>VXAZ01008545.1:195535-391818 GCA_013399875.1 Gymnorhina tibicen | reverse complement strand
CCCTCCGGCGGGGCGGGCGGGGCGGCAGGCGAGGGAGGACCGAGCCGGCAGGGCGGGCGGACGGACGGGGCACCGGCGGAGAGAGGTTACCGCAGGCGAGCTGCAGCCAGCCGGGCTGCGGAGCGCCGCCGCCCCCGGCTCCCGCCCCGGCGGCTGCGAGCAGGGAGAGGCAAGGAGAGGCAGGGGGAGNGAGGCAAGGAGAGGCAGGGAGAGACAGGCAGCGGCCTCCGGCGTCCCCTCGCTGCGGCCGCGGTTCACCCCGGGCTGGCGACTCGGTGCCTGGCTTCTCCCCCGCCGCAGCCGCGGCGCGCCGGGGCCCTGCAGATGGCTAGTCCTGGGCTGGAGCTGGGAGAGGTTCAGCCTCCTCCCGAGCCGCCCCAGCCTGAGCTGGCCTTCACCGAAGCTCAGAAGTGGATCGAGGTAAGCCCGCGGGATGGCAGGGGTGCGGGCGCCCGATCTCATCGGGGACACCCCGCGGGACGACCCGGTGTCCTTCCATCCCCCGCCGCGGTCACTGTCCCCCCGGGGACCGTAGGCGTTTTATTCCACGCTGAGCTCTATCCCGGCCTCCTCGCTGCGGGGAAAGCAACCGGGGCCGACCGAGCCGCCACTCAGCCCCCGCGCAGGGTGCGCGCCTTTGGATGGGCCCCCGCCCCCCTTCCGTCTCTTCCAAACTTAATCTGTTAATCGCATTTCCCCTCCCCGCCCCCGGCGTTGGGATGAACGGGACGGCTGTAAACATGAGCCGGGCAGGTGCGCGGAGCTATGGAGCGGACGCGGATGCTTCCCCGTCCCCCGCGGGGCTCCCGGGGGTGGCGAGGGGCCCCCGCCCTGCCGGGAAACGTCCGGCCCCGCGCCCCGCCGGCTCCCCGGGCCTCGGGTGGCGGTGGCGGCCGCGCAGGTAAGCGCTCCGCAGTGCGCGGAGGGGCGGGCCGTCACCGCTGCGAGGCCGGAGACAGCCCCGCTGCCCCTGTTCCCGTCCCTCAGCCGACCAAGGAGAGATATTTAGTCTCGCTGTTCAAGCAGGCTAGAAAAAATAGATGTGCTTGCTGTTTGCTCGCGCCGTAAAACGGAAAGATGGGCAGGTGGTGGGTCAAATTTAATAGTTAAATATTTTGGCATGTGCCAAACGCTTAAAATAGCTCTCCCTCTGATTTCCGGTACAGAACATGCGTGAAGGTGGCATAAACCCAGATACCAGGGTAGCTGCTCCCTTCAGCTGTGGGCTTTGAATTTAATCTGCAGCTTTTAGAAAGCCTCAGTGGATTCTGTTTTCTGAAAATGATTAGGCAAAAGATTGTAAGAATTGTTGTGACTTCAAGATTCTGTGAAGCCATGGGCATTTCGTACTGCGATGTTTCACTGTATCAACTGGAAAAGCAATGCTGTGTCAGTCTTCAGGGGGTTTGGCCCTGACATGATGTGAATCTGGCTGGTGTAGGACCAGAGGCAGAGGAACAACGATGAATGTTGAAAAGAAGGGCTTTTGTGCCAAGGAAAGGTGAGCATGCAGCTTGGTAAAGTGAAGTGCACATAAACACTATTTGTCTTGGGAAGATGAATACAGCAGTTTCTGTACAGCCTTCTTTATGATAGAGGACCAAGGGAGAGGCATGTGACTCCATCATACATATGGTATAAAAATATCTTGTGACCGTGAGTCCTGCTGACTGCTAATGAAGCCAAGAACTCAATGGTGGAGCAGTTCTCTGTAGATAACGAAGCTATCATCAGCAACTCCAGGCATGATAATAATTAAGGGATTGTAAGTCTTCCTGTATTAGAACAGAACCTTGTGGGTCAGGCAGAAACTTCTCTCTTGGGCAGTTTATTCCACAGTTCACTGTGGCAGGAGGTCTTATGCCTGTCTATTGTTCTACCCAGGACCTGGTGAGCAGAGCAGGAGGGCTCTTTAACTTCTGCGTCCTCCATGAAAGTCCAAGAGTTCCATGTGTACAGAGGAAGCTGTCAATAACTTCTCGTGCTTCCTCCACTTTTTAAATCTGCTTGATGCATGAATGACGGAACTGTAATGTACTGTTGATTTTGCAACCGTCCCCTTGCCTGAGGGGAGTGTGTCAGGAGCCTGGAGCATTGCCACGGCTGTGGTGTGAGAGGGAAGCATCTGCCTTTCCAGCAATGCCCAGAGCTGATGCTCCAACTAAGAGAAAGAAGGAAGAAGCTGCCAGTGAAGCAAATGTGGCTTAATTTGCCTAACACATTGTATTTCCTTTTAATCCCAGTTTGGCTTAAACTCTGGAGCATGAGGGTTATTACCTCTTCCAAAAATCTGATCAGCATTCACTCTTCTAAATCTGGACGATTTGAACTGACTGAATTATGCAGAATTTGATATGCTAGCGCAAAGTTATTGAAAAGCAGTGTCAATCTTAAAAATAAACAAAAAATAAGAAATTACACAGGTATCAACATTCAGTGTGCCAAGCCCTATTGATTTGCCTGAAAACCAGAAATGGGGGTCATGCTGTGTCTGGCTACTAGGTCCATCTGCTTCAGCTGGCTCTGTACTTGTCTGTCACCAGTTTATTCTCAGGCCTAGAGACATTAGCAAATGTCCAGTGCGTTGTGTCTTCCAGCTCCCTTCTGACCATTTAAAATTACATCTCTCTCAAATGAAAATATAGGATATTGTTATGGTTGCAAGCAGGGCTATTGAACCTGTAGCATGGAGCAGACAAGCTAGTGAGAATGTTAGCAGTGTAAGACAGTTTAAAACCTGTCTTAGGCTGTAAAATGGTGCCATGCAAGGAAATTAAAGTAGAAATGGACAGACTGAAAACTCTCTGAGCTTATTGTGCATTTTTATTTCTAACGATTAAGTTGTGTGACTTGCTTGTTGGATTCTCATCTGGTTTAAATCCTTGTGTGAGTGCTGTCACCATTGTTGTAGGGCTGACAGAAATCCACCCTGTGGTCTGCAGTACATTTCTCTGGTGGGACTGGAATGGGAGGCTTCTCCTCTTCTTGTGGATGAGCAGCCAAGACATTAAGTGATGAATGTTCAGATCTGCAAGGATCAAGGAACTTCGTTCCACTGCTCCAGAGGTCTTAGGGGTCTTGTCTTTGCTCCTTGGGTCTGTCACCTTTCACCTGAGCTGGTCTTTCGGGTGCCGGAAGCCTTCCTTTTTCTCTGACAGCATTGCTTTAATCTGGATGCTGCAGTGTAGGGTGGTCTAAATTGCACTGAAGTTTTGGATTCTTGTACTAATCCTCTTGTCTCTCTCTGGAGCTCTGACCCAGTAGCACTGAGGTGTTCACCTGAGCAGGAAAAAAGGCCAGAGCTCTGACTCCTGCTGCCAAGGCTGCTTATATATTTAACAATCTGTGTTTTGTAAGAGAGTATTTTGAGTGGTGATAGATTTGGTTTCTTCCCTGTATTGCAGAAAGTGGGATTTAGGAATTCTGTGGAATTTTGACTGTGAGTCCCTTTGGGTAGGAAACCAGAGTTCAGGCTTGCTTAATTTTGCATAAATATCAACTGTGCATCCCTCTTGTACCAACAAACTAGTCTATTATTTTAGTTTAGCTTAGCATGTACTGCTTAAGTGAAGAATGCCCTCTTAATGATAAAATGTACCTTATTAGTAGCACTCGGAGGAATTAAAATAAAGCCACTGAATTAAAAACCCTGTGAGAGAGCTACATCAGTCTGCATTATTAAAGGTGTGGTATCTCATTTCAATTAATCCATCTCAGTTTCACTGAAAGAATATATCTGCCTTGTAAAGCCTAGTGGCATACTACAGCAAAATAACAAATCTCATTTGATCTACTGGCCTGTAATCTTAAAATATCAAGGTTCTCTGTATGCGTTTAATCTAGAATAGCTGATGGTGGAAAGAACATCTGTATAAACAGAGTTATTCTTGCTGTAAAGGCTCATAGGAGAATAATACAGTAATAAAGTCACATTTAATACCAGTGTAACTCCTAAGGGTATTGTTATCTCCTCATCGTGCCTCCTAGCCTTGCCTCATTAATATGCTCTCTCCTCATTGCTGAGACTTGGTTCAATTAGGGATGGCTTTTCCATAGATTTATATTCCTTAGAAACTTTGCCAGCTGATAAGAATACTTCCTTTATAGTTGTATGGCAATAATGAACAGGTCGTGTTTTTCTGTCCCCTGTGACCAGTGCTTGACTTCATCGTGCCCACTAGATGTGTGTAGGCTAAACCCCACCAACTTCTAATGAATCTGCTGCTTTTTTCCTATATACATTCCCTGTGAGAATTCTCATGTTAAGGAGAAATTTGCCAGCCAGAGAAATTTGTTGAGTGTTTTGTGGCTTCTTTTTGCTTTCTAGCAAAACACCTCTTAGATTTTTGTATTTAAGGTGGCATTTTCAGTTGGTAACAGTGGTGCTGCTTCTAGGAGAAACTGTAGGACCATGTGCATTCCCTAATGCTTCTGGATGTGTCACATCGTACAGCCGAATAGGCAGGGCACTCCTGCACTACCTTCTCTATGGAATAGTTTGAGAGGCATAAATTGAGGAAGTGACTCAGGCAAATAAACTTCATGTGATTTGCTTGAGCGGGGAGTCTGGAAACAAGCTGTCTATACGGTGTCTCTCTCAGCCAGAGAGCTGAGGTTCCCACTACAAAAATGTAACTTAAAAGGAGTTGAAGGTAGTTCACTGACCAAATCTTTCCTGATGGTGAAGGACTTGTTTGGAGTATCTGCAGCAGGGGACTGGAACTTGAGTAATATACAAGTTTGTTTATATGACCTTCAGAATGTGGTATGACCTCTGAGGAACATCAGAGATAAAACTCTTTTGGTGAAATGTATTGGGGAAGCTAACTGACTCACTGAGTGCACAAGTGCCCTGTGTCCTGCAGGAGTGTTTCTATTTCCAAATACGTGTAGACATCTACCCCTCCTGTGCTGATTCTAAGATCCTTGAATAGGGACTTCAGTTCCTCTGAACATTGATACAGTTCCTAGAACGGTTGTGCCTGTAGTCAAACTGGGACCTTTGGGTGCCACTACAGTCATGCCATTATTTGGATAGGAATAGATTAAATCCAACACACATCCTCTCCAGCAAGCATTTCCAGAGAATTCAGTTTAACTACTTTATGAGAGTATTTCAATACAACCACTTAAGTGTAGAATGTTGCACCAAACTCTAAAACTGAATGGTTTTATTAATCAAATATTGTAGAGTAGTTGTTGAATGAGCCTGCAAGCAGTGTTTGCCATTCAAATTTCTCAGCCTTTATCCTTTCTTTCTTTTTAGTTATTTTTCTTCTGCTGGAAGAGTGTCTTACTTATATACTTCATGTAATGTATTGGGAATGAATTTATTAAAGTGAGCAAGTGTATTCTCAGACTAGAAGAAACCTATGCAAATGTGTTAGACAAGTTGCCTGATATGTGGACAAACTAAAGTATAGGCCAGAAGAATGCTTCCCACAGTGCTGGTAAGGTAACCATGAAGATTCAAAAGGTGTATGGCTGGTGCCTGGCCCTAGATATGTGTGAATGCAGGATAACTTTACAGTGGTTACAGTGAGTGGACTTGGAGAGGAATTCTTCACTGCTATCTCTACATCTCCTCCTGGGCAGCATTTAGGGACTGCAGGCAGGACAGATGGGATGCTCTTCATTCTGGCTCAGTTAGTCATTCAGTGGAATGAGAGCTAAATTGATTTAATGGGGGTGGAAGAATCCACCCAAACTCTCTGACCCTGTCAGACTACCACCTTCTAGAAATTTTTTCCTCTCCAGTTGCCTGGCAGCCAACCTCCTGTGCTATATACATGAACCCAGTTCCCTTGTCATGAGATCTGTTTAAGCCATGCTACAAGTAGTGCTTGGCACAGGGGTGAAAATATTCAGAACAATACTATTGATGAAGGGATAACGTCAGGAAATGCAGGACTGAGCTCTTAATTGTCTTAAACCTGAATTAATTTCTACTTTCAGTAGAAATTGAAAGTAGAAATTGAGAGTAGTTGAAGTTTTAAAATAGGTAAAAGATCTGACTGTAACACCAGTCTGAGATGCCATTATGCAATTGGTGGTGGAGACCAGTTAGCACAGCTATGTAACCTCACTGTGTTCGTTCTGCTAGTAACTACATTTTAAAATTATTTCTTTTTAAGGCAAACATTGGTCCTCTAGGAAGGAAGGTGGAATCTCTTCCAGGTATGAAGTTTGAATAGTAGGTTGATACAGCCGAATTTTCTAGTTTCTAAAATGTTTTGGCTTATCTGGGAAGTGGCATTTCATGACAGGTTATAAAAACTGCATTATCTTTTGTCTGGAAAATCTACCAGTTTAGGAGCTTTTCATCCATGGATGAAAAATTCTGTGCATTCATTCTCTGCAAACATTCCAAGAAAGCAGTTTTTTAATGAAAAAGCCATTTATGGGGTGAAAATGTCACTTAAAAAGGCAGCTGCATGGGGGAAGGTATAAACATTTTGGCATGCACTCCATGAAGATCTAGACTTCTCCTTCTCCTTCTCCTTCTCCTTCTCCTTCTCCTTCTCCTTCTCCTTCTCCTTCTCCTTCTCCTTCTCCTTCTCCTTCTCCTTCTCCTTCTCCTTCTCCTTCTCCTTCTCCTTCTCCTTCTCCTTCTCCTTCTCCTTCTCCTTCTCCTTCTCCTTCTCCTTCTCCTTCTCCTTCTCCTTCTCCTTCTCCTTCTCCTTCTCCTTCTCCTTCTCCTTCTCCTTCTCCTTCTCCTTCTCCTTCTCCTTCTCCTTCTCCTTCTCCTTCTCCTTCTCCTTCTCCTTCTCCTTCTCCTTCTCCTTCTCCTTCTCCTTCTCCTTCTCCTTCTCCTTCTCCTTCTCCTTCTCCTTCTCCTTCTCCTTCTCCTTCTCCTTCTCCTTCTCCTTCTCCTTCTCCTTCTCCTTCTCCTTCTCCTTCTCCTTCTCCTTCTCCTTCTCCTTCTCCTTCTCCTTCTCCTTCTCCTTCTCCTTCTCCTTCTCCTTCTCCTTCTCCTTCTCCTTCTCCTTCTCCTTCTCCTTCTCCTTCTCCTTCTCCTTCTCCTTCTCCTTCTCCTTCTCCTTCTCCTTCTCCTTCTCCTTCTCCTTCTCCTTCTCCTTCTCCTTCTCCTTCTCCTTCTCCTTCTCCTTCTCCTTCTCCTTCTCCTTCTCCTTCTCCTTCTTTCTTCTCCTCCTTCCAATATTATCATTCAAAGAAGAGACACTTGCCTCACTTGGGCCCTTAGATCACAATGAGTACAACAGATACTATGGCACCAGTAACATGACATTAAAATTGATAGCTGAAACTTCTCCCAGCTATATTAATCTCTGTCTTGGGTGAAAGGGCTGTAGCTGTCCTTGAGACAGCCTTGTCAGAATGTGAAGAACAGTAATGTACCACAGCATAAAATGAAGAAATCCCTGCCTATTACAGCCTTTTATTTTATAAATGGCATAAATGTACTTTGTATACCTGGGACAGGGTGGGAATTGACTGCTGGGGCAGCAGCTCTACTGGAAAGGACTGGGGGAACCTGTGGGAAAACAGGCTGGGCACAAGACTGCAGTGTCCTGGCAGCAGAAGAGGCTACCCCTTCATGATCTTCTGGAGCTAGTAGTGATTGAAGTGGCTGTTTGCTCCTGTTTGGCACTTGCTAGGCCCCTCTTGGAATACTGCATCCAGTTTTGGAGCCCAGAGTGTGGGACGGACATTGTTAAGCTGGAAGAAACTGAGCAGGGAGCCCCCAGGCTGAATAGGGCTAGGATACTTGCCATGAGAGGAAGGGTGATGGAGCTGGGCTTCTTCAGGAGAGGTGGCTTTGTGTGGACATGGCAGCAGCATCCCTGTACCTCTGAGCAGGTTTTTGAGAAGACAGATTCAGGCACTTTACAGAGGTATGTGGCAGGAAGATGAGGTACTTGTCATAAATTAAAATAGGAAAGGTTATGCCTTGATATAGGGAGAAGTTTCTTTACCATCAGCCAGTTGAACATGGGTGCAGGGTGCCCAGAGATGGTGGAAGGAGACCACCCCTGGAATGTTTCATTCCTGTCTGGACAAAGCTGGGAATGGCCTGGTCAGACCCAAGAGCTGCACTTGCACATAGCAGGAGGACTAGAGGCCTTCTGAGGTCCCTACCAACCTGGTTATTCTGTGCATCTATGACTCCTTTGCAGTGGGTGAGTGAATATCACTTAATTTTTTTTTTTAATGCTACTTTATAGGTCACTTGTATTACTGAAAGTGAAGAGCCTGTTTATATAAGCAAGATCCTTCTTTAGACAAAAGCAAAACTCCTACGGCTTATGGCAGGCTTCTTCAGGGTATGCTACTGAGTCTCCTTTGTAGAAACTCCTCAAGGCAGTGTAAAATATGTTTGGTTTCCAATCTGACTATTTTTGCTAAATCTGTTTTATTATAGGAAATTGTAAAAATGGCCAATTTCCTTGGCTTGGTTTGAGTTTTTTTGTTGTTGTTATTTAATTCATTGTGCACCACTATAATTGACCATTAAGGAATTTAAATTACTTCCCTTCCCTTCCAGATCTTGAGAAGATGGCATGCAGGCTTAATTATTGAGAAATTAGATGCTAAGTCCTTAAGAGGCTTTTTGTTTGTGGTATTAGTTGTTTGTAAGAATCCTTTACCTTGATAGTCACTCTGCTCAATTCCAGTATAACTTGCTACTGTTAACTAGGGTTTTTCTTTTATTGTATGCATACATGATGATTATTGCCAGCAACCCTTACCCTAGAAAAATGTGTAGCTTAACAACAGATAATAGGCTTGCATCTGATGTTAAAATTGACTTAAAGTAGTCTAGTGAATTCTTGATTGATGAGGAAAGAAGAAAATCCTCTTCATTTGCTCATTTGAAGAGAAACCCTATTTTGCTGGTTTCAGCTGTTCAGAGGCCTCATGCTTAATATCAAAGATAGCTTGATTTTGAAATCAACTTTGACAGCTAAGATTCTGAAAAATAATACTGCTGTGGCTTCTTGGCTTTGGCATCATTGTCAGTGATTCACAGAGCACTTCACAGGCTAAAGAGCAGCATGGTGGAGGCAGGGGAAGCAATTCTTTAATTCTGCTCTTAACGGATGGATGAGTAAGGTAAGAGAGAAATGCTCTTCATTAATTGCTCCTTCACAGAGCGTTCATGATCCCTGGTTCATGATAGAAATAAGACAGGGATTTTTGCAATGTGTGATCGCACTGTGAGTTTCAGGAAGAACGTCAAAAGAAAAGTTCTCTGTGATGGCTTTTCCTTACGCTGTTCAAACATCCAAATTCTCCCTACCTCCATCTGACTTTTCCACAGTCTGCAGAAGAATGCTAGCTCTTCAGTTATCTACAAGCTATATGGAAAGTGGCTGCACATACTCTATGTAATGCATAAAACCCAGGAGACCTCATCCTGATACTGTAAATACATTCCCTCTGGTTTCCTTTCCTGTGGGTGTTGGTAGATCTCCATAGAGTGTTGCAATCAGGAGCAATCAAATGTCTGGGTGGATTACAGTATCATTTAAAAGAGAAATTAAACTGTTACCTGCAGTTCCTCAAACATACATTGCTGTGTTTCAGGTTTTTCTCACCAAGAGTGAGGAAGCAAAATCTATGGAAAGATTAATACACAAGAGTTCTAAAAATTTATTTTAGCTCTGATACATACATTCAGCAAAAATGCAGGTCAAGGGCTTTACACTGGGTATTGATAATGCCTGATAGCACTGCATCATCTGAGTTCCATTATGTGGGATGGGACTCTTGGAAGGAGGAGCTGTGAACTGAAGACGAAGAAAAGTATGGTCTTCCACTTTGGGAACGGTGCATTTCCAGAGTGGCAGGAAAGAGCTCCAAGTGACCTTTCCTCTAGAACCAGAAGGCCAAGAAACTCAAAGGAATTTGTAGCTCAGCATCAGGTCCCAGAGAGGCACAAGGAGTTGTAAGTGTTGCTCTGAGAACCACAACCTTGCTTTTGCAAAAGTAGAGGCTGATGCCCATAAATAAGTAATTTCAAGCAGGAGCAGCATGCCTGCGTGGCTACAGAGGACAGAGGGCTGAGGTTAAAAATCTCTGTGGGGCTTTACCAGCACTATTCTCCATGAAATGCACAAGGTTATGTTATGCTGTCGTATCACAGCAGATTGTGGCTCTGGTGGAGTTTAGACATCTTGCTATGTGTCTTAAAACAAAAGTAACTCCCAAATCCAAACCTCTCACTTTAGTCTTCATCTGCCTATAAATATTCAAGGAAATTATGGAACTCATAATGATTTAATTTCTTGCTCAAATTTTGTATCTGATATGGGTGTATTGGACTCTCCCTTTCAACTCCACTTCCAAAACATACTGAAAATCCTTTGTCCAAATATCAACTTTACTAATCTAGAGAATTCTTAAGTAAGAGATTTTTCTTAAGTCTGCTGTCAGAGAAGGGAATCTTGTGTCTGAGGAAAAGCACTGAAGTATTCCTCCCCTTTTTTTTCCCTGAATTCCTGGTTTTGAATATTAACTTCATGCCTTTGATGGCAAGTTTGCTTGTATTTTCCAATTTACTTTTTTCCAATTTAAAAAGAGTCATGGTGTGTTAGCTGAAGTCTGCTATTTGTCAGGGAGCATTTCCTGACTGTGTTTGGGAAAGGGGGAGGAATGAGAAGAGGCAGAAGTGACTGCCTTGTCTCTGTCAGACTGGTGCAGGCAGGGATGCCCAGTGTGCCAGGACGTTCAGCACTGAATCCACTGGCTTTGTTTCTGTGCGATTGTTGTGATTCATTTCAGTGGGCTAACTCACATATATTGTTGCAACAAAAACAACTCTGGAAATTTTTTCAGTCCAGAGGCATAAATGTAACCATGTAATCTAAACAGGAGGGAAAAAAAAAAAAAAAGAGAATAACTATGTAAATATTTTTTTTCTGTTTGTCCTTTTCCTGATTCTGATGAGTTGTTTTTTAAAGTTGTGGTTTGGAAAAAGGAAGGTATGGACTTAGGAGTACGCATGTGCAGTGTCTGTCTTCTGTCAGTGTTTGGATCAATTAAAGATAGACAAGAAAATAATTTGTTTTCCAGAAAAAATTATGCTTGCAAGGAAAAGAAGGTGTCATAATTAGTGAGTCACAGAGGTGAGTCTTGCCTGAGTTCAGAGGAATTATATAAAACCTTAGCCTAACATCCTACCTCTCCCAAAACCAATTTTTATTTCAACAAGGGGGCCTTCAGTTTTGGAATAACATGTTAAAAAACCAAAAATCAACAAAGTTTAAGCGACTCAAATGATCCTTTATTAGAAACAGCTTGCCTCTTCTACAGGGAAGGAAAAGTACCCTCTAAACATTTTAATTATGAACACGCAGATCTTCAGTCTTGCTGGGACTTTGTTTTCTCCTTCCCTCAGACCAGAGCCACTCTGCCATGTCACTCCTCTGCCGAGGGTGCTGGGCTGAAGGGCACTTTCTGTCAAGGCAGGTACTTCTGCCTGCTGGTGGTGTGGGCTGTAGGCAGCGTTACACTGATCTCTCAGGACGGCCCAGGTGTGTGGCCACTGCTCAAAGTGGAGGTGGTGGCTCTTGTGCGGTGGTTCCAGCTGGGGGTTCCAGCACAGGCGGCTGTTGCATTGCGGCTCCTGACATCCAGAGACTCTCAGACTGGTTTGGCACAGTTAAGGGTGAGATATGTCCCATGAGGAGAGGAGTATAAAGGGAGCACAGGGTGTTAAAAATAAAGCTGGTGAAGTTGCAGAGTATTTTTACCTCCCTTGCTTATCTTTCAATAATTGTTTTCTCCCAAGAAGCAGTCCTCATTTAGATTTGCAGATGTTCATTTGCTACGGGTGCCCTCCAAAGATAAAAATCAAACTGGGTCTATGAAGGATATGCGGTTTATGAAGGATGCACTGCACTTGGTGGGAGAACCTTCTTGGAATACCCTAAACAGGAAAAGATCCCTACTTTTATTTAAAAACGCATGTCAGTGATAAATGCTTTGTAACTTCATCCCTTTCCCTCATTTTGCTTCTTGTTAGTAGCTTCAGGGGAGAAAGTAAGCAAAGCTGTTATAGATAGCTATGGGACAATTTAACGAAAATTCACAGGGGTAGCTCTGAGGTGACATTCCAGTAAGATATAATAAAAAACTTGTCTACCAGTGCCTGTGGGATTTTATCCAATAATTGCCATTCATTGTAGTTCACTAGTGTCTCTGATGTTGCACTGCTGAATAATAGCTTTGATTCTGTACTTCTTATTTTTGGATTTCAACCAAGACTCTTGAGTGCATATTCTGGTTATAGGCAGATCTGATATTTGTGGTTTTTACATCCACCCTCAATATTTGTTTGTTTTTCAGTGCAATACTTAGTTCTCCATTGCCATACTGGGTTTTCTTTTTCTTTTTCTTTTTCTTTTTCTTTTTCTTTTTCTTTTTCTTTTTCTTTTTCTTTTTCTTTTTCTTTTTCTTTTTCTTTTTCTTTTTTATAAATTGTGTGGAAAAAACTTGCATTTCAGCTTCCCACATTAAGGGCCTTGAAATCAATAGACCAAAGCCAGAGCAGACTTGCTGGAAGTGGTGCAATCTCAAACTGTGTTGAAAGCTTTTGTTTTCTGCCTTTTTCCTGTCTCTTGGTATCTCCCAAGAGGAGGAAGACCATAAGGAGGGGTCTCTGTGTGGGAAAAGGGGCGTATCCCATCACTGCGTGCTTGGGGTACAGGGCTATGTGACCAGAAGGTGCTGATTTTCAGAAGCAGCAGTGGGGGCAGGCTCCGCGTGGGACGAGAAACTCTGATATGAAGCATCAAAGCAACAGTTTCCTGTGGCTTGACCTGGGCTCTGGTACACACAGAAAATGGGTGCTGTTGGAAAAAGTGCTCGTGGAGAAAGGACTGTCAGTGTTAACTATGAGCAGTGATTATTTTCCAGTGCATGCAGCTTCAACCAGGTTGAAGTTTTCTTTTAGGATTGAGAGGGAAAACATAAGCATCCTGTACACAAAAACGTATGAAGAGAGCAAAACATAAGCTCCTATTTTTGTGTTTGGTGGGGAGGGAGAGTGCTTTAAACTTAGAACTGCAACAGCATGAAAGCTGTAAATCGTTGGTTAAGCAGATGTGATAGAGTCAACAAAGTTGAGATGCTTCCACATGTCAAAAACTCTTGCTGGTCCTCTATTGAGGATAAGCTTTTATTTCTTCAACAAAAATTAAGTTTGAGAAATGGCCCTTCTACAATGGAGAAAGCTGCTGGCAAGGGCAGAAGGTCACTTCAAATGTGCACACTTGTGTCCCTTATTGTCCAGAGGTGTATCATAGCAGAATTCCTCAGGACAATGGCATGAGACAAAAAGAACTGCTGTCTGACAGTTCTTCCACAACCAATTGCATTTATGGGTTGCCATGAAAATGTCTTGTGAACGACTGAGCTTGAAGCCACCTGTGCACTTGTCCTACTCCTCAGAGCCATGATTTCTTCCTGCCAGAAGTCTAATGAGGCTGTTGGAGGGAAAGAGCACGTTTGGGAATTCCTAGAGTGTGGTAACTATAGCTCTTTCATTCCCAGTGCAGTGACGGAATATTTGAACTAATACAAGTCAGGAGAATTACAACTTGGTTCTTACTAGTAAAGCAAAATGCCTTTTTCTTGCTCATCAACAGCCCATCTAACTTAAAATACAGCTTTTGACTGAAGGGCTTTGGACCATTTTACTTGCTGCTTGTGTGGGCAGCATTGGGGGATTTTTTGTCTGTAAATGACTGCCTAGTAATCCATCTGTTAATGCACAGAAATATGGGTGGCAAAAGGCATTCACTTGATGCATTTGTCGCATGGATTCTGCCAGCTCTCTGCATCCTGTGTGCCTTAAGGGCTTAAAATATCTTTATTGCGAGCTTATTTGAGTAATTTATGTGCAGTTGGTCATCCATGCCCCTTGTATCTTCATATCCCGGTGCATATAACTTCTAAACTTCCACAGAAATAGAGAAATTTAAGAAATTTAGTTGAGAAAAGGGAAGAAATGAGAAGTAGCAGAGTCTGGATAAAGAGCTTCAAGAGAACACACCCTGTAACAGGCACTTCAGAGAATATAAGCTAGATCAGGCATGTCTAATCCACTGTAAAATCTCCATTTACCCTGGGAAGTCCTTTTTGGAGTGGGGATCTCAGGCCCTAATCATGTTGCAGGCAAGATGTAGCTCTTTCTACTGGAAACATTTGATAGCAATCTGACTAGAGTGAGTTGCTCAGCAGGGCTTGATAGAGATTCTCTGGTACATTGTTTCTGTGAAGCTGTTTCTTCAACAATTCTGTGCTAGCATCTAGTATTCCCTTCTATCACAGTAGAAAGTGAAAAGCGTGAGTACAGGCAGATACCAATTTGCCAGATCATCTCTTCAGAAGACACTTGGTCTCAACTCTCAAATTAATTCCAAATTTACCCTGCTGCGTTTCTGAAGAGAATAGTTGCTTCTTTCCTTTACTGCTTCTGTCTTTGTCCTGCATAAAACCCATTTTTAAGATAGAAGGTGATGGAGGCAGATTTTAGTTAAACTGTGGTGTGAGCTCCTGCTTTTGCTTTGAGGTTGGGCTGAACATACTGCTTTCAGCTCTAGGCAGTTGTTCCTCTAGTCGACTTGAACAGCATTTCATCCTGACAGCTGTTTTGCTGACATTATTCCCAGTTAGTTATTCATTGGGATTAAGGGCTTTCTGCAGCCAGAACCCTTTGCTGGGAGTGTGCTGTCATTTGGCAGCACCATTAAATCAGTAATTCTACAGCGCTTAAAAATTGTAATTTGCCCTGCATCCTTCATATTTGGAGTTCCAGCTTCATTGCTCTGTGGGCAAAGAGTAAAAATTTACTATCAATACCCTCATTTTTCTACCTGTTCCCCTTCCCCACAATATTTTTGAGCCAAAACTTTAAGAGCCAGGTTTCGGTAAGAGTTGCTTTTTCCTGAGGTAGCACAGGTACCATGTGAGGGCTTAAGACTCTGCATACAACTTGTCCTTGAACACTGACTGAAGTTTGTAAGCAACAAGAAGGTCACTCGGCATTTGTTTCCAGATTTGGTCCCATGGATAGCACGATCCCAGGAGGAGAGTACTTGTAGTGGTGGTGATGAGGACACTGATGCTACCCCCTTCTGCCAGTGCTGGTGGTACAGGTGGTGTCCCTCCAACCTGTCGCCCTCATCTCTCAAGGAGGTGGTAACAGTGGTTCTTGCCAGCAGAGTTGGGCTGGGTGTAGCTAGAGGAGAGGGCTTTGTGTTTTGGGGGTACTTGGTGCTTGAATGGCCATTTTCTCATTTCTCTGCTAATCGGCAGTCACCTGATAGTAACTTGTCTTATGCTTTGGGAGTTGCAGTTTTAAGCTAATGTGTAAGCATTCCTCCTGTAATTAAAATCAAGGATCAGTTCTCTTTTGGATCTGAAGCTTAGTTTATCCTGGCGCTGGTCCAGGCTGGATGGAGAAGCTGTTTCCCTCCGCAGGCTGCTTTACTGCTGCTAAGCAGGTAAAAGGAAGAACTCTGATTGGGTTGCATGCTCTCAGAACATCTGTTTCTTTACTAATATGTTTCTTACTGGCCTTGGATCTATAGCAAAATGGAGAAATGTTAAGCCTATGTGTTACTCTCCCATGGTCTGCATCCAATTTCAGCTCTAGTGCCACCTACTCACACATTGTATCTATAATGTTTGGTGTAATTCTAGAAAGAATCATGATAATCCCTCAATTTTTATCATATCAATACCTTTTCCCTTGGCTCATCTTATTTATCCTGCTACCAGAGGGCATTGAATGAATTTGGTATGCTTCTGGTGAAAGCACTCTTGTGGGCTAACCATGGACATGAAAGGAGATAAAAAAAGGTGGTTTTCATTATTAAAAAGAACAGTCTTGAATAAAAGGGCAAAAGGACTGATGTCCCTTTCAACTGAAGATAAATTTCCAACACTCTCTTCACCTGATGTGTGTTATAATTTTAGACTTAACTGACTTTGGTTTAAGACACTACTAATTTCAAACACCAGCCCAATTTATATTTGAAAATATTTGGAAAAGCAGGTGTGTTCATGAGTATGAACTGGCACAACAGAATTCTCTCTCTGGAAAGACACAATGGTGTTAAATAGTACTGAAAAAGTATAAAATTCCTTATCTCATGTCTGTAGTCAGAAGGTTCATCTTAAAACTCAAGACTGAAAAATGACCTGCTTACTTGAATATCATCAGCAGAAAGATTTACTAGATAAGTACTGAGAAATACTTTTTTTCCTGATATAATAGAATCAATCTATATATCCATCTTTCTCTCAAAGACCAAATAATTTAAATCCCATTCCTTCTGTGTGTACTGTCTTGTACTTTCCTATCCCAAGGATAGGTTTAGGACCACATTGCAGACCAAGCAGATGATCCAGCTAAGCTTGTTGGAAGTGGAAGTGGAACAGAACTTTCTGGGCCTTTGTTGTTTTTGCAATTAAAGTAAAAACTGCCGGCCCTGCCCTACAAAGCCAAAGCTCACTGGTGCCCAAAAGCCCATCAGCTGGCTTCCATTTTCATTTTTATAAAGTTGCCTATAGAGATTCCTATGCAATACTTGTACTACAAATACTGATTGGAATTTGATAGCCTTTGAAAGTGGCCCAGTCTGGAGTTGCGATTATAGCTCAAGATGATCTCGTTATTTAGTTCCTGGTTGGGAGATTTCATAATTGTGTGTCTTGAAAGACAGTATTTTGTATATTTTCACCCTTGGTGATAGTGTCTCATTTCTTATTGAGTCCAGATGTTTACTAGTTTTGTTCTCTGGCGCTCTGATTTTAGGGTAAGTTTTGTAACTTTAGATAGAGTCCTTCTGGTTTTTTGGTAATTGTTGTTACCATAAGATTATATACCTAAATTTTTACAGGAAACTTAAAATTTTGCATTAGAAATTTAATGTGCTAAGAGTAGCTTGGCATTAGTCAGTTTGCTGTCTTTTGTTGTGGCTTCAAGTTAGGGTAGCGGAAGTAAATTTCATCATCCAAATGAGAAACAAAATTATTTGCATTTTAAGTACATTGATGATTTTTTAAAAATCCATTATGATAGCTTCTAATACCACAGACGTCAGTTGGTATGATATTGCAGAGAGCTGAGGAAGGCTCTGTGCATTCCTCCAAGAATACCTTACTTTCTGCACCAATAGAGCTTTCATGTATACAGTACCAGAAAATCCAGCTTCACACTCCCATGAACAGCAGAGCTTGTAAGAAGACAAGTGAATACTAATGCAAATGATGGTTTCCTGTATATGTAGGATATTTCTAGGCTAATGCTGAAGGTTTAGCCCCCAATAAAGCATGGGCAAACAGTTTGACTTCAGTATAGCACAACAAACCTTCCATTGGGCTTTTAAATTTTTTTCCTTACTACTGCTTTTCATTTGAACGTATACTTTGTCTGACTGTTCACTCTTTTGGCACTTCATCTCCTGACCTGTGCTTGCAGCATTTGTTAGACTGAATTGCACGTACCAACTTAAAGAAGTTAAATTATCAAGAGGTGTGCTGTATTCTCCTTGGGAAAACAGATAGGCAGGTTCTTACTCTCCTCATACGGTACCCAGCACCTCAGAGACTGATCTCACTGAAGACTGCTAAATGCAAGTGAAATAAGAATTATCTGAGTAATATGTTTCTGTCTTCAGTCTTGGAGAACGTGATGAAATTTGCAAGGTCAGGCCTGCTAAAATAACACAATAGTGTTGTCTCTGCAAGCTCAGTTCTCCTTCATGGGCATGCATATTAAATACGTGGTCACTGCTGTGTTTCTCCTGAGTATCTCTTTAGTGCACAGAATGAATAGTGCAGCTCTCAATGAACAGCTATTCAGTGTTTCATTTTCTCCTCACTGTTCAACATGCAGTCCTATGCCATGTTCTTTGTGTGCAGTTCAAACCAAATTCTGAGGAGGGAATTATTTTCTCAGACTTTTGTGGTGCTCATCACTAAAGTATCTTTGCGAAAAAGTTCTATGCAAACATGAACCTTATTTCATGCCTTCACTGTGAGTACGAAAATTGTGGTACAGAGAAATTGATTCAAGACTGTATGCTAATTTGAGAGTCTTAAGACCTTGTATTCTTTGCCATGTACTTAGCATTCCGTAGCATTGTAGAGGCACAGCTATGGCTCTCTTCCGCGTGCTGGGATGCCAGGCACTCATAGCAAATGAGCGGTGTGTGACTAGTAATCAGCTATCAAATCCTGGTATCACCGACTGCACTAGTGACACCACGGTGTACAGTGGCATAAGCCAGGGCAGTATTCAGATCTCAAATCAACCATGTAGCTGGCTGAAATATAAGATCCTCTCTTCAACTCCTTGCAATTCTTTCCTGCTTCTGCTGCCTACATACAAATTATACAGGCAAGGAAATATCACTGTCCTTGCCTGAAATGTTGGTCTCTAAGGCTTTCAATCTCAGTCTTCTGTGATATGAGCAACATAATAAATTTGTCTTGTTTTAATACCAGTTCTTTATGCTTAAACATTTTCAGGCAGTTTCCTTTTCTCCTGTCTCCTCCCTTCCCTCACTGTCATACCTCACTGGACTATGTGCTTTAGCACCAGCCTAAGTGAGGGAGCAGTGTGGTGGGTGCTGTTGAATCCTAAGGTTTGGGACTGTTCTAACAGGGAAGAAGTGGGGCTGAAATGCCCCTAGCTAGGAAACTTTTTTTATTCTATCAGGATACAGTCCTAGTGACTTATTTCCCTTGCTAATAGATGACAAACTGCTGTAATTATAAACACTTTTCTGACTAGCATTGCAGATCTTCTGTCTTCACCTCCCTGGATAAAGACAATTAAAGAGCTTGCCCAGCACAAATTTTCTGGCTTGCTATATACATTTCAACTGGAATATAACATTTTTCATGCTTATGATCACTTTTTGGAAATAAGAAGTTATGATGAATTAGTAGTTGATATATTAGAAGTTTTGAAATGACATGTGGTAGGAGAGAGGGCTGGGGAGGCCAGCCCATAACATCTGTCCCACTGTGTAGTGTCATCTGTTCCTTGGTATTCAGGTTGTCTGAATTTCTGACTGAAATGCAATATGTGAGCGTTATTAGATCAAAATTTTTCTGTGACAAAGGCTGGGGAAGCTTATTTTGCCAGTTTGTCTTGGTAGTGAATCTGCTTGCTATTTCTATGCTTTTCTAAATCTGCTTTATCTCAGTAACATTGTAGGTAATTAGAATGAAAAGTCAAACTGAAATGATTCATTTAATACCCTCTATGTCGATTATTATCCTATAATAGTATTCATTCAGAACTCTCTGGCATCTAAAATGTCTGTCCTGGGGCAGATTCAAAGTAGGGATCTTTATTTTTAAATTTTAAAATATAAAAATTTCATTTTCCTATTTTGATCAAGCTGTGAGGTATAAAAACTGCCTAAGGCTGTTTTGTACATTTATAAATAGATGCATGTAATTTTCATAGTGGTTAAAGGAGAAATTAATTAATTTCTCTCTAATAATGGGGACTGCACTATAATAAGGGATCCATAATAAATTTGGCTAGGAACCGTAATAAATTTGACTTATTTTGGTAATCAATAAATCATCTAGGTGTCAAAGAAGTAGGATGACTCATAGTCTAAGTGGTATGTCAGGTATAAGCCACAATCCTATAATATTTTGAGCTTCTTGTGCTAAATGTTCATAGGCAGTGGGTATTTGGCAAAATAAAGGATCCCCAAAGGAATATCGAGCAAAATATTCCAAACAAGTCTAGTTGGTTTTTTTGCTTTTCTGACCCCATAGGTCTTCTTTGTACGAGTCCCGTTACAACCCAGAAGGGTCAATGCAGTTGTAGGGACAGCACCGTCCCCACATACAACCCTTCAGCTGTAGAATATGCCAACTGTTTTTGAGGCCAACTGTCAGTAAGCTCAGGTCCTACTAGCTGGTGGTTCTTCATGAAACTGGGAGACTTAAAGAGAAAGTGTGTGCACACAGGCACACTAACCATGCAGTTAAAGTGATGTCACATTTCTCTGTAGCCTGGAAGGCTCTAGGGACAGCAAAGTGATAGTATCACATTCAGGTAGAACGGAAATTTCTGGCTCATCTCGGTGAATCACTCATGCCTTGGAGACCCTTCAGGTTTTAAAAAAAATTGTCTATTTGCAAAGGACATGGTGACCTTTAAACGTTATGATTAAAGCTTGGAGTTTGCGTCTGGTTTTGTGCTGTGACTGTAACATGAGCTGGTTTATCTCATACAAAAGCTCCAGGGAATCAGAAAGCTATATATTTAAGTTAAGTTTTAGGATGCCATTTGTAAGTCTCCAATTACCATTTTTACAAGATAAGTGTTGATCAGAAAAGAAACCTTATCTGTCTGTCTTTAAAGCACAGGGTCTACATCATACAAGTCTCTTTTGGTGTGTTGGCATGAAATCGTCTCTCAGAACAATAGTTGCACTATGACAGTGGGTAGAAGTGCAGGATAGGCTCCCAAATGGGGACACAGGTAAGCAGAATAAAACTTTTGGCTGGAACCCTGGGAAAATGCTTGTAGCTAGTGTCTCTTGTGGAAAAAGAGAAGAAACTTGAGATTTTAGCACAAGGTAGCTTTGTGCAGGTTTCTGTTGATGGCAAAGACAATGTGGAAAGTTGCATGGCAGACACTTGATAACCAGGCACCAAGAAAAATGCCTTTTGATGTTAAATCCTGTAGGTCTAGGTGGCTTCTGAAAAACTGAAAATATACCCTTTTTGCCAAAGTAGCTGACCTTGAAGTAAGGGTAGAAGCTGGCAGAATGGATCCAGAATAGGGTTTTTGAAGCTGGAGTGTGCCTGTTGCACTAATTTGATTCAGACATTATCTTGTGGGTCATGAGATAAAGCCCCAAATAAAGTAAAGAAGGTACTTATATCCTGCTGGCAAGAGTGTGATCATCATATCTGGGGCTTGTTTCTTTTTCCTATTCCTTAATTATGTATGAGCACCATCAGTTTGCCGTCTTTGAAAATCAGGCTGTGTATTCTGCAAAGGATGCAAGTGGGCAGCTGGCTAACTCCCCAAGTGCTTTCTTGGGTGCCCTTGCAGAAAGCCTTATGGAAGACAGCCACAATTTCCCATTTATCTAGTTACTCTAAAACTTGAGGGTTGAGGTTTTGGGCAGTGGGATATGTTTTCGCAGACTCGTTCATAGCTTTTTTCCCTTTGATTTCTCTGAACAGGGTCTCTCAGCATTTGCCTGAGAATCTTATGACTCTTATAAGTCCTGTTGTGGTTTGGTTTAATGTGGTATTAGGACAACATCAAGCATTTTGAGTAAAAATCTGTGTTTTATTGATACTCAGTTCACTCATTACATGCTACTGAGAAACTAAATTCTGAAAACAAACATAAATTGGGGAGGAAATAAACAAGAAGACATATACACATGGAAAAAAAAGATTTGCTGTGGGAAAAGAAAACAAAGAGAGCTTGTAATAAGAGAATAAAGACTTTTTAGTTTAGAAAAGACTATTCACCAAGGCAGGAGAGATGTAACAAAATTTCTAAAATGTAATAAGTAGTAGAAGCACAGTAGTTGTGCAGAAGAAATTGTTATACAAACACTTGTCTTAGGGAAAAAAACTTGATGTTACTGAAAGATTTGATCATGTATATTATTAACTAACAGACATCTGAACATTTATATTATTGACTATCCAGGTTCACGTTATTCTAATCTGATAGTGAAAGTATTATAAAAACTATATACACTTGTAATAGATGTTTTCAGTTTTACAACAATTAGAAACTGTGCATCATTCATACGTTACAATTTGCTAAGAAACTCTTAGTGATAGATTTGAGTAAACAAAGTTGATTCAGAACTTTGTCATATCTTACCACCTCTTAAAGAAGTTGATGGGTTTTTTTCCAGTACTTAAGTAAAGGCAGTGAATGAAAATTCTAAAGCTAGAATTTTTCTTTATTGGCTTTGTCAAAAACTAGATTGTTGCCTCACATGAACTGAATATCTGAGCTTTATGTCACTTGGCATATTAATTTCAGACTGGGCATGATGGTGTTGAAGTTTAAATTTATTCTTAAAATTCAGTTCCTGTGGAGATTATTGTGACTGCCAGCACGAGGAGCATCATCTCTATTTCAGGGGAAAATGAATTTCAACAATACAATGTTATGACAAACTGAGTTGAAGTACATTTTACTATGCATTTTCACATGCATTCATGAGTCAAAGCAGGATGATACACAGGGACCAAAGTAGGATTTTGATTGTCAGTCTTCAGCTGGGTTTTATTCCATCTAGCCATGTATACAGTGTTGAATATATGTAGGTGCAGGACACCTGCCCATTTCATCCCTCCCCCTTAGATTCAATTAAGGGCTTGCAGTTAGAGGAATGAAGAGGGTGACCAGCTTCACACAGCTGGAGGCAGCTTGTGTCACCTGATGTAGGCTGGCCCTCAGCTCTAGCCAAAAGACCACCTGTCTCTCTGAGGGCTGACCTCAGAGACGGCCTTTGCTATGAGGTGAGGCTGTCTGAGCACAGCCAGCATCCTTTTCCATTGTACTTGGCTGGCATCTTGGAAAATAACCTGTTTGTGGATTTTCTTTTTTAACTCTCTATAGCAGAGATCTCCCCATCATTGCTGAACCTGGGAACACGCTTAGCTTCTAATGGGGGCATCTGCCAGCTTTCTGACCTAACTTGGCTTTCAAAAGGCCCCCACGTGCTGTTGTTGCATGCACATTTAAGAGCCTTGATGCTTCAGTAAGGCTAAGGATATCTGTTGTGTGCAGCTCTTCCACCCAAGCCACTGAGCCCCTATGGCAGTATTTCCCTGCTTCCATGCTGTCAGTTTCTTGGGCTTGCAGCTGTGACCCCTAAGACTGTTATTAGGCAGGTTCCTCTGAGAAGTAATTTTCTATGGTGTGAGAATCACCCCTCTTTCCCACCCTCTCCTTATCTCTTGCTTTGTAGATTTTAGCTCATATTAGAGTGGAAACAGGACCTAGTGCACAGCTAAGTAGATGAGTCCTTTAATTCTTGGTAACTGTTACCCCATGGTGTATGTACACAGAATCTAACCAGATAATCAATATGAAACACTTGTGCCTAGTTGACATTGTACAAAGAGCACTAATAGCATCATATATGGGAACAGTTTTACTTCTCCAGCATTCTGTGTAAAATCTGCCTCTAGGGCAGGCACACAGGTATTGTCTCCAGCTGGACCTAGGAATGTGCCTTTTGAACTAGGGCATCTGAGGTGAGACATGGTATTGTTAGCCAGCTATGGTGCCCAGAAAATGTTCTGTAATAAATGGGGACATTTGAGTGCCTGCAGAGAAGAGCCTGGCTTGTCAGTTTGGTGACAAGACTCATCCAGCTGTATCACTGATGCAGCTCAATGGGGAATACTCTGGAAGGGGAAGGCTATATCAAGAGCACAGCTTGAGTGACGCCTGTGGCCATCTTCGAGCATGCCATTCCTTTTCTAAAACATACACTGAAACCAAATATCCTGCCATGTCCAACTGTTCCTGGAATTCCCTCCTCCTCCTCCCTCTCCACCCAGATCCTGATTCTCTCCCTCCTCTTCTGTCTCATCCAAATGGTCTGCTGGCCTCAAAAAAAGACCTGGTGTCAGCCACTCTTCCTGGCTGTTGTGTTCCACTGTGGGGAATGGCGGAGAGTTCTTTTAAAAATGGATGGTCGGGAACGAAATTAAGCCAAATGAGGCAAATGTTGTATCTGTAAAACCGTTTATTGATAATGAAAAGGAGAAGGAAAAGGAGTTGCCCAAACAAAAGAGGGCTAGAAGAGACAGAAAAGAAGAAATTAAAATGGAAAAGGAATGGGGGAGACGAGAGAGGGGGGACAGAGAGAAAAAGAGGACATTACCACCAGCGAGGCAGGGCAGTGCTGTCAGCGTCCAGGGAGCGGGGGGTGTGCATGCTGTCTGTCTGTGGCCGGGCTGGGCCGTAGTGANCAGGGCAGCGGTCAGGGGCACAGGAAGGCAGGACAGGTGTGAGGGTGAACCAGCGAGGGCAGGGGAGCCAGAAGGCAGGCTGGGGCCGGGGCAAAGGAGGGAGCGAGTGGGCCAGCAAATGAACAGTAACCAGCCCCCACTGAGCAGCAACGCAGTTGGTTTTTATACCCCCTGGCCCCTCCCAAAGCCTGCCTGCTAACAGGGAACCATTGGTCCGGTCCAACCTTTCTTTGCTGTCCACTGGTGGAGACCTTTTCACGACCTGATTGGAGAAGCCCCCCCACAGTGTCTCCTACTGCCTGCCTCATGGGAGGTGTTGCCAGGTGAAGTCCTCCCAGAAACAAGGTTTCTAGTTGCCTCCTGCACATGGCACATGTGCACCCCTCCTCCACATGCCTCTGACAACCATTGTTGAGGCATAACAAAACTGAATTGGCTCCTCACACTGGCCATGGGATTTGCAGTGTCTCCCCTCTGTTTTTAAGTGCTGACCACACTCTGCCATCGGAATCGATGCCATGGAAACGGTTTGCTCTCTTAGGTACCTTTTTAGCCCAGCCAAAACCCATCCTAGAGATGGGCTGGTCCACTCAAATGCTAAGCAGGTCCTGCAACACCCTCTAGGCAGGGCTTTATCCCTGAAAAAGTGTCAACTAGAAATGTAATACGTCAAAATACACCAGAATGTGTATTTAATGCCTGATTCCATTGCAGCTGATATTTGGTTTGATTGTTTCAACTGCTGTAATGTCATCCATCAAGGAGGGAACATAGTGGACAGGATTACTGACCAAGCGTCTGGGTTTCCCAGGGGCAATGGGCTCAAAGAAAGGGCACAGAAATTTATATTTTTTTAAGTGTTGTTGTGTTTAAGTTAAGCCAGAAAAATGTTGTGTCCTTGCTGTTCTCAGAGCTGTGAGGTGAAGGCTGTGCTGCAGTAGCAGTCTGGTTAAAAGGAGAATGGCTGCTCTCAAATGAGCTGTCAGGTTCTGCTTCAGCCCAGCCTCTCAGTGCCTGAGGTTCACCTCAGACCACAGCTGTGGTGCTCAGCTCTGTGCAGGGCTCCTGGGGCCACAAGTGGGCTCTCAGGATTTTCCTGTTTAGTTCAAAGATGAGAAAAAATTAGTTGTGTGGGAAAAATAAAATCCAAACCCAGAAGTTAAAGGACTGCAGGATGATGACTGAGATACACAGATTTTAAGGGAAATGTACTTTGAAAACTACAGCTTTTTCTTCACAAAACAACCCATGTTCTTTCAGGGAAGGTAAAGATGTCTCCATCCTTTTCTTCTGCACATCAGTCACTTAGAGGTGATGTATGTTCAGGGAATCAAATTTTTCAATGAAGTGAGCTCCTGTAACGGGCTCAAGAGATGCTGTACCGGGTCAGAGCATTTTGGAATTCTTGGGTTTGGTCTTGTATTTTTTCTACATTTTCTTAATCAACATCCTCCCCATCCCTTCTGGAAGCTGTATTGTATGTGGCTTTTTCAAGTTGTGTTTGCATATGGCTTTGTCTTTCTTTCTTTTTTTTACTCTTCTTCTCCTTTCATTTTCCCCTCTTCAAGGGGCAGTTACGAAATTCGTGACATTTGTGGGCATTCTTATTTGCAGTTGATGTGCGGGATTCATTTTCATCACTGAGTGGAAAAAAAGAAGTATAGGTTGGTGTTCCTGTAGCAGTCTGCCTAAATTTACTGAAAAGAACCCGAGCTTTACTTGTCTTTGAATTTTTATGGGTAAAATAAGGGTATCTCAAATCTCTGATGCTTGTTGGCATATACATATATATGTTTGGTAAACTATTTTGTCAGTGACATGGAGGGCAGCTGAGGTAGTCCTACCTTGTGCCAAGTCCAGTGGTGTTCTCTTGTGACATTGCTTACAGCTGCTGGGCTGAACTGTCTCAATTAGTTGTGGAATTAATCTGGTAGCAAAGGGTATTGTTTATATTTTACCAGGGAGGTCTTCAAAATAGTTCAGGTCTCAACTCTATTGTTTTGAGGTTTTTTTCTGTCCTCGATCCTTAAGCTTTTGCAACAAGTCCAAATGGCTTCTTCTTTTTGGACAAATTTAGCAACTGCTATCATGTTGCTTGTGGCTTGTGGCGTGCAGTAGAACCGGGAACAAATGGCTGCACAATGATATATTTGATACCATTTGATCTACGGAATGCTACACTCCACCCCCATCCCCCACGTTTTTTCTCTGTTTTTCAACCCGCTCACTCCTATGGACCTGTCTAATGGTTTAATATTCTGCCAGTTCCTGAAACAACAAAATCATGCACGTACTGTACTGGAAGACTGAGATAGCAAAAGTTTCCTATTTGCAGAACATGATGCTAAAGTCTTTATTACCAAAAAAAGAAATCCTTCAGAAACTCAAAAAGTCTGGCAGTGAATCAGTTTTTGTAGCTAAGTGGCATTCTTAGTGAGCATGTGTTTTGAGCCTGTGATGTGAAAAAGCACTCTTAAACTGCAGTTACTTAAACCTTGCTGTGCTCTCCTGCCTTGCTTTCTTGTGGGATGTTGAAAGCTTTCATTGCTATGCAGTTTTTCTCTCTGTGGTTGATGCTGTGATCCTTTTGCGTTCTAACTCCTGTTACTTTAAGCAAGGGGGAAATAAAAGCTCTTGTTCACAGATTACTGACCCAAAGAATTATTTTTTTTTCTTTACTGTTCAGTATTAGCAATTTATTGGATGGAAGAGTGCTTCTAACTTATAGCCATAGGAAATACAGGTGCCAGCCATCTCGCACAAGGGTTGTCACTGATTAATTTAGAAATTGGTAATAGACTAATTTCAAAAGTGCAGTTTTTACTCAGCTTTACTCATCAATTAAGAGGTATTCCTAGCAACCAAATTTTACTGTATTTTTTCAAACCATAATGTTAAAGCATTTGCATTATTAATGAAGGTTGGATGGGCTTTGGGAGAGCCCTGTGGCTGCTGAATTTTCTCCTTTTTTTAAAGCTGAAGGTTGCTGTATTTATTAAACAGAGGCTACCTAGCAACCTCGCTCTCGGCATTGAGTCTCACTGTACAGATGAGTGCTGCAGCGTTCTCAGTGGTGAGCAGGTGATCCAGCCCACATGTGGCACCCTCAGGCAGGGCTGAGTCCTGGCACTGCCAGTTGCCTCACGCAGATCATAGTGACTTCTGTTCTGTATTACAGTGACCAAAGACATAGCAGTAAGCCAGCAGCAGGTAGAGGTTAAGGTTGATTTGAGAAGCAGGTGCATGCTAAGGGAAGGCTTTGAGTGGCTTTTCAAAGTATTGTCCACAAAAATCAGATTTATTACCTGGTGTGCAACAAGTTAGTAGTTACACACTTAAGAGAGATATTGGTTATTTCTTTTAGAGTTGTGCAAGCCTGGGTATTCCACAAATCAAGCACACCAACTATCTAAACTTTTTATTGTTTATACATTTTAGCAAACAAAGGAATTAGTGTTCATTGGCTACTTGCTTCTCATGATATTCCCAATGCTCAGTCTTTTTCTTCTTTTGAGTCAGTGAGTTTCTTGGGTTGATGGTCACGTGTGTGGTGGCAATCTCCCCCTGCCAGAATTATCTTTTACCAAGTCAGAGCTGATGTCAGCACAGTTGCTGAGTTGGCTTTATTAGTTTCTTCCTTATCTTGGGAGTTCTGCCAAATATCCTTGTGGCCTGTAAATTCTTTGTGTCCATTATCTGTGGGCATCCTTCTTCCTATCTGTGGGCAACCTCCCACTAGGTCTGAAATCACTGAAACATCAAGGCTTAAACCTTAACAAGGCAATTCTACCCACAAGTAATTTGTTTTTCTAACACCTAGGCATCACTTAGAGTTTGCTTGTTACTTGCTCTCTGTTTCAAGGGTTAAATCTCCCCTCCTGCTGATCAGACCCGAAAGCACACAAAGATCCAATGTCAAAGGGCATCATTTCCCAAGAGACTTCTACTTATTCCAAATTTTGCAACAAAGTCACCAGACTTTAAGGGAAGGAGATGTTGGAAATTCAATGGAAAGTAACCATTCTCTTTCAGAGGCATCTGCCCTGTCAAGAGCATGGAGAAGACACAGTTTGAGAATGGATGTTCTGCAAAACGTTCCTGCAAAATCTTATGGATCTGTCTCTCTTTTTCATTTTTTAAAAATTTTTACAAAATGCTCTGCTGCTCTTCATGGCCCTACCATGAGTGGTCTCTTGCAGTGCACTGCACAATCTCCTGCTGGGGAAGGGGCAGCCGAACAATAAATGATAGATTTATGTTTGGCCTCTGACTATAAATTAAAACAAATTTTTAAATTTGGAGTAGTGCTGATGTTTGACTTTCCATAAATCTTACCTCATCAGTATCTTACCAGCATTTCTGATCAGCTATAACACAACGGTTTAAATCCTCTGAAAACGAATTTGAAGGCCTTATGTACTTGGATACTTCATCTTTTAATGACTGCTATGAAATGCCATCAGCGAATTTATGCTGGTGTATTAGTTTTGCTCAGCTCTACAGGTCAGAGTACATGTTGGCAGGAAGGCTCCCAGGTTTAGGGGAGAGACAGGAAATTACACTGGACACGAAAAATAGCACTGCTGATAAAACTGTGATTTTGGCCTAAGTTGTGGCTGACAAGTATCAGGATTGGAAAGGTAGCCTTTGTTTTGTGTTGAATGGTGTTATGATAGAGGACCTGGACAAGAATATCCCAGTTAGAGTAGTCAAGCAAAATTACTTCCCTGTAGAATTGAGTTTTTTGTGGGAGAACTTTTCAAGTGGTAGGTTAAAATTGCCCACTTGTTTTTCTTTACTATGAAAATCACTCTTATTTGCACACTTCTAAAATATCTGTAATACAGTAGATACATACACATGTATAGATTTTTTTTCTCTCTTCCCTGTTTGTAATATTGATTAGCATCTTGAAAGAAAAAATGGAAATAAAGGTCAAAGAAAAATTTTTAATTTTTCTAAACAAAACACTGTTATATGGAAAAATGTGACAGCTTCTTATTATCAGGATAACATTTTTTGGATGACATTATCTCTGTCTGAAACTACTAACAGTGTGTAATGTGGATATTAGGAGGTATCCAGTTTTCAGCAGCTTTACTATGTTTCTTCTTCAGTATTTTAAGTGTTTTGTATGAAAATACATCTCTGCATGACATTGAAAAGTGTTTGGAAAAATACAAAAGAAAGCACAGTGGCAAATAACTAGAATAATCACCTGACTCTTCAAATTTAATAGACACTAATTATTTATAGTTGTTGTAGTTACTGTCCTAAAAGACTTGTATGAGACAGGAAAACATCTAGAGGAGGAGTGTTGTTCTGCCAGGAAAATTTTAATAATTAAAGCTATTTCACAAGAGCAAATGACTGAGAAGATGTTTGTATGAATATTGTTCTGTGCCTGTAGAATTCTAGTAGCTTTGAAAATGTCTACTGTTTCTTACTTGGTTTCATTTAAAAATTCCCTCCCAAGTAGTTTATGATGTTAATCTTCGGACTGAGTTGGCATAGAAGCTCTCCAAAAAGAACTGCAAATGTGAAATTTGGCAATGCTAAATACACAGTTAATATAAGAAACAACCAGCAGAGAGACACATGGATATCTATAGATCCAAGGTACTATTTTGTAGGTTCTTATTTTTCTTTTAAAACATTTTTTTTCTCAATAAAGTGATGTACAGTACCACTAGCAAATGTTGTATTCTTCTTCAGACCCATGTGTTGCTTCAAAACCAGAACTGGGCAGAAGTGCAAAAGTTTGTTAGGTGTACATAGAGCTAGGACAGCTCTCTGACCTTCTACTAACTACAAAATTAGTATTGTGGGGATTTATAGCTAAGGAGGTGTCCCCCCCCCTTTTATATGACTTATAAAGAGATGAAAGTGGCTGTCTTTCAGTTTATCTACCCAAACTCTTTTGTAGGAATTGTAGGTAGGATGCTCTTGCCACCAAGGTTGGGACTGAAGTTAAAGACTGTCTCTGATTGCTTGTGATCAAAACCTAAGCCTAAGCCTAAACCTAAGCCTAAACCTAACGCTAACCTTGCAGGTTGCTTGTGATCAACATAGTTATTTCTTTTGCAGTCTGGTGTGAAAGACAACATTTGGAGGCACTGTTTGGGCCTTGTTCATTTAACAAACATTTGAATCAGAATGACTTAGTGCCTCTGGTGAGGCTTCACGTAGGGCAGAGAGCCCTTCCAGGTGGATTGGAGCAGGCCCTTGGGGTACCTGCCACTTGAGCTTGAACGAGCCCATTACATGGCACAAGATTCAGTGAATGGAGAGTGCAGAGAGTCCTTTGGAGCTTTTTCTAGGTCTTAACATTTTCGGCTATGTATTTGGCTTCTCCCACTCCATTACACCTTCTGTTTGCTGATTATAGTCATAGCTGAATATAGAAAATAGAATCTTCTTGCTTACTGCAGTGGAACATAGCGTCATGTGTCACACTTGTCTTCACTGGAGACTTGTTTAACAGAACCGAGCTTCCTTTGCATTGTTTCTCAAGAAGCTGGTATGACAGTAGTTGCTAATTCCTACAAAAAAACCCACTTATCTTTTGTATACCTCATCCTAACATACTGCTTTCAGTCCCTAAACCAAAATTTTACTGACACTTTAGTAGAAATGTGAAACAATTTTGGTATGCAGTGACTCATTTTTGCAGCTCAGTCCTCCTTTTGGGAGAAAAAAATTCTCCCTCTCTTACATTCTTTCTGTCTCTTTCACACTTTGGTACAGGTTGTAAAGACATTTCATCTGTCTACTGTGTAGGATTTCCTCAGTGGAACGATTGAAAGCAGATGTGTGAATATGCACACGCACACCCTCCCATACTCACATATGGTCATATGGAGCGAATGAATTTTGACTGAGCCACAGATGATGCAATAAATCTATATGGCAGATTTGGGAGTGTTGCCACTTGTAGATATATGCATATGGTATGTCCACTTTCCTTTCTGCTCTCTCCTTCTTCAATATTACTTGTATTTAAACAAAAGACATATCAGGATGACCCTTGGGAATGCTAGAATGAACATATTTTTTAAATTTTGTGACTCCTAAAAAAGTTTAGTGCAATTCTGTCTGGATTTTGTAATATGTTTTCCCTCCAAAAATTTCAAAGATGCTGACTGATTTTCACTCCATTAGCATTGCCTCTCCACAGCATTTCATTGTGGTCTAGAATTAGACCAGTGCCTAAGTTTTGGTGGGTGGCATTGTTTTGTTTCTAACACGGAAGACTTAAGCAGAGAAATGCTTGGAATTAATGCTGTGAAAGAGTGGAGTGATTGGAGTTCTGTATGAAAACAAAATCAGGCTCCCTATCAATGAAGCTTCAAGATGACATAATCTTCTGTATCATTTATTTCCATCAGATTCATCTTTTATGTAATGCTCTTCCTATTGACAAAATAACTGGGGGCTGTGTTGGGATAGCAAACTGTGCTCTCCTGTTCAGCAAAGAGAAGAAAACCAAGCTTCTTTCTTCACTTTTAAGACATTTGCTTTCTAACCTGCTCCTATAGTTCTTCATGAGTTCTCAAGTCCATGTCAGTTTTATGGTGAAGGCTTTGTTAGAAATGCACACCTGCACCTCCTGAAGAACCTTTATCCTTTAGAAAGCAAGTCGGTTTTGCCCTGCATTCCCACCTGCAGTACCTGTGCTACTCTCCTGCTGTGTGGGTTGTGCTCTTTGACATTATCAGCGCCTCTGTGAAGCAGAGGAGGAAAACTGCAAGCCAAGAAAATACTGATTGAAAATCAACTTGGGACTTTGATATGGGTAGTGACCTCGACAAATGGTTTGGCTATTTGGCCACCTTTTTATTTAATTAGTCATACCATGTAGGGTCTCCTCATTAGCTCCCACCTACAAGATGACAAGAGAAACCCACTGCAATTAGGTATGCCAAATCCAGCCATATTTAGTGCAAAGCTGCTGTCCATTGCCAGTCACCACTGACTGGGAGGTATCAAGGGATAGAGGTGTCAGTAAATGCATTTATTGCTGCTGCTTCTATACTTATCCATGAACCCTGAGCTTCTGTTTTAACCCATTAGCTCTAGAGAGCTGAGAACTTGTTTTCTCTTGACTTTTAATAATCTCATAATACAGTTCAATTTGTACCTTATGGGAGACAAAGTACAATTAAGAGCATGAAAAACTGTCATAGGTTTTACTCGAGTTTTTTTGATCCCTACTGAAGTTGTTCCCTTAGAGATTACTGAACTCTTCAAACAAGCAAACAACAGACAAGAAATTTAAAGTGGGCGTTTGAGCATTAGAGACCACTTTATGTTCTCCACCTGCACCTTACAAGCTGCAAAATTCTAGGAATTGTTTCTCTTGTTGTGAAGACAGCACTGCTGTTAGTACTGGATGTTGGTGCTACCTGGGAGTTCAAAATAGTTTGTATGTAGAAGTGAATAATCTGTAGCTGTTGGAATGTGACTTAGAGAGTATTTTACATTTATTTTTCTCATCAATTTGAGATCTTTTCCTGCCGTTGTCAAATCCAGACTGTTTCAAGTTTTGAATAAACTTGATAACTTTTTCAGGGTTGATTTTTTAATGGTTATCTCAAACTAAGCCATTTGGATATCCACTGTTTGCTGGACTTGAGTCATATTGCATAAAGTAGAGTATTCTTTTAGCCTTTAATAAAACACAGTTGGTGATGTTTAGTGTTATGAACACGGTTGAGAGGTTTTGTAATAAAATAAGACTATGAAGATCACGCTCCAATGCAAATTTGGTTTTGAGCTGACTGAGCAAAAAATGGTTCAAGGGACAACTTAGCCACAGAGCCAATAATGTCATAACATAAACTTCAGTATCTAAAATTGTTTCACCTTTTCCACTTCCTACATCATGACTGTGTATGTACATTTGTGGTGACTTCTAGAAATGGTGTTTGTGGTACAAGACTCAAATAAGTAACTAAGTATGTGGTTTCAAGTCTTACAACACACGAGTAGGGTAATATGACCGAATTAATATGCTTTTTGTCAAATTAATATAAATGAATTAAGAAAGACTTAAAGAACTCCATCCAGATTTGCTCTCAATGGTAGATGGCAGGAAAAAAATGTCTGGCTAACTTTCTGTTGGAGGAGATCAAAGACAGGTATGCTGAAAAATGGTACAAGAATTGCTACAACTGTAGGTGAGAACACCTCTTTTCTTTTTAAAGCCAAGTTTTTTAACTGAGAAAGCTGTGTAGGTCTAATGAATTATCTTGATGTTAGTGGAGTGTCTGCTTCATGTCTAGTGCTAACTGGTAAAGCTTACAAAGAACAAAACCTTCAGTAGGAATTACTCTTGGGGCTGTTCCAGCCAATGTTTGCTGATTACAGTGTGTGTAATACTGTAATCATGCTTTGAACAAATGCCTTTTCTAGTGATATAGCAAGGTGCCCTCTGCCCTCAAGAACCCTGCCCACACAATGCATGGTCTACTTTTCCTGTTTCCCTACTGACCTGCAGCACTAAAACACTAAGCTTAATACTACAGGACAAGTCAGTAGTGAGAACAGTGCAAAAAGTCTTGCTAAACTGTCTCAACTCTAAATCTCAAGTGTTGGCTGTACCATGTGAGCAGCAAATACATGTCCATTGCTGAAGCTTTATTGTTGATCACTGTGCCTTGTGTAGTGGGTGGCTTTGTACTTGGAGAAAGGAGGAAACCTGTATCTCATTGAATTTCAGAAAGACTTAACATATGCATCCCTGGCTTGGAGCCTCCACCTGTGGTTTTGGAGCCTGTTTGGACATTCAGATATGCCAAGTTTTCTCCAGAACAGCTGTTCTTATAAGATTTAGAACAAGAAGAGGAAATCTCCCAAGAACTGCTGATTGTTGTGAAACTCCTTGCCATTTTGGCAGAAAACTTGCTTTAAAAACTGAGGACAGACCCTAAAGTGCTTAAGTGCATAAGCAGCTTTACACACCCGAGTAGTTCTGTTGCACTCAGAGGACTTCTATCTCTATGTGGAAAACTGCTGTTGCACTTCAGTGCTTGTGGATTCAGTCTTAAGTAGTACTTTGCTGATGAGCCTCATGTTCTTTAAATTCAGATCCACAGATGGAAGACACGTAGGCAGGAGTTTCGAAGTTATGGGAAAGGCAGAGACTGAAATACAAATAACATAAAAGTAGATCTTGAGTGTATTTATACATATAGAAATATGGACATCAGTAATGTCAGGTCCTAAAACTGAGGAGAGAAGAATGAAAGCTAATATCAGATGGCTTAAGTTATATGGTGCATCAAGAAAAGGAAGTAATTAGTTTTCTTAGGAGCCTGTAAGTCAATGGAGTTGGGCTCCTTAGGTTGATCTCCTGCTGGAAAACCCTTTAAAGTTAGGTGTCAAAGTTCATTGGTAGGAATCACCTTCCTTGCCAAGTGTCAAAGCACAGCCAGTGTAGTCAATACTAAGAGGATGCAATTCCCAGGGATGGCAAAACCCAAGTTCAGTAATTATTTTAAATGGCTGTATAAGAAAGTAACCAGTAATTGTAAATAAGCATGAGTAAAAGTGGGGAAGTGACTTCTTATGACAGACGATCATACTCAAATAAGTGTAAAAAGCAGAAGTTTTTGACAGTAGGTAAAATGCAATAGGAAAGGCTGGTAGGGTCAGGTACCTATGGCAGTGCTGAGAAAGGAATTTTCTTGTGTTGCTTTTGAAAATGGAAAAGCTAGCTAGCTTTATTCTTTGTGATATATCCATAGCTGTGTACAGGGAGAGCTGTCCATCCTTCTGCCAGGCTAAATAAAGATCCCAAAGGAAAGCAAAGAAGTCAACAATATGCCAAAGATGTATAATACACACTTTTTTTTCAGGAGATATACCACATATGATCAAGTTGTAACTGTGCTACCAGTTACTCTGATGCCTGAGATAATGTTTTGTGTAAAAGCTCATAAGGGGAAGTTCTATGATAATTTTTGGTGGTGCTGAGATGTTAGGATAGACCAGCTTGGGGCAATTCTTCTCTGTCTCTCTCTTTTTTTAAAAAAATGAAAGATCCTTCCTCCTCCCCACACAATGTATAGGCACATTTCCAAAACGCTACTAATGAATGCACTAATTTAACAGCATGCAGTCTGTAGTGCCGGATTTGAGAACTTTCTATGCACAGATGGAATTTTTCCCCCCTACAATGAACAGATGAAGTGAGAGACAAAACAGGCTTCTTGGATTTCCCAAGGGATTTCTTTGGTAAGACACTGAAGCCCTTCTTTTGTAGGGATAGACTGCTTTCCCGTCAAACTTCCATGTTTTGGTTCAGAGTAGTCTGTGGTCAAGTCTGTGACTTACTTTCAGAGTTCACTTTCTGAATATGTGTGGCTTCCTATTGCAGGCTTGTGTTAAAAAACCCCAACACTTCTTAAAATGTGGAATGCTTGGAGCTAGAGCCAGCTTGTGGAATTGCTTTGAAATGAGACAGCTTAACTGCTCAGAGCTGGGAGATGGAGTCAGTTGCACTTTTGTGCAACTCCTTGAAGTCATTGTGGAACTGCTTTAGTCCAAGATTAATTTTCCAAGCCAGTGAAATTTACTGCAAGAGTTACAGGTTATTCGTGATTCATTTGCCTGCCCCAGTTTCATATGAGTTACTAAATTTTGTAGAGGTGTCAACAGAGAATCTCATGGGATGTAGACTCTGGTTTGGTGGATGCAGTGGGAATGTTTAACCAGTTTTAGCAGGGTGTGGAATAAACTAATTAGATGGTATCCACAGCAGGAAGAGCCTTTTTCAGAGACAGTGCTGTGTTAAAACAAAGGGATTAACTTTTACATTAGTACAGAGGAACTATGAACGAGTGGGAATCACTTAATATCATTGCTGCAGTTACTCTGCAGATGTGGTTCATTGGGTTTTGCAAGCTTCGTTCCAAAATGAATCTGGCTGCTTTGGCTTTTAAAGAATTTTTTTCTTTTGTCTGTGAAAACATGTGGTATCAACTCATAAAAAAAAAAAAAATAAAAAGGAAAACCTCAACAAAAAACCCTTTACTGCATATTGCCTTTAGCAGTAAATGGTTACCAACTGTATAAACAATGAAAAACTTTATGAAAGTCTCAGTTCACATATGTCTTGGTGTGTAGCATGTCTTCAAGTCTCCCGGCTTTGAGCTAGCATGGACTGAGACTGTTATATGGGCATCAGGAAGTCTTGGCCAAATTGAAACATTTTCATTTTGTTGCCTGAGTTAATTTTGTAAATGTTACAACATCACTGAGGCAAACCTATTTTCTCTGCAGCTTGCTCATTGTTTTTGCACTGTGATAGGGACAAGCCTTTGTCCTCACTTGAATCCTGTGTTTTGGTGTCAGATGTTTTTTGAAAGGCATGGTTTGTTAATCCTAAATCAAGTTTTAAGGTTGAGATAGCAGACATGCCTAATACTTGTTTTAAATTCAGTAGCACATCCCATTTGGGGGGCAATAGGGATATTGGAGGTTCATTAGAACCCCTTTCTTGAATTTTTTAATCTGCAATGCACACTTGCTGATTCTTGGGTATTTTACCTGAAATAACGTGGAAGAAAGGCATGGAACAGCTGTTTCGTCATCTGAGTACAGCTTCGGTAGCTGGATCAGTGAGACTGATTGTGGTGTTGGATCTGCTGGATGGAGCAAAAAGCACAGGTGTTCTCTGGAGTCATGTGCCAAACAAGAGTTTTTGTTGGGTAGGGAGTGCTTGTCAGGAAAAGGAAATGATCACTAGCATGCCAAAAACATTTCCTAGGAAAACTTTTTGAAGAGGTTAGTTTTCTGGGATCCATCAGGCTGCATGCATGATGTTGTGAAAGACGTTGTGCCTTGGGCATAGCAGGAGCAGAAAGGATGTGGGAGCAAAGACCTAATTGACAGCACTTTTGGTTTTGGGGTGTTTTAGAGTCATCTTACATTTTCACAGGGGGTAAAAATAAGGAACTGTGTTTCACTGTAAAGTGGATATTTTAGTCTTGTCCTGCTAAATCCAAATAAATATGTTCTATTTTGACTTTCCATTGATTTGAGCTTAGGCCGTTTGAAGTTGGGCAGATGTTGGCATAGCTTGTTTCTGCCATTTTATAGAAGTTGTTGTGTCTATGAGACAAATACATTATTTATATTGTTGACTAGCCATAAAAATATTTTTAACAACATTTTCTCCATTTTCTCTGTATAGTTTACATAATTTAATGAGTAGAGCTCAGATAGTTCTCAGGTGCTGCATTCAAACTGTGTTTGAGCTTTGGTGTTTTATTTTTGTCCCCTGTACTGATGGCTTAGTAACTAGGAGTTTTAGATTTTTCATTGCTGAATGGTATTGCATGAATTTTTAAACTATTAATTACTTTAATTTTCTTTCAGTCTTGATGCATCCCCATGAAGCCTTGTCCTGTGCCATGTGTGCATTTTGGTATTGTAACAACCTCAAGACATTTTGGTTGGTTTTAACTAAATGAAAATAAACAGGCAGCTGGCTGTGTAATGACATCAGAACGCCTGTATAAGCCAGGAAAATGTTACAGTCATAACTAAGTTGAAAAGATGCTCTCAGAAAATCCTATTCTTTTTCCTAATAAAGGAAACTGCAACACTGTTCTTTCTTGTTTTAAAAATCTAAAGTCCTAGTAGGCTTTCCACAATAGTGGAAGGCATTTTCAGTATTGCGTAGTTTAAATAGAACTGGTTCTCTTTCTCAGGTTTGTGAACACTTATTTTGACTCAAACGTGCACCTGGTTTAATACTACAGGGCAAATTTAGATGAAGTTGAGCAGATAGAACATAATTTGTAAGATGAAATACCATTAAATATGTTATTTATCTGACTTTCAGTAATTAGTAATAACAGCTGTTGCAAAAGTCTTCCCTGTTTTTGCATGAAAGGAAACTTTTTCTCAAGTTCCGTTATATTTGGTAGCCTTTCATCTTGTTTTGATGCCTTTGTTTCAATCCCTTCATACCATATTCTCTGTGAATTTTATGACCACACATTTGTAACTATTTATTAAGAATATTCGCGCTTGTAGATGGATCTGGAAAGTTTCAAAAACTGTTTGCTAATATTGCATGCTAGAGGTGGTTGTGTGAGATAAGGGATGAAGGACAGTCACTGGGCAGAAGTAAGCCCATGTCTTTCTATCCCTCCTTGTGAAGGGATGCTATTGAGGAAAAATGTCTGAGGGCTGTTACATATTTTTGGATAGAATTGTGTCCTCATGATTATAGATGGATCTTCATAAACGTAAAGAGCTTTATCTCTTATGATCTATGACTTCAATGGCCGAATAAGTGGAGTATAGGAAGGGAAAGGGGGAGAATAAATTGAAAACTTACTCTGTCCTTAAGGAAAGTGTCACTCGTTTCACAGAGCAAAGACCAAGGGCATGTAGAACTGTTATCACATGCTGGGGGTCAGGTAAGGTGTCTGTATGAAAAATATTGCCAGCTCTGCTCACTAATTATGTTGATGCAGATTTCTGCTACAACCTAGCTGAATTACTGGGCATTATCATTAAGCTTCCCAGTCCTTCCTTCTGTTCCTTCAGTGTTTTTTCCTTCTTACACTTCTTTTCCTGAGCTGCACCCAAACTATAGTGATTCTGTGGGCCTGATACCGCTCTTACAATGCTATAATATGCGTTGTGAGGACAGAACACAGGGACAACCCTGTTACTTCCACAGCAGTTTTGCAAATGCATGTCAGATGACTGAAGTTCCTTATTTATTTATTTTTAAGCCTCTTTGGCAAGGATTTCTAGGTCTTAGTATTAACAACTATTTTGCCAGGTATCAGTAAAGATTACGCATTCTTGGAATTCTCAGTAATTATCACTGGTATCTGTGCAGTCTGCTTTGAACTTCCATCTTGGACCTTAAGTGTGGAGTGACTTTTAGTAGCAGGAAGGTAGCTTGGGAAATACTAAAGACTTATTTCTGTGCGTAGCTGCTCCAGAAGTCCTCTTGGAGGTATGCATGTCTCTGTTGGGTCTACTTCTTCAAACTGGATGATTCAGTGTTTTCATACGATGTTTCATACTGAGTATGGTGTGAAGTTTCATTTCTCACCTTAGACTCTCATACAGCTCTCTTGCTTTTTTGGAAAGTAAGCTCAAAGTATGGCTACGGCTACCAGCATTTAGTTGGGAAAGGTATTGACTGAAAAATAATACTGGCAAACTTCTCTCTTCAGCTGAATGGTCTGTACTGTAGACTATCAAAAGAGCAGACATGAAGCCACTTTGGAAAAGGAGTGTGCATGTCTTCTGACAGTCTGCTCCTAGCTAATGATAAGACTGCTTTGAAGGGAGCAGAAGCCCTAAGAAGCTGAAACATGTTGTCCACAAAGGCCAAAACCAGCTAACTGTGTAAAATGCTGCAGCCTTCTGTAGGATCTTTAAACGTGATTGTGTGACCCATGGCAGTATGAATGTCTGTCCAAGCAGAGGAGACAGCCTACTAAGTGATTTCAGAACTCTGCCACTTGAAAAGCTTGAGGAAAGGATTCCTGATGAAGATCTTCTTATGGAAGATGACCTCCATATTTTGTCCTTCCTTGATCTACACTTGACCTTAAAAAAAAAAGTACTTGAACAATAGTCTAGACAAAGTGTAGTTTTTAGCAGTCTCCAGTTTTTCAGAGTCCTTTCTGTTGCTAAAATCCAGACATTCATTCAGCTTTCTCATTAGACAATCATATTTTAATACTCAAACAGAACATAGAGTGAAAAAAGTCTAGTATATTTATCTCCCCAACAACTCTACACTGGCTCTGTTATTTGAGTAGTGGACATCTGGATGCTGTTTCCCTTTGTGAGAGTCAAATCCTTCTGAAAATTCTGTGTGTGCTGGAGATTGAGATCCTCAGAAAGATGAACAAAGACTATGTTGTCAAATTCCATGACTGCCTCTTTCATTTCTTCTCTTTCCATTTTCTTAAGAAAAGCTGGACTGACATAAGTGCGTGTTCCTGATGCACTTAAATCAAAATCTTCAGCCTCCAAAGAATTCAGATGGTTGCTAAAGGTATATTGGACCCTTATGGAAGTCACGCCTGAAGTTGTGTCCAGGAAATATTCTGTGTTGAATCCTCTGTATTCCATAAAACTGGTTCCTCTGTGCATCACGAGAGAAGAGCAAAGCCAGAGCGCTGTGCTTTCTGACTGTCAGCGCACCAGATCTTACGCAAAACAAATGTAATCCTTTGGTTTTCCATATGATAAAACTGTTGGCTGGAAGCTGCAGCCCATACCCCTGTGATTGTTTCTGAGTCTTTTGACACTGGTGCTGAACAAGCTGACTAGCAGAGCTGTTCTGTCAGACCCACTTCTCCTGAGTGATTAAGAATGGATTTTGTGTTGATGACAGATTTGGCAGCTGCAGCTGTGAAATGATGACATTTAAAATTGTTAGTGAAAAGAAAGATAGTAATAGAACCAACTGGACTTCATGAGAGCAGACTTCAGCTTGCTCAGGAAACTGCTAGGAGTGATCCTGTAAGTGGCTGATCTGAAGGAGAGTGACACAGGAGGACTGGCCTAACCTTTGTCTGAAGGAAGATTATGTCAGAAACAGATGATCTTGGAAGCTGTTTGAGGCTATATGAAGACCAAGGAGGTGATTAAGAATAGTCATCTTGAATTTTCAAAGGTAGATTTTGGCTGACCAACTTGCTTGCCTTACATGGTGAGATAACTGGCTCAGTGGCTGAGGGCAGTGCAGTAAATATTCTTTCCCTTGATTTTTGATGTTGTCTTCCATAGTGTTCTTTAAGACAAGTTAGAAAGCAACTGACTGAAGTGTGCTGGATAGGTGGAAAACAGACTGGACAGAAAGACCACTGCTTAGAAACTGTTCCGCTCAGCTGGTGGCCATTTACTACTGGTGTTCTTCAGCAGATCCATATTGTGACCAAGGCTGGTCCTTCCATTCTTTGTGTCTTTCTGTAGGCATCTGCCTAGATTTATGGCTATGTAGCTTTCTGCCAGGAAGTTTGTGAGCTTCCTGGCTGATACATCAGTATCCATCCAGCCACATACAGGTATACTTAACACTGTTTCATCTGAGATCCCATGCTTGCTCTTCTTTCATTACTACTCTTGGCAGTCACCCAGCTTCCTCTACAAGAGCCATGCTGGTGCTTTGGATTTTGCTTTCTGCTTCACTGTACATCACAGGTGTCCACTGCTTTGCAGTGGCCTTACATTGCATTTTAGTCCTTATACACAGTGACAGTTCCTAGTGTGTTTTTCTGAGCTCAGTTTGGTTGTGTGGTATGATTTTTTAAATTTTTTTGTTAAATGCAGAGAAAGATGGACATAATGCATCTGACTGATTGTGCCATGCTATACAGAAAGCCAAAAGGAGTTGCGCCCTGACTCACTTCTTTCACTGACTTTATGTAGTTGTCATTAGCTGGGCTTGTATAGGTTCACAGCTACTTTACACATCTTGGTTCTGTTAGGGACACCTGTTTTGTGAGGCAGAAAGGGATGATAAGAAAGACCATAAAGACCAGAACATGGTTTCTCTGGCTTCTGTCTACAAGCAGCCTTTAAGGAGGACTTGAGAATGAGGTGGCTGAAGATATCAAGTGCCCATAGTTGTCCATTAGGTATTTAATAAAACCCCAGAAAAAAGGAAATGGGAAGAGAATGCATTCCTTTTAAGGAGGATTATTGCTTCTTCATGGAAAAACCCAAACCAAACAAACAAAAAAATTCCCTAACTCTTCGTTTAGGGCTAGTATTGTTTTTGGATCCTGTTTTAGTCAGGACTGCAACACAGGTATGAGAAGTCACATGTGCAGAAGTGGGAACTATTTCTTTGTTGAATATATGTCTTAAGAGGCATAAATGCCAGAACTCAGGCTGGATTCCATGCCTAGACTCCTTTGATGCCTGACATTTAAAACTATTATTAGTTCCATATCAGGTGAGCTGTGATGGCCAGTAATGGTTTTCATTGCAAATCAAAAGAAATCTTTATGTTCAGTGCAAACCTCTGTTTATCCAGCTGCTGCACGTGTTGGATGATGACTAGTGCAAAAGAATGAACTAGTGAAAGATGCAAGACTTTTTTAGCAGTCTTCAAACAGCAGAGCAGGGCATTCAAACTGTGAGCTTCAGAATCTGAGAGATGAGGCCAAGAGTCCTTGTGTGAGCTGGATTGTGGAGTTTTGCAGCAAAGACTTTGGATTGTCCAACTACATTGGCCTTTTTTGCTTCTGTAATCATCTTGGTGTAAAAATTTTCTAGAGGTTGTGATTCTCCACTCCTCTCTAATGTGAATAAGCACCAAAACACATGAAATCAGAGGGAATGTGGTGCCTGCTGTAATCTGTTTCAATAAAACATAAAAGTGATTTCACACTTTTATGTATAAACTGATCCACAACTGTTCAGTTAGTGCTTTCATATACAACTGACCCACAGTGATGTCATATACTGATTTTTTTTTGTTACAAAATGGGATGTAAAATGCATTGAATGTATGTACTTTGTCAGCTGTTCCACTGCCGTTTGCCTGAAGCACAGCTTTGTTTTTTGTGACTAGTAAAGCATTTGAGGTTCATTATTTGTACACACCAAATCTTTTACCTAAAGCCTAAAATCAACTTTTAGATTTGCCTATAGCAGAATTTGTCTGAACCACCTGTTCTAAGAAACACAGATATCTAAGATCTGCCAATCCAGCCTGTGTTTTCACATCATCTTTGAAGTAATACTTTTGTCCTTCATGGAGCAAAACAGCTGTAGAATTGAGGATTTCTTTGGTAGCTAAATATCTAAACTACCTGTTCTAGACATGGGTTGTCCACTTGGCATTTTGGAGCAACTGTCAGAAATGTGTGCTTATTTCAGACATTTTTTCTTAGAATTACAAGCACTTCATACAGAAATAATTTGGGAGGCTATGTGTTTGTACGTAGGAGCTACTCTCAAAGGCCCTACAAAGAATTAATCATTTGCCTAATTTAGCTTGTGGGTTTTAGGGCTTATCGAATTTCTTGCAGTTGTTAGGGCTTATTGAATACTTCAGATTTCTGTGTGCAAATTCTGCTGTGGTTCAAACAAGATCTACCAATATTAACTTCTAATGAACATTCTAATATGGGTGTTACATTCATAAGAGGCCTTTAAATTTATATTTAATATTTCTACATAACTTGCATTACAGTAGTAAAAAAATAGAGTGAATTTGAAGGTAAGCACTCAGAAGTTGGTGTTAGTACTTAGTCTGCCTCTCTGGACTCACTTCTAAGATGCAGCACAAATTGTGATCTTTACCTATATAATCATAGGCTCTCTTTATCCAGCAGTCTTTTTCGATGTATAAGGTGCATAGAGCTAGGGCAGCTGGTCAGTATTGATCTTTATTTGGTGTGTGTATTCACTTCAGGATTATTGCATAATATCGTGTATAAACATGTTGCTGAAAACAGCTTTGTTAATTTATTGTTTTGAATTTTCATCCTTGTCTTTTTTACATTTCAGTACCCCTGAGCAGTTATGTGAGTTCAGATAAGAGAAAAATAACTACTTACCTTGTATTAGTCCTATTCTTAGCTTATCTAACCTGTTAGACCTTCCTCTGCAGTGGGGTTGACTGTGCTTCACAACCTAAAGCACTTCATTCACTTCTGGAGAACCTAATCCCAGCACAAGCGTATTTCAGCCTTGAGATACTACCAACAAAAACCAGTGTGTTGCAGTTCGGAGTTTGCATAGGCACACAGAAGAGTACTGCACAAATTCATGGGTCTACAGTAGTCGTGAGAGGAAACTTGCTATATATGCATGTGGCCAGAATCTTGCCTGCTGTCAGCACTAGGATAGTTTTTGTGAAGAGACCTCATTATGCAGGACTAGAGAGGATGAAACACTCAACATACGTTTTAAACATACATCAGTCACTGCATGTACTGTGCCTATTCCTGCGTTAATATTGTCCTTTGACATGAGATACAAAAAGAGCAACTTGCCCTTTTTTTTTTAATAACCTATTTTTGTATATCTCCTGGTTCCAAATGCACCTCATTGTTTAACTATCATGTAGCTCAACAGTCTCAGAACAGGAGGTTGAATGAGTTAAGAGTGGAAACAGTTTCTCTCAGTGAGCTAGTAGTTAGCCCTGCCTTGGGAATCTTTTGATAAAGAATGAAAAAAAAAACCAACCTAGTACAAAACAGAACTCATGAGTGTATGTATAATTATTACAGTGTAATGTATTCCATGTAGGAAGAGGTGGTGTCTCGGCCCCAGGCTCACTGGAGCATTATTAACACAGGTTGTAATAGGAAACCAGAAATAGGCCATCTCTGAAATATAATTGAAAATAGACTGCTATTAAAGACTTCATGTATATGTAAAAAATTGATTACATACTCAATTCCAATGCAGAATATAATTTTCATTTCTTCTGAAATTATATTTCAAAGGCATTTGCTTTTCAGTTTATCTTGCTCGTGGATACCAACCCCTTCATTTCCTGACTCTTCATACAGCAAGACTTTTCAACAGCCAGTGAACTGGCTTTTGAATTGTTGGGGGGTGAAGTTATTTTTGTCTTTATGTTTACTTGTAATCAGCATGAATTGTAAAGAACAGTATTTATTGCCTTGCAACCGTGCTTTTGTCTATTAAGAGGCTGAAGCTCATATGTGTGGTTGGCAACTTGTTTCCCTAGTAGGCAGGCTGCTTCCTGAGGTGATGAGCCAATTTACTCTTAGTGTGGATAAGAAAGACCTGTCTGAAGCTCTGTCCAGGGGAGATGTGGGGAAGACTTGCTTCTTAAGAGGTTAATGATCTTGAATTTCACACATAATGCAAAATGATTATGCTGAATAAACTAAACATACCCTATTCTTTTAATTGGATGGATAATAGCACTGCTAATTGGAGAAAAATGAATAAAGTAGTTGGTGCTACATGCCAAATGACAGAATTTATACAGGAAGTATAACTTATGTGTCCTTTATATGCATCAACAGGGTTGTAGTGTAAACATGTGATACAAAATGAAGCTGATAATACTCAGAATCAATTCCATTATTTTACAGAGACTACTAGTTTTAGATTAAATCCTTGCCTGAGATATGTTTAGTGTTTATCTTGCAAGCTAAAGCAGGTGTAGACAATTGACTTTGCCTGAGAGAAGGATGGGACTGAGAGCTTGATGAGAACGATGGTGTTTCTTTAGCATTCCTCCAGCAGAACAGCCTGAATGCAGAAGAAAAGAGCAACACATTCCACCCGCCACCCCCAGTCTGTGTGGTGAAGGGAAGAGTTAGTCATTAGTAAAAGGGCATCCACATAGTGTGGAGTATCACAGATTTTTAAGATCAAGACGCTAGTCTTTCCCATGTTGTCAAGAGCAGCTTGCATTCACTAGTAAGTTACTATTAGGAATGATTAATTTCATAAATAAAGGAGGCTCAGAAGGATGAAAACATGCACAGACACACAGAGCACAGCTTTAGTCTTTTTGTACTGCTGCTGCTGATTCCTAGGTAAACATCTCTGCATCCTGGTAAAATCCTATAATCCTTTTAGTGTTGCTCTGTAGTGTGAAAAGTAGGTTGAAGGTGCCAGAGTACATTTTACAATATTGCCTTCTAAATAAAACACTTTGGAGAATCCGGGGTGTGCCTGGCCAGGCTGAGATACTGCGGGACAATTTGAAATTTAGAAATTTTTTGTATTGCCCCTCAAGTAACGGAACAAAAGGATGCTGGTGATGTACCAATTGTGTAAGATTGTTTGCAAAATATTCAATCTACTAACCTGATAGTTTGACAAGAGGGTGCAAAGATACTTCTTTTTGGCTTGGCATTGGAAATTTCCCTGTGACTTCCATGGTCTGCAACTGAATGCTCCGTGGGCCTCTGTTAAGGAACCCTGTCTGTTTTATCAGACAGCCACCTTTGTGAATTTGGGAAAGCTAGCACTAAGTGAACGGGAGTGAAGTAAATGCTGGTTTGGCTTCAGGTAATATTTAGGGTATCATAATTAAGTGGAAAATATTGGTGAGAAAAAAATTAAATAAAAATTCTAAAACTCACCATTTAAGATGGAGAGAATAGGACTGAGGACACTTGAATGCATATAAATTATTTTATCTTTAAGGTGGAGGAATTAGTTACCTATTCGGGATGAACAAAATAATAAGATTTTCATGAACACAGTCAATGAAAATGTAGATAAATTTGTCTTTATGTGCTTGGATTTTGTCTGACATGGAATAAACAGAATGCATTAGTGAACATTTTCTGAAGGGTAAGTAAAAGAGATAGGTTTGTTTGTTGGACCAAGGTTGTCATGTGAAAAACATGGATCTCTGGTGTATTTGACTGCTAAACAGATATTCTTTAATGTACTACATGGTGCGATTCTGCTATATTACTGTTCTTTCCCTGGGACAAAATAGCGAGTCATTCAGATATACATAGTAAACACTTCGTATCTCCCAAAGCTAATTATAATTGCTTTAGTAAGTTGCAAGTTATGGGCTTGAGTAGAGGGAGAAAGTAGCCACCAGAACTTTTTGCAGAGTTCATCTGTCATCTAAGAAATTGAGGGAGAAATAAGAATTGCATGAGATACAAAAGGAGCAACTTGGCCTTTTTTCTTTTTTTTTTAACATATTTTTGTATATCTTTTACAAATAAACTGGCAGAATATATTCAGCTGTAAGAACTGTTCTCCCCTTACCATGGGAGTTTGCAGCACAAGGTTTTTATGACTCCAGTTGGAAGCACAGACTAGCTAAATTCAACTTCTAAAGGTATATAAGGGATAGGCAGAAAGGTACAGCAATTTGTATGTACCTCAGTTTTTAAAATCTGCTTTCAGAAGGACCATTTTAGATGCCATTCCTGAACAGGTAGGTCTCAAAGTTAAACTTTAGTTAACTCCAGTCCAGAGTTTTTGAGGAAAACACCCACCACACTCCTGTGTATGGTTCTGGATGTTTGGTGAGCTGGTCCTTTGTCCTTGGGGTGGCAGGGCTGGCAGGAGAAGGGGCGGGGGAGCTTCTCTGAGTGCGCAGGTGCAGAGGCAGGTCCTCAGGGCTGGTGGGAAAGCAGGAACAGTTCCTTCATGTCAGTCCCCCACTTGCTCTGGAGATCCTGTCCTCTCATTAGATGTGGAGCCTGGATATGGGTCTTGTCCTTTGGCCTACAGACCCTGGCCTGTGTACTGTGTGATGTGGACGATGTTTCTCTCCTAGGCTGGATCAAGTGCCTTTTACTGTTCCTTGTCTTGCTCTCAGCTTAAAGCAGTCTCTTCCAGGCTCTCAAGGTTGCTTTTCTTCACTGACCAACAACTGACCATCCGTAAGTTGCAAACAGTCCTGGGGTGTCTGTGGTCAACCTGTGCCCACATTTCGGGGTCTCTGCTGTTTCCCTGTTGGTACCCAGCCCAACAGGCCAGAACCGGGGTGCTTCAAAGGCAGCACGGGGCACAGTTAGCATCAGGCATATGGCCTCTTACTAGTGATGGCAGCAATGATTTTATGGCACCACTAGGAAATTCAAGGGTGTGCTAATCCTCTGGACCTCCTAAAGTTTCATAGCATACTGTTTGTGGGCTTTTTGGTTGTTGGTTTTGGTTGGTTGGTGTTGTGTTGGTTTTTTTTTTAAACCTGTTAAGTTCTGTGTTATGCAAATGAACTGCCATAGATGATGCATTCTGCTGTATCATCTGTCCATTTGTAGCATTTCAAAGCTCAAGGAGTCTTGGGAGTGTTTTTTCATGCTGTAGTTGAAATGGGTGAGTTTTGATCCTGTGGCTTAGTGTCCTTGGCATTTTGTTGACAGCCGTCTTTGCATGTAACGCTTGGTTTAGATGGCTGCTAGTTTTTAATTTACACATATAGCAGACTAAATTATTTATTGCATAACAGTAATTTTTATTTAAAAAGCTCATTTAGTTCAGTGCGAGGTTTTCAAGTAGAATAGAAGCCAATTCTTAACAGAGTCAATAATAAATCCACATCTAATGTTCATACAGAAGGAGGCTGTTTATTGATTTCCGTGTCATTGAACAAACAAGGAATCATGGTCTTCAGTGTCCTGTGCTTGCTATGCATCCTCCTGTGGTCTCCTTCAAAGACAGTGTAAAGTGATTTCAGGCTATTCTGCATCAGTTTTCTGCATGGGGTTTTTAGGTTGATAAAACAAAGTGTCAATATATGTCAGAGCTAGTTCCCTGAGAGTACAGAAGCTTAGAGCAGAATTACAGAAAAAGTTGCTTATTTCTTTGTATTTTGAATTATTATTTTTGGAGTGCTTTTCTTTGGATTTACTAAGGGAAGAATGACCACTGCTGTTGAGGGGTGTTCTTGGCAATGGTTAATGTCAAAATATTTGAATATTATTGAATTTGATTTTAAATAGACTTAAAATATTTTGAATTTCAGATGTTTGATTCAACTTTGAGGCAGAAATTATTTTGCCTCTAAGGGTCTTTCCAAACATGAGGGATTTTTTCCAGTAGAGCCTCTAAATGACACAAGTGGCCATCTGGGAATAATGCAAGATAAAGCAATATTGCCATGATAGTGGAGGAGGAAAACGCTTATATTAATATTCTTTTTTACTCCTTGGAACAGAATTTACTAAAAAATGTAATGTGCAGATTGCCATTGCATCTCTTGGTTCCAGATTACTGCATTTTGAGTAACAGTTTAACCAGAATATTCTTTGTATTCAGACACACTAGGATAAATAAGATGCTGTAGTCAGCTCAGACTTGGTCTGAGAATCTACTGAATTGAATTCTGTATCATTTTCTGAAGGACTGAAAAGTGCCATTGCAGAAGGTGAGAATTGTTCTGAGAGGAGAGAGGAAGAAAAATGTGAGGAAAAAGGCTGGTTACTGGTGTCTTTGATTTGAGCAGTAGAGAAAAGCTCATCTCCAGAGAGAGTAACTGAGGTGGCAAATGCAAATTGCTACATGAAATGTATTTCGTGCTGTTTGCATGCTTTTGTTTTAGCCTGCACTACTAGTGGGAGCCTCAGGAACTGAGAGCAGTATGTTTTAAATCATAGATTAATTTCTTAAAACAAAATGATCACTGTATTCTATGTAGGGAAAGAAATTTTAGCTTTTAACTGTAGAGAAAGCTTTCATTTGTTTCTGTAGTTTTAGGGAACTTCCAAATAAATACTCAGTTTTCAGAAGTGACTCATTTTTAATTAATAACACTTTTGAGGAGATTTAGCATTTGTTTTTACAGAACTATCAGTCCAAGGTTCCTACATTCCTTTCTTTGTGTGTCCTACCTTCCTACCTAGTCTGACAGTTTTGAACAGGTTTTTTCGTTGTCAAGAGTGCCTCCATCTCTAATGTATAAGTGCTTATACCTGCAAATTGGGTGGCCTGATTTGTGTAAAGTAACTGTACTACATGAGAGACTGTTCCAGAAAAAGAAGTAGATTTTAAAAGCTGGTGAGAGATACGTTGTTTTGTTAAACAACATGCTGATTAAATAGCTAACCTCAAATAAATATTTAAAAAAAAAAACAACAGAAAGATGTCCCCATGCAAAGAGAGACTGAAACTCCCGGCCAAGAAGCTGGGTTTTTGTAATGCAATAGATATGTTGAGATTTTTGTCTAACCAAGCAGCTTGTGGCTGAGATGCGAGCTGCACCTGGACACCTGTGTCTTAGGCATCATAACTCCAGGGGTACTTGTTCTGGCTGCAGTGTTTGCCCTCCTCCTGCTGAGTTCCACTTTTCACTGGGGTTCCTTGATTACCTCACAGTCAGGCTGGGAGCGGCTGCAAAGTTCCTTTCAGCATTTGGTGGTGGCACTGGGAAGGGGAGCGCTGGCAGGAGCTGATGGTGTGGGAGGTGGCGTGACAGGGGCTCAGGGAGGTGTCCGGCAGAGCTCTGGGTGGTGCTGGGCTGGTCCGGCAGTGGCTGAGGGAGCTGCTGGAATGTGGGTTTGGGCTGAGAGTGTCACAGGGAATTGTATTTCCGGACTTTTGGATCAGATAACTGTTTTTATCTCATGCCTTGGTCATATGAGTAACAAGGGTATGGGAGGGGGGATGACCTCTCCAGAGCACGCATATATTTGGTGTGGCTCTGTGTAGTTCAGCAGTTGCACAGCTGGATGTTTCTAAACTTTTAGTTTTAGAAAAGAGTTCATTTTTTGCCCTCTGTCCCAATAGCAAAAGGACTGAATTCTGAGCCCAGTGGGAAATGTGGCAAATGTTTTAATTGCAGGAAGCAGTGTTTTGATCTGAATTTCATAGATATATGTGTTTAACAAGCCTAACCTTTGGCTGAGTTTTGTTTCGGTTTTTTTTTCTGAAGAAGAGTTAGATATTTAAAACCTATTTGCTCCTTTACAAAAATAAATTAAACTCTTAGAGAGAATTTTGAGATGAAGCTTTGGCATCTGTTCATTGAATCAAATGAATATTAAAAAATTCCTAGCTAAACCACAAGTAGTTATATGTGAAATACTAGAAAGAAAAGCAGCTGAAATATTTCCAAACACATTTTTAAAATTTAAATTTGTTTTTATTTTGCAGCTTCCTTCAAAAATCTTCAGTACAGGTTATGTTCAATGTTCAAAACCAGTTAAGTTCTTCAGACTTTTTTAATTTGCTACTTGGTTTTTAAAGATTTAGTGAATATAAAAATAGAATTAAACGTTTGAAATTCACTTAACACAGCTTAGATGTGGCAACCACTGATAGTGGTGAGACTGAAGTTTCAGATTCGAGTCAGCTGCCCGCCGTGGTGCATCAGGGCCTGTTTAGTCACTCACATGGCACACATGGACACGAGCCGCACACAGTTTGTTTGTCAGCAGCGTAACCTCGGGGGCTCGCTAACACATACAGATACTCTGCAGACAAAAGTCTTGGAAGGGGCTGGGAAACCATCACCCTTTCGCTTTCCACTTCCTCTCCTTTCTCACACCCTCAGTCTTTATGCTGGGAAGCTCTGCCAATATTTCTCAGCTCTCTCCTACTCTCTGGGGTTGCAGTCAGCCTAAGATCTGGCAGGTTTATTGCTGATGTTTCTTTTTTCCAAGCTAATTGCAAACAGCCTCATTAATATCTTGTTTTGTGACTATGTCAAATTGCTGGTTTTTTTATTCTGAAAGGTACTGGTTCAGAGTCCTTTTTTAGGGTCTGATCTCCCAGCATTAAGGTGACTTTGAGCAGAGATTCAGGTTGTGTTGTGTTCCTGAGAATCTGGAAATAGTTCTGACTTCTAAAGTATGGGAAAAAATTATTTTAGTGGTATTTGTTTATGCTAATGCTGCAGTCAGCACACACCTTGTTTTGTTTACTAAGTGTCTTCTGAGGACTGCAGATGTTGTTTGTTTTGATTGTGAGACATGTAAGTGTTGGTCCCTGGGAGGCTGCTCTGTGAATTTGCAAACTGATAAAACCTGTAAAATGTGTTAGTTGTCGAGATCATTTTGTCTACTAAATTGTTAGCTGTATTTAGCTGACGAATGTATGCAAATCAACAGTATGAAGACTTAAAAACCTTTTATATACATAGATATAAAAATGATTGTTGATAGACTTTTGTGCATAAGACACGGAATTGAGAAATTGTGTAAGATCTAACAATGACTTGGAGAAAACCAGCTGTTTATAATAAAATGGATATAATTAGGAAAACCTTTGTTTGATTTTTCCCATCTGGTCACTTCTGTTACTACAAGGGGAAGGAACAAAGGGGTTTGTTTATTTTAGGGCATTTGAAAGAAGCAGCAAATCTCAACCTTCTTGCCCTGCGTGGGAGTTAATAGCTGCAGAAGTAGCACCTTCTCTAACTCTGGTACAGAAATGGTCTTCAAATAGCTGAACTGGTCAAGGCACAGTTAGTTCCCTGTTGAGAACTGAATGGCTTAGTTTTCACTAATCTTAATAGAAGTTGGGATAGTTGTTATTACCTTGGGATCGAATACCACATGCCTAACTCAAAACTAACGAGAAACCAAACTGGAAGCTTGAGGGATATTTTAGACATTAGTTTTCTCTCCTGAGTGGAAATTCTTCTTTTCCATTCTTAGAGTAGAAAACTGGAGAAACTAGAAGAAATGTGTTACTGTGACTATAATAGCAAGAGTGAAATGATTAAAAATGGTACAAAGCAAACCAGAGGGGTTTGAGGAGGGTCACGGCAATGTTGGTAAAGGGATCGTGAGTTAGCATTAGGAATAGATTGAAATAAGCTTTGCATTTTCAGTTTCGGTTTTATCTCCTCCACACAGTGTTGTGACAGCTCATAAAGTTGCATCAGTTTGGATTTCCGGTCTTTCTATTTACTGGTTTTTTTCCTCATTATCCACATGGGATTTATTTCATAAGAATAAATCACAAGAGTAATGGGTGCTGTGTGGTCATATGGGTCAGTGATTTTCCCTGGACAACTCTGGAAAAAGACCTTGTCTTTCATCTTAGTAAGTGCCTCTGCTCAGCTTTGCAAAGGTTATCTTGCAAAATGTTATGGAAGACACAAATGGCAGGTTTGTGCATCTAGATGTAGTGGCCTGCTTCTATGTACAAGGTCTGCAAAAGATATCACTGTCAGTTGCTGATGTAGCAAGGAACAGTGTATTTGTTATTTAATTTGCCTGTTTGATTTTACAGAGCCATTTCATTTTCCCTTGCTATCTGAAGCACAAAAGAAAGCCACTAAACTGAAATTACAAGATCATTTAATCTGAAGCTTGTCTCTAGAGAATCCTGCTTCAGTTGCTCTAAACCAGTGGCCAAAATGGGTCTTGTTGGACGGAGTTAATCTGGAGAGGAAGTGGGACAAAATGGCATAACTGAATCATGGAGAGAATGTGCTTTTGTGATATGGCTCAAGAGACAGTTCAGACCTAGGTAGAGGGGTGCTGGACAGTGTTCAAAACCCAGCTTCAAATGTCTAAATGTTCATTTGCATTTGCTGTCTGGTTTAAATTGCAAACCCTGCAATGTAAAGACAAAGTTTTAAAGCAGCATATCTGGTTTTGACCCAGTAACCAAAGACCGCAAAGTAATTTAACTTTTATTAGTCTTGGAAAAAATTCGAATACTTGCTGGCTTGTGGTTTGGATGCGAAACATACAAAAATAGTGTTATTTTTTTCTGATGTCAAATCTGTTTTTTTCATATTAGTAGACATCCAATTTTGTTCCATTATATAATGATTCTTCAGACAGGCAGTAAGAGACAATTAGCTCTTGAGACATCGTTTATTTAACTTGATAATTTTGTACTAATGCAAATGCCTTTGCATTATGTGGTGTCAGCTCATCAAGATAAAAATGAAATCACTTGAATAAGTGATGTGAGGCCTCTTCTTATGTTGCTAGAGTTTGTATGAATGTGGGATTTCTAACTCTTGGAGACAGCAGCTGTGCTTTTCTGTAGGAGTTAACCTGCATCAAACAGACTTATGTGTAGCTCCTAATGCATAAAGTACTTTCTGTCTGCAACTTTATTTTTATCCTTATGTGTCTTTTATTTTTGCCCAAGTCAAAGCTTTGAGAAACTAGAGAAATTCATCAGACTTCATATGAAAGTGATATGCACAAAATTTATGGGATGCAAAGCTCTGCAATTAAGGCATCTAGCAAGGGTTGCCCTTCTCTTTCTTCTATTCCCTTGTCTCTGTCGTCCACCAAGTTTTGAAGCAGCAGGAAAATTAACTTTCTCTCTTTTAACAGAAAAATACCTTGTTTTCTTTCTGGGCAGTAAAAATCAGTGGTGTTTTGGAAGGTAGAGAATGACAAGTATAAACAAGTATCACTTCAAATTAATTGGAAGAAATTTTCTATCCGTTTTTTAAAATGTGGAGTCAGAGTGCAGAGTATGCAAAACACTACAAAAGCAGTGGACTTAGAATTATTTGGCCAACTTTGCAGGGTATGGTAAAAACAGATGGTTGGAGAGTGTGCTGGTATTCCTGTTTTGGCTAAAATGAGCCAGTTCATACTCAGATACCTGGTCCCTCTCATCATGTACAAAACCAGCAATGGTAGCCTTGATACCAGAAGACAGACTAGCTTTAAGACAGACTAACTGGCATAGTTAAATCATGTGGTGGTCGCAAATGTCTCAGCAGATCAGTCTTGGCACAATAACACAGAGTTTCCAGCAGCGTCTCCAACTCCATATAAACCTTTTCATATTCTGCTGAGCCCCTAGTTGTGGAGTGAAAAATGAGTAAACATTCAGAAACTGGATTGACTGTTAAGGTGAAACTGTCCATATTTCAGGGAGGTGTCAATGATGCTTTCATAGCAAATAAACCTGTATCAGTTTCCTTTTTGTGTTTTTCCTTTTCTTTTTCCCCCATCTCATGAGAAGTCTCAAACACTTGCCCTTAATTCCAGACGACAGGTTGTTATCAAACAGCTGTTCCTGGTAGCTTGCTGTAGGTGACTGCTTCTTCCAGCCTAAGCTGGGCAATATTTAGCACGAGAGGTTTAGAATTTGCACCTAAAAGAGTCAGCTGATTGCAAGAGACACTTTTAATTTTAGCCAGAGGAAGAAGCTTCGGGTTCTTCCTGAGCTTTCCCTTTTAAAACATCACAGGGGTTATCTTAGGTTTTAATATGGCCTTGGTGCACTTGCAGACAGACAGGATTGAAAAAACTGTATGAGCATGTGAACTCAACAACAAAGCTCCTGCTGTCATGCAGATAAATTACCACATTAAAAAACAACAGGAGAGAAATACAATTCCTATAAGTGAATGCCCTCTCAAAAGAGTGTTGTGGTTGATACACAGAATATCTGGATTATTTAAATAAATTGTAGGGTTTGTTTGATTTTTCTTTTTCCCTTTGTGTGTGTATAATTTTGCTTGTAGATTAGGCAGGTATTCTTGTTCTGACAGTTCTGGTTAGTGATGAGTGCTATATAACATTGTCAGTACTATATGCTTTTAAAAAGGAGCAGAGAAAGTTGATTGTATTTATTTGCCTTTATTTTAATCTATTTGAGTAATATCTGAAATTTGAAAACAACTTATTTAGGAAGGGAACTTAAAGAAAATATTTCCCCCTTTTATATAGTTGTATTGTTAATTAATGACGAGTTTCAAGATCTATGGATTTTTTAAAATTGATTTCAAATTAGAAGGAGGTTGCTGAGTGTACATGAGTGTCAGGAGGTACATGGAAAAGCAATGTGCTGATAAAGGACTTAATCAATCATACTTTTTCCTCTCATTTTGACATCTGAAAACTGTAAATTAACTAATTCTTAAAAGTGCTTTGCAATCCAACCCTGATGATATTTGAATATGCTTTTCAATGTTGATTCCTGCCAGTGCTTCATATTTAATGTGGCATTTGAGTTGTCCTCTTGACATGAGTGGGGTACTCTGGATTGGTAAGAAAGAGTGAAAATGTCCTTGGGACAGGTCTGATTCTGTCAGGGAAGTGTCTGACTGAAAAGATTTCTTGGAATTGGAGAAATGTAGCAAATGTTTTGAAACTTGCAGTTCTTATTGTTTAGATTGGAAATGTTAAGCATGTTTTTAATAGTCTCCTTTTCTACTATTAAAGCATTATGGTGAAATAATTACATTCTTTTCAATCCATTTTAGACCTTAAATGATTTCCACTATGAGTAAAAATAAAAGTAACAGTAGTTAAAATAATTGCCAGCGGTTTTTTTTTCTTTCAGGAACTTATTTTCTACAAGGCTAAATTGTTAAATTTTGTAGAAGGCAAATTTCTTTTATTGCTCTGACTGTATTTGAACAAGATATTTAATCTAATTGTTCCTAGTATTTGTTTCACCCAGCAATAAACAGGGCAGAGAATGAGTACCAGTGCAGCTCATTGATCTGATAATGAGAGGTGCTCATTCTGTGTCTTGCTTCCTGGTCAGGTCTGTCATGTCTTCAGAGCTGGTGCTTCTGGAACTGTCAGGGCTGGTGTGCTGCATAATGGATGAGCCTGAACTGATGGAGGCAGCAGGTGCTCTAGTAATAGAAAAGAGCAGTGTTTATTATTGTTGTATGCATCATCAATCCTCCTCCCTTTCTCCCTCTGCTTTCTGTGTCTTCCAAACAAAGGCTCCCTGTAATCTGCAGCAGCAGGGGAGAAAAGAGCAACAACTTACCCTGTGTAAGTAACATTGCTGGTTTTTGTCTCAGGGGCAGCCTTGTAAATAGGTCTTGATTTGATGCTCTGGATCTGTGAGTGGCATGTTTATCATTGCAGGGGACAACAGTACTGATTTATGAATTCTGTTTCGCAGAAAACTCTTACTGTTTACTATGTGTAACTGCCCTTTTCCAGCTAAATCAGATGAATGAAAAATGGCTTTCAATCTAGTACTCATAATGCACTGCAAGATCCCTAGCTCCTATGGGAGCAATCTGTTGAAAGATAGGTCTGAACATTCTTTAATTGGGAAAAATTGTGATTTTTGGGAGAAGGAGGAGGAGGAGAGAGAAGTAAACAGAGGTTCTCATTTCTGTTTAAGATGATGACTGCTCTTGGAAGTGTCTTTTCAAGAGTAGGCTGTGGTTTGAAATCTTACAGAAGTACTTCCTTTTCTATTTATAGGCAGTCAAATCTACGAATATCTCATGTCCACTTGCTCTAAGACATCAGTTGATTCTAGATATTCTGCAGTGTTTCTCTTGTCTGGAGTATTAATGGCAGTCACTATTCCCTTTTGCAGGGCTATTACCCGTCCTTCAGGATCTGGGTCAAAGGAGTCATGGAGAAGAGCTGGGGAGAAGAGAAAAACAGCTTATTCCAGTAGAGGCTGCAGTGGGCCTTCTATCTGCTTGTAATGTCATCATAATTTAGAGAGAAATAGTTGTTCTGTTTCACCATACCTTCTTATTTAGTTTCTGTTGGTTTTATCGCTTATGGTAGCGTTCTTTTTGTGGCTGTGTGGTGTTTTAATACCAGCTGACAGCTAAGCACTGCACAGCTGCTCAGTCACTCCTCCCCTCCAGGAAGATGAGGGGAAGAGAATTGGAAAGGTGAAAGTGAGAAAACTCATCGGCTGACATAAGAATACGTTAATAATTGAAATAAAATAATCCTGCGTTGTAATGAATAGGAAAGTAACAAAGAGTGATAGATAAAACCCAAGAAAGGCAAGTGTTGCAATAGAAAACAATTTCTCACCAACAACTGGCCAATGCCCAGCCAGTCCTCCAGCAGCAGCTCCCCCACCGATCTTCCCTCTGGTTCTATTGCTGAGCATGATCCATATGGTATGGGATATCCCTTGGGACTGTTGGGATCAGCTGTCCTGACTGTGTGCCCTCCTAAATTCTTGTGAGTCTAGTTTTATCCATGCTTGGTAGCCAAATGTTGTTTAAAAACTGGCTTAGCTGGAAAAGCACTCAGAGTGGGAATGGTTTTCCTTAACGCTGTCTCTACAGAGGCAGGGACAAAGTAGATCTACTTCCAAAGAGTTATTAATAAAGGTCTCAAAAGCATATGACTGAATTAAGGTTAGCCTCCTTTCTAAGGAGGAAAGTGGATCATTTTTCTTCAGTCTGTGATTTTTGAAATGCACATTTTTTCCTGTGTAGGACTACCTGCTGGTAATTCTGCGGTTTGTTTGCAAGCAACTGCAAAACCATGGCACACAGCCCTGTTCCTGCTGGAGAATGTGCCAGGGTAGGACCCAGAATAGAGAAGGAACATCCAAGAAGCTCAGATACTGCTCTCAAAAGTGTTGTGGTTTACCTCTTTCCCTTTTATTTGAAAGGAGCAAAGTTTTGCAGAGTTGTATTGATAGCAGACAGAATTATGCTTTTCAGCAGTTTGTATGACGTGTCTATTCCCCATGGACAGTTTCCTGCTTTGCTTGCTCTGGGCTTCCAGGCTTATTGTCTGGAAAATCAAGTTTTAAATACCTTGCTGAGCTATTCTTTTATATATATATATGTATTTATTTATTTAAATTGCATGGACTGTAAATGGGACACTTTACATGTGGACTTGATGGTATTAAATTTAAAAGCTTCAAGGTAGACTGGTGCCTACTGATGCTCATCATTGGCATTTCAGAGGCTTCACTGAGAACTAAAACATTGAATGTCATCTTTAAATGGCTGGTTAAATTTATTAATGTTTTGCTCAAGTGAACACTTAATTTCTTCAAAAAGGAAGGCTGGTGTCTCCTACCAGATGTTTTTCATTGCAAAATCTCAGTAATAGTACTGAGCTTTGGTAGTCTGTCTGACAGTGGTTAATGACAGGCTGAAGTGCTTCTAGTGCTGGGCCTCTCTAAGTTGGAGCATCTTGTATGTTTGTACTCCTTCCTGTCTCTGTGCAGCTTTAAATGTGTGCAGTTTTAAAGTTGTCTGCCAAGATGCACATTCCTGGCAGAAAGCGACACACTGGCGTCAAAAACTGCTTGTCCAAGAAGTAGTGCAGTGGTCTTGTAAAATGTAAATGCAGTGATTAATGTAAAATAGGTTAAAGCAGTGTAAAGTAGGGATTAGCAAATCTAGATACTGCAGTGATCCTATCATCTCCTACAGAGTTGTTGATCTCTTCATTGCTTTGAGGGTGAGACAAGATGTTGAACTCAATGAGGAGTCTGCTGCCTGTGTTGTGTTTTGCTCTGCCTCTGCAGCTGTAATTGACAGAGCTTTAAACACTTCTGATTCAGGACTGTCTAAACTTTGTAAAGCTGGAGGAGAGAAAATAGAGGCTTTTATTAGCAGATGCTTCAGTTTCAACATAGAGATGATACAGCATAGCATAAATTTTGCAGGAGCAGTTTTTCAAGGACATGAGATACTAGAGCTAGAAAAAGGAGTCAAAGGATTAAAAAAAGTCTGTTTTAATTCATTGCTCTTTTAGAGGTGGCGAGAAACCCAATTTCCTGTTCTGATGGACAGTTGCTAATGTAATCAACCTGAGACAAAGGAAAAGAATTTTCCCGGCCTTTGCTAAAAAACATCTTTGACTTGGTGATAAAATGTGAGCCAAATAGATATTGGTGGGACAGCTACTCTGTGTTCAGTAGCCAGAGCTTGAGTAATCTCCCTCCATCAGTACTGATTCCAGCTCCAAGAAGGGTTAGTTAGGGAAAAAATACGGGCTGAATCAACAGTTTCTGCTTTTGGGACTAGTCCCCTGTATACACCTTTCTGTATGTAACTGAAGAGGCACCATAAAAGGCAGTGTGAATGCTTGTCTGTCCATGGAAAGCCCCAGGGAATCACACAAAGAGAGGCTGAAAAATTCATAATAACTTTAATCAGCCTTTCACTTGTCAGTGAGCAGGCTTCTTGTTTAGCCTGGTTTGGTAAGAAGGTAAGACCTTGGGAAAGGGCGTTCATGATAGTTAGTAATTACTAGTCATCTGCTCCTCTTCCCTTCAAAGGTGCAGGAACTGCCCCTGTGTACTGGTTCACCCCGAAGTGGGACAGGTTGTGCAGTAGTAAAGTAAAAGGGACAGCTGAACAGGGAGCTTTCTCCGGGCAGTGTGGAGAGTAAGGCCACACAGACAGGACTAGATTAAATGAGGGCCTTGGACTGAGGAGGTGCATGCTTGTTTTCTGGTCTGTTGTACCTGTTGACCTCACATCACATATGCTGATCCTGATCTCTGCTCCTCTGACCATCTGCATGGACTCTTGTTTATACAGAAAAGAGTACACAGATGAAGAATGTGTCCTTATGGTAAGACGTACCTTCCACCAAATACAAGTTATTTTCCTTAAATAGTGCTTCATCCTCCTTCTCCCCAGTCAAGAAGGAGGATGAACACTTTACTGATAAATCTGTGGCAAAAACCTACAGTTCCCCCCTTCTTTAATTCCTATTAAAACTAAGAAAGGGATGATGGATCCTACAGTATAGGAAATAAGGAATTTAAATTTTTAAAAAAATTATTATTATTATTTTTAGCAATAAAAAGAACCCTAAATTGAACAACTGATTAAAAACATCCTAGGGTGGTCTGTCGTGTCTGTCATCTGGTACTTAATTTCGGTAACACTGGAGATAAGAATCTGGTTGCCCATAGAACAACAATGCAGTGCCAATCTACTGACTGTCAAATACAAATTGGATGTAACAGATGACCTGATGCTAGGTGAAGCTTTCAGGGCATGTGCTGCAGCCAAGAGAAATCTAACAGAAGTCGCTTTGAAGTTCCCTTCCTGCTCTTTGCTCTCTTTCTTCACAAAATGCTCAATCTTGAACGAAATGTTTTCTGCCCCACCCCATCCCGAAGGGAAGGCTGCAGTGTCTGGCAACGCACCTGGAAATGTATACAAACAGCATTAGGGAGGGGAGATGAAAAGGAAGCTGATTTTACTCTATCATGAAATTTTAACACTCCTTAGCAGCTTGCCAGCCAAACAGGATTATACTGCCAGATGTCCTGGCAGAAATGTGCACGGCTCTGCAAGATCATAAATCCAAGCAATGTATGGCAACGCTGCATGTTTAATACTACTGTTACCAGTGCAGAATTTCAGTGTGGAAAGCCCTGGTGGTGGGCAGGATTTAGCAAGGGCAAAATCTTCCCAGACTTAGCTTTAAAGCCTTAGGTAGGGTAATAACTGCTGCTGCTGGTGGTATGTACTACTCTTTCAGTATTTCTTTTGTCATGTTTCCTAAACAGAGTACTAACCAAGCCAGTTTAGTCTACACTTTAAATATAGGTGTCCATTCATAGGATCATGTCCTCATTAATCTATGCAAAGGATCAGGAAAAAACCCCAGCTGTTGTGGCTTTTTCAGTTGTTGCTCCCTTCATGGAAAACAAAAGGCAGTGACTAGCATCCCTTAGTAAATAAATTATTCATTTAGTGAGGATTTAGAACTGGGCCCACGAAAGGGGTTGGGAGTATGTTTGTATCAGTGGGTATGGTTTTCCTGTGCTATATGTTGACACCAAACTATCACCAAACCCAATCAGCAGTGTGGCAGAAGGGAATTTAAAGCAAATGGGGGAGAATATGTTGTTTAATTCTATTGCTGCTAGAAAAAGTGAAGTTTCTACGAAGTCTAAAAAGAGCGAATCAGCTTTCTGTCTCATTAAAGAATAATACGAGGTTGAACAGTCAGAGGAAAAGAACAAAGGGGACTTCAGCACACATAGTTAACTTTGCAAATTGCAGTTAAATTTAAGTGACCAGGAAGTGGAAGACCTAAAAATAATGTTAAGTGCTTTCTTTGCAGATTAATCTTGCTACCCAAGTGTGAAATCTCCCCTCCTCCTCCCCCCATATATTCTTTAATGTTTCAAGTTCCGTACCACAGATTTTCAGGTTATTCATTGCTGGCCACATTAGGCATTCTGAGCTCATGCTGGTTTTGTCCTTGAGAGTAGAATTACACACTACAGATATTTAAGTTGTTTGCTCTTCTATTGATTTCAGTACTAAATAGCCTCAATGCTGCAAAGCCTTGGAAGGCTTTGAGCAGAGTGCTTGTCATCATTCAGCTTTCCTGGAAGACAGGTGTGTTAGACCAGTGTTTGTTGCCCCTGGAAAACTCCATTCGTGCAGTCTTCAAGTTTCTTTGTACTAAATGAACTAGCTTCATAATATTTGTAATAAAGCTGTTCAGGACTGGTTTACATTGCTACGATTTTAGCAATTTAAATCCCTCTGTGACATAAGAGAGAGGAAACTCATGCCTAGATGCTGTGTTGTGTCCACTTTTGCAGACAGAGACATCGCATGATCCATACGTGGCTGAACCAGGAGCCAGTGAAGGGTGTCCAGGGTCCATGGCACTGTCATAGCAATGCGGTGCAATTCTGGGCTGCAAAGGTGAAGCTGGCTTTTACTGGTTAGGGTTCTTTAGTTCAGAAATCTCTTGCCTATGCTATAGGAAAATGGAATTTAACTTGCATATTCATCTTATTAGCTCAGATTAGAATTCAGAAACAGGGAAGTAGAAATTCATTACTCTAGAAGAGCCAAATCCTGATGCCCTAAAAGCTGTCATATTTCTTTTGGTGGTTTGTGTTCCCTGTTGCTTGTACAATCCAATGCTTTCTATATACATACCTGATTATTGCAGTTTAAGCCTTACTTTTATATGTCCCTAGTTAAGTAGCAGGGCATGATTTTTTCATTTAAGTAAAAAAATTATTTAGGGGAAAATAATGGTTGCACAAAGTGGAAAGGCAGCATACTGACATACAAAGAAATGAACAGCTTATGAAACTCTTTGAAAATCTTTGTCTCTTTATTGTCATGCTTTATAAGCTCTCAAAAACACGTAATGAGAAACAAAGACCTCTCATTGCCATGTCTCTAATTTTTTTCACTGCATAACATGGCATTTTCAGATGTGCACATAGAAAATGAAACTAAGTATTTTCAGTGTGTTATCCCTGATGACCAAGTGTTTATTCAACTACTTATATCTTGTTGGCCTAGATAAATTTCACCTGAGGCCAGCATCTGTTCACTAATTTGTTACCTTTTCCTTTTCATGCCCCTAAGCTGTTTTGACTGGAGAGGCTTTGCAAGCTCCGTCTCAGGAAGCACCAGCAGCAATATAAAATGCAAGGAAAACAATGTAAACTGAAGCTTTGGGAAAATAAAGTTGTACAATATGGCACTGGTTAGTGCCTGGATGACAGCCATCCTTGATGACATAAATTTAGTAGCATGTGTAACTGCAAAGGAAAAAAGTTAATCAGCAACAATACCATATATACCAAGTGTTACTGTATGCAAATATGTATTAAAGTTGTTGCCATGAAAAAGTTTTATTACTCATTTTAGGTTCATTTTCTGTTATTAAGTGACAGGGAAACTGAGAAATGCACCCGGCACTCAAATAATTGCCCTGGTTGCGACGCTTGTAGCTTTTTACAGAGAAGTAAATATCATCCAGATGATGAACAAAAACAATGCTCCTCACATAAATGAAGCACACAATAATAAATGATACTGTTTTGCTTCTGTTCTCTGTTTTTAATTTACAGTATGACAGAGAAATGCAGCTTTTTTCCACTCAGCTTTATAGAACTTATTAAAGAAGTGGGAGGCTTTTCTACTAATCATTAACAGGATACAGCTTGTGTTTTGTCTTTAAGGTACTTTGTTCTGACTTTGTCATTCTGGCACTACAAGAATTACAGTGAATAGGGAACTCTTCCATCTATCCTGCTTCCTCCTGCACTGCCTAAGTGTGCTGGTCTGTACCAGTGAGGTGAGGAGAGTGCAAGGTAGAAGATGGAATTGTGTCTCCAAAGCATGTAAGATGTGGTGCATCTGGAAACCTGGCCTTGCAAAGGAAGGCCAGGTCTCAAAAGTTCTCTAGTTAACATCTTGAGTTTTGGTGTTACTTTTCTTTTTTCCTTTCCTGAAGACAGCAGTCCAAGACACAGACTGCCTTGCGTCTATTCATGACTGGTTTTGTGCAGGTTCAGTTCTGAACACCAGTTTTCTGTAATATGAAAGCTGATGGGCTAAAGATTTGTTCTTCCGTTTTTCAGTTTTCTGTACCTAGTTGCAGATGGACAATTTCCATTTTTTCCAATGAAGCTCACTAGAAGCAGTGCAAATGCTACCCTTTAGTCCTTGTGTGTCAGTGTTTTCAGAGTTTCATCCAGCAAACTGGAGGCTTTTATTTCCTGAGATGAAAGATAAGCTAGTAAGAACAGACCTGCTTATATCAATAGCATGAACACAGTCCTGTGACGTGTGCAGCATTTTTGTGATACCATGGCTAATGCATCTGCTTTCATTTTTCCCGGGGTTTGGGTAAAATATGCACTTTGCTGTGTGGGATTCTGTGTTTGCAAATATGAGAGCGCCAATCCTTTTGCTTGAAGTCCCTTTGTCTCCTCCCACTGTAGGTGTGCTGAGCAGAGGTTATCTCAGCAATGTGCACCAGGTTGGCCTGTGGGCCTGCACTAGTTGTTCATGAGGGTATGGCCCAAAGTGGCCTCTGCAGAGAGGGAGATGGATGTGTGTGCGTACGCCCAGTAACTGAGCTCTCATTTCCTCTGGAAAAGGTGGATCTAGCTTCTTGCTTCTCTCAGTCCCATTTTGGGTTTATCTTTGTCCTTTATAATGTCATCTTCATGCTTATTTTTAGTTTCTAGCCTTTCTCTGTTGAACTGTTTTTACATTTTAATTGACTAAATCAGGAGACTTGTAGGTGATTAATGTTTTCCCTTTGCAGCTGCATCATCTACAACAGGCATAAACCTTGCCATGCCTCATTTACTTCCAGTTCCTTTTTAAACAGGCATGTACTGTTCCTGGGCCTTCCTGTCTTTCCTCACCTCCTGTCAGTGTGCATTGTACCTCTCACTGGATGAATTCGTGTGCCAGCTGTGCATCTGTATTTCATGATTTTATTTGTGCAGCCAGAAGTTATGTGTGAAACCTTCCTACATCATCAGTAATGAAAGCAATACTCATGTGACAGCTTTTGGCAGGTAGATTCCTACCTGAATTGTGGTAACAGTTTCAGTACTGCTCCCTGCTAAATAAGGGTCTTCAACAAATGCATAAGAAATCTGATTTCCATATCTGGGACCTTTGGTGTTGAGGAGTGAAATAAGATGACTATAATTTTTCTTTAATTTTTTCACAGATGAAAAAACCACTTGGAGTCAGGCTGCTACAAAGTAGCTCTTCCTACTCCTTTCTGTACTGTATTCTGTGGATGAAACAAAAGTCAGTTTTGATATGCTCTGCTTATAATTTAACCCAAATGCTAATGGTTTTATTGTCATGATTTCCCCTGTCCCAGCAGATAAAGATTAGAGATGATTTACTATGACTAGATATAGTTTAAGTGGTTAAAGGTAATTTACTACTGGCAAATTACATGGGGTTTCTTCAGAGACAGGAGTGCAACCCAGTGCCTTGTGCTACTTTATGCATTTGCATAAGATAGGGTTGTCCACTGATGCCCTTGTGATACATTTTTCAGAGTATGGGACAACTTCCTTCACATTGTACAAAACAGTATGTTCATAATTTAGCGAAGGAATAGATTTTAGGCTTTGCATTTGCGTTTCAATTTTTAAAAAAGCGTTGCTCTCTAAGACTGCATAGCTATAACCAGCATTTCTGAAACTGATGCATTTGCTAATCCTGTGGGAAAGTGCCAAACTTGTCTGTTTTTATAAATTGCTGTCTTTATGACAGGAAACTGGGAGGAGAAGGGTCTTATATCTGAATATAATAGCAAGGAGAAAACAGGGACGTAATGACAGATGTGTCCCCAAGTCACTGTTCTCTATGGTGGAAGCAACACCCAGAGCAAGGGTCTTGCCGAAAGATTGGATGCAAGCCATGAGAACTCTATGAGCATCCGGTAAATGTTTTGCCTGGGTAAAGAGAAGACCTCCTGTAGGACAATTAAAACCTTTTTTTGATTTGTATTGTTTCTGTTCAGTGCTTTCTAAACATAGCAACTATTTTTATATCTTTTGTGATGATAATAAAAAGTATTCTTTACTTTTAACTGAACATGTCATCTGTTGAGAATGATATGAGGATGAATGGCAAGAGATTGTCAACACAATAGTGAGTCATAAATGGGGGTTCAGTCATGCTTGTAGCATCCAGCACCCTCAGGCGAGATTGGGATTCCTAGAAGGTTTCCAGATGGTCCATCCCTAAGCAGCACAGACTGGCTTAAGAGCTTGTGAGGCAAAGTGTACCTCCTGGTCCAAGTGTACCTGGGGGGACTGTGAGAAGGTGCCTAATCCTCAGCTTCCACTGAGTTTGTATTCTCTCAGCACTCACAGTTGAACTGCTGAAGTGAAGTATCTTTTAATATGACCAGGAGTGTTGAGGCATGTGTCTGAAGTGCTATTACTCATGCCAGTGCTTTCAAATGCCTTTGCTTATTCTATAAAGATCATAAGTTCAGCACTAAAGCTCAAGTCTGGTACAAAATTTTTAATGTGGTGTAAAAAAAGCAATAAAAATTCATAGTTTGTCTAAATGCAATACTTTTAAAATTCAAAGCACTATAAAATAAAACTTTTAAAATATTCTGAAGATTACATTGTAGGTTTTGTTTTATCATTTTTTGTTTTTACTTTTAGAAAACAGTTCTCTTATAATCTGCAGTTTCACTGGCCAGAGCAAATACTTTGTCCTATATGTTAAATAGCTTGATTAAATGGAAAGCAGAAATGGACATGACTTAGTCCATTGCAAGCCTGTAAAGCTCAAATGTTCCTTATGCAGCAGATGCTCTAATTGGATATTACGAATTGTTCTTGTAAAGCTCACTTTCTAATAGATGTCACTCTTTTGTCTCCCCCTACTCTTTTGCAGCAAGTGACAGGCAGAAGTTTTGGTGAGAAAGATTTCCGTTCCGGATTAGAAAACGGCATTCTTCTGTGTGAGTAAGTAATGCTTACAGTTTTGAGCCTTGAATACAATCTTGACTAAAGTAGAAAACAACCTTAGTTAGTATGTCCAATTGTTGATTTCCTTTTGAAAGTTTTGACATTGTGCACAGTGGTATTTCACTGGAGTATCATTTCAGTGCCAAAGCTATTGTTATGGTGAGGATTGAAATGTGGCTTAAAGAAACAGGTTTTGCGAAGTGCTTCCCTCACTCCACCCCAGCTCCTTAGCTGAGTTATGTAAAAAAACCCAAACTTACGTTTGTTTTTTGGTTTCCTTTAACTTAATGTTGTTAACCACAGATTGGCAAACAGTGTTCCACACCTGCCTGTGGATGTCTCTGCTACAATGAGGCGTTTTGGACCAACTCCAAGTCTGAATGCTGTCAGGAGTTAGCCATCTGAATACCATCAATACACAGCTGCTTTAGTAGTTTCTGGGAAGGTTAGGCATCCTCTAAATTTGCCTAAAGGTGTGTTTCAATGACGTATTTTGTAATTTTTGGACAAGAGACACAAGTTAGCTTCTGCACATTTCCCTCTGTGATTGTAATAGCTAGGAAGACTCTTTTTAGGAAGAGTCTTCCAAAACCGTGTTGCAGGTTTACATGTCAAAGCTGGTGACTTCTAAGAGCAATTTGGAAATGTGCCCTAATGCCCTTAGTCCTTTGGAAATCAGGTTGTCAGGCACTTGGGAGAATCTGTTGATCTGAATCACCTGTGTGGACCAATTTCTTTCCCTGGATGTGCAGGGTTGTCACTGAAGTTGATAAAAGCTGTCTTTGCACACTAGAATGATGAAGCTTGTGCAGAACTAAATCCATATTTATAAAGGGGATCTCCTGAGATGTGTAGCTGGACAATTGCAGCTATTAGTAAAGTTTTTTACTATTCCAGGTACTGGAACTTGGAAGCTGTTTTCAGCAGTTCAGTTGAGCTAATATCCTGTAACTCAGCTCTAGGTAGCTAACCATAGATCCGAAACCTACTTGTGTAAATACTGTTATATGTCTCACTGGTGTCATTAATCAGACAGCTTGAACTTTAGCTTTTAAAGGTGAAAAAATATAAAGGAAATGATGTGATCTATTTTGATTGTAGTTGCGTGTCTTTGCTGAGGAGTGGCTTTGCGAGGAGGGAAGTAGTTGTTATTGTTGATCAGAAATTGTGTAACTCAGAAGGAGCATACCCGCTTTGTATTTAAGGGCTGCCTCTCGCACAGGATCTCTCTCCTCTGTGTGTTGAGGGGAAGTGCTGTGTGCTGAATCACTTCACAGTGCTCTTTGAATGTTAGGGTTGAATTGTGTTGCTTGAAAAGCAAGGGCTGTGTATTTCAAGATTAGATTGTAATCTTATCTGCAAGTAAGCAGAGGTAGTCTGATTTAAATGCTGCAAATCTTTAAGATGGAAGGCTTAACTAACTGATGTTTTGCTAATGAGACTAATAAATATCTATTTCTTAGAAGTTTGTGAGCTCCAGTAATAACCAGGTCAAGGGACAATACTTGTTTATACTATGAAACTGTTCTGTGATACTGGGCAAATTGCTTGTCCTCATTTACCACCAGTGGATCAGTGTTAATAAGCCTGAAGGAACCTGTCTCCTCAGCCTCAAATCTTAGAAGCCATGATGTTTGTATTGCGTCCTGCTCTTGGTTAGTGAGCTGTGGCTAGTGTGTAAAACTCTATTAGGTTATGGAGCATTAACGAGAAAGCCACCAATTTGGCCTTCAAGTTTGGTTTCTTGATGATGGACAAACTATAGCACCAGCAGTAGAAGTGTACTCCTCACTAGTTCCAAGCCCACTGTATAATAGAGAACTCAACAGAAGTTTTTGGGTCTAACACTGAGAACTCTTAAGAGTATCTTCAAAAAGTACTTTGGCGAGTGAAGCACTGATAGTTAATTTTTTATCTGTTGCTCAGTGAAGAAGCACTGTAAAGCTGCCACAAGCAGTATTGTCTTTCTAGACAGGAGTTTTGTGATTCATCAGAAACCTACTGGGGTACCTAAGGAAGAAAATGCAGTGGTATACAAGCTTTCTTTTAACTTCCTTCAGTCTGTTGTGCTTTCATTGCAGCTGACCTCAACAAATAGATGAAAACCTGATCTAAGTCTCTGACAACTTCAGAAGACAAGAAAGAAATTATAGCTATCTTGATTTCTGAAGATGGAAGAACTTATTGCTTTTGGCCAGGTTTTATCTGATTTGTTGAAGTTTTAGGGAAAGGCAAACTTCTGTTTATATCCACAGGACAGTAGCCACTGCAAGTGGCATTAACTGGCAACATAGCCAGACACTTGTGTGGGTGATGTCCATGTGAGTGTGGAATGGTTGTGCTTAACTTCCATGTGACTGTTTCAGGGTTTTGCTTGCCTGTTGTATTTTGTGAGGAAGACTGAAAGTGAGCTTGGGCTCTGAGGGATCCCAGCACCTAGAGGACTGGAGACTGCTGTCAGGAGTGGGGACAGTCAGCATGCCTTAAATGTCCCAAACATATCTCAAGCTGCCTTCTGACTTTGCAGGTGTTTTGCAGAAGGAAACGGGGAAGTTACCATGCCAGAGTCCGTTCCCCAAAGAGACTGGTCTTGTGCAAAAGGATGCAGAGGGAATCTCCTTCTGTCTGTAGGAGGATTGTTTGACCTTTATACACAGTAATGCCAGGCCCGCCTCCACTTGATCCCAGTCTCTATGTCCTATGCAGCCTACAGACACAAGCAGACATCACTACGCTGGTTATAAATGATTCATTCACATCTAGCAACAATCCACATATTTTAATAAATGAAAACTAATGCAACTGTGCTATGCCAAAAGCTCAGACTCTTGGGATGAATGTGTTGTGGAGCACCATCCAGACTAGCGGAGCAATCCAGACGTGTATGCTTGCCACAGGAGCCCATGAGCCTTGCACCTGCCTCTTTGGTAGTGTTTGTGCTGTGGCTGGCTTCTTGATCCGGCCTCAGTACAAACTTTATAGCTTGATGCACTCCGCTGAGGAGCTGAGGGGCATATTTAAACAATGCAGGATGCCATAAAGCAACAAGTCGACAGATGAGAGCAACACAAGCCCTTTCTTCTTTCTGGCTGCTCGAAAGCCCACTTGTGCAGTTGCCCAGACAGTGGTGGCTCTAATTGTTCACCCAGCTGTGCTGAGAAGCCAGTGACTATGACTTCTGTTTGTCTGAAATGAGTTCATGGTTTTTTTTAGCATAGCTGTCTGACATCAGTGCAGATGGTGATTTCAGCAAGGGATATAATAGCTACATAGGCAGAGGCAGTTCTTGCACTGTTCTTGCTTTGTGAATTAAATTCTCATATGAAAAGACTGAGGAGTTTCTGCATGGGTGGGCAAATGTGCCTTCTTGGGGTCATGGTTGAAAGCTATATGATGCACGAATACAACTGCCAGTTGCAGGAAATACCACTGAAAATCCCCTATTGCTGCTGCAGCACATGGTCAGGGTTTTTTTTCTCCCGTGTTACGTAGCTTTAATGTTTAGGTTTGACCCAGATGTCATAAGAAGCTAGAGGATTAGTCAGAAATAAATTAGATCTGGTTGTTGCAATGCTTTGGTGTTCCTATTCTATCGATTCAGGCACCTGAATGAAGGTTGACTGCCAAAAAAGTGCATATCCTGTCTCTCTGTCTGCCCTGCTGGTTTGGGTGGTTCTGTTGGGTTTTTTGAAACAGCAGGTAAGGAAGTAAAGGTTGCTTTTATTTCTAATCATGCAACAATTGCTATTAATAATTTTAAAAATTATTACAAGGAAAAAAAATGCATATGTCTTGCTGCAACCTTGCCCAGTTGTAACTGCTCTAATATCCTTGCAAATATGTTTTCAATTTTTTCCCCTTCTCCTTGCTGCCCACCTCCCCTTGTCCAGCTCTGCTACTGCAGGATTCCTTCTTTCATGTTGGGCATTCAGTAGTTACAGAGGTCTCTGTAGGAATGTGAGACTTCAAAAATCTGAATTAATTACTTGCTCTGATATGATTATCCAAACAGGATATATATCCAGTATATCTGTAGGAGCTTCTGACATGCAACTGGGATTGTATTTTCTTTCCAGCTGTCTCTGGAATCAAGCAATCCAGTCGCCCTGAAAGTTTGTATTCGTAGTAATGAGACTCTAGTGTCAGGACCAGACCATAAAGAAGAATAATAACTGGGATATGGATCCTGGGCAAAAGACCTTAAACAATGAACTAAAACTGAATCCAGTTTGGATATTAGCAGAAATTATTTGGCTTTGTGGTAGAGTCCAACAACGTCATGATTGTGTGTAATACCTTGAATTCTGTATGTAGAAGAGTTTAGCTGCATGTCTGGTTTATGTATGTATTAAAATCAGTTTATTGCAGTACATGCAGGCCTAATAAATCTTTGATTTTTCTCAAGCATGAAAGTTCTAACAAATATTTAACTTCATACCTTGAAAAGCAATGGCATAAACATATAAAAGTGAAAGAGGACTAATTGTATGTAGTTAAAGATGGATGTCATTCGCCTGTGCAGTTCTGGATACCAACTTATGAGCGCTTTCCCAAGGTCTTCTTTGCTTTTTAGAGACTCTTACTTTGTGTATTAGCACATGGTGTTATGTAGCTTAGTAAAATGTGCAGAAACTATGCTTATTCTTTGAAACTGGGACTCTCTGTAGCTTTTTTGTTGTTTTTTGAAAGAGGAGCTACAAAGATGTTTTACTGCTTTTGAGTAATCTTGGTAAAATTGCATATGTACAGTGAACTAAAAAAACAGTTTTACACTTTTTCTCTTGTAGGACAATATATAGGAAAGGCAGTTCCCTTTTGCTGTGCACACTAGGAATATATGCTCAAAAAAATACAAGAAAGTTTTTAGGTTTTACTTTTAAATAAAGAATATGAGAAGTTAGTATTGCACATAGATTATTTTAATAGTATTTAAAGAAAATGTAAAGTGGGGCTATAAATCTGAGTGAGCTGAAAGTGATTATGACCAAGAATTACTTAATGGAATTTATCATTTATTCTGTCATGAGAATGATTTTCTTCCACAAATAAGAAATCCCCTTAACTTGTGTTCTTCATGTCGCTGGTGATTTGTGAGCTGCATTTTCTCAGAAAGCAGTTTCTTTGGATGTACATCCTGGTTCTAGTGCATCTGACCAAGCTTTGGGCTGACATGAATGCAGTTTTCAACAAGGGCTGGCTGTGTGCCAGATCAGTACAAGTGTAATGCTATGGAATAATAAAACTTCTGTGCTCCGAGTCAGTGATACCAGGAGGTATGGAGAACAGCCTTCGCTGTACATGTTTCAGTCGTTCTTGCAAGTTAATGTCACTTATGTCATCTTGTAGGGGAAAACAAATACTCTTTGTAGATTACAGGATTTTTCAGCTATGTCATTCTAATTGTCTGTCAGTGGTACGGGCCTGGCATCAGTTCAGCACTTGGCTGTGTGGTGAACAGTGGAGAAGTCAGTGGATGCCCAACCCTTATGCTTAATTAGTATTTTGCTTGACTTTCCTATTCTTGGAAACTAAGAAGGTGTTTGAGTTTCATAGGCATATTTGAAGTTTTGAATGAATGTGACCCATGCTTTGAGGTGAGAAGGAATTGGTGTTCTCCTGCGGTTTTCAGGCTCTGTGCTGTAAAGCCAAAACATTATCAGCATCGTGAATTTGGCATGTCTCCAGGTTTGAGAGATGGGCCCGAAGGCTCATTAAGCATTGAGATTTAGGTTCATGTGAGGACATTTGAAACAGTTTTATATGAATACAAAGTTTTTAATCTTTAAGTTTTATTGCTGTTTTATAATGAAGAGCTATTTATTAATATGGCTTAGATCAGGGGCCAAAGGTAACATAAACCCTAATGCTAAGCCCATGATGAGAAGAGGGGAATAGCCAGTGAGGGGCATGCTTGAGTACAGACAGAATAACCTGTCTTTGTATTTATGCTTTTTAAAAAGTGCATTTCGGCAGACTAAATAGTAGAGCTTTTTCACTGATGCTTGGTTATTGACAGGGCAGGAGACTGTGGAACACTGACCCACTCAAAAGGAGTGTTGCTCAAATGCAAGTCAACGTAATCCTGTGAGAAGTTTCAGCTTTTCAAGAGTGTATATTTAAGAAAGTATATTTAGTATGGGAAATTATCTATGGCCACTGCTACTCAATGTAAAAACTATGTATGAATTGTAAATTTATAGGTGCATGAGATGCTCTTTACGTCATCAGTCCTTTAGGTTCTGTATAAATACCTTGTGAAGTTACTTACTCACAATCTTCCCTGTTGCCTTTCTTGAGTTGTTTGCAAGGCCTCTATTTTGTTCATATTTTCAGTCTTTGGTGGAGCAAGACTCATGCAGTCCTGTGTTTGGAATATTGTTTTCTCAATGCTGCATATTTGCATAGGTCTTTATTCACTTTGTACATCTTAGACTGGACTGTGAGCCCTTTGTGGGACAAAGTCAGTTCTGTCCTGCTTGTTAAAAAAGCACCTTGTTCATCTGATTCTAAATAAATGAGGTCAGGGGCATCATTAGCAATCACTCAAGAATGTTTTCCCAAAAATATTTTTGTGACCTCAGGAACATGTTTATATTTTGAAACTTCTTAACCATGTCTTTTGCAACAAAATATTTTGACTTTTCATTGTTCACTGTTTCAATGTGATTTGTTCATCTTTAAGGCTAGTAGTGGATTTTTCTGTCCTTTTCAAGTATTTGGAGGCATTTTGGAGCTGCCACTAGAGCATGAGTTAAAAATATGTGGATACTGAAGCTGTCTAGGCTAATAATTATCAAGTGCTGAAAGGCTGCTTGTTTGAATGTAAGTCTGTAAAACTTAATTTGAAGAGAGAAATATCTCTGTGAAGGTTTACTGTGGATAGAATTTCCTGAACTCTCAAATATGAAATGCCCTTTTACTTTTAGATCAGATCATTAGTAAGCTTTTCTTTTTAGGAATACGATCTGTTACTTGAGCAAAGAGCTCTGTTGGATACCTCTCCCTCCAGCCTGGATTGATCTGTGAACGTACATCACTTCAACCTTTCTTTTCTCCATTTCTGGAGTTATTCTCTGAAAATGCTTCTCTTCCATTTCCTCCTAGAAACAAGGTCTTTTTAGAGGCTGGGTTTTGGCAGCCATCCTCTGAATATTTTCTTAACTGACGCTTTCTTGCAAGAATTTCATGGGCAGTTTATTGGTGCTTTTCATTAGATCTTTTATCAACTGTTGCCTGAAACGCCTTCTCTTCCTGGCAGAAGTTTTTCAAATTCTTAACTAATGATAAAAACCCCAGGATGGTCTAATAGGTTAGTCACTCAGTGGCTAGTACTGATTTCAGCTTGTCTGTCCAGTTGTGGAGATATCTTATCTCCTGGAATGCCAAGCCTTGGGGATGGCACAAATACAGTAGTTGATTCTTCCCATACCTAAGAGAGCTGGTTTTTATCAGGGGAAGGAAGTGACCTAGCTTCTCCCTATGAGTGGGGATAGACAAGCTTTCCACTTCCATCGTGCCCTTTTGTTTCTATAAGGTAAGACAGGTGTAAGGTTTTAGCTTCTATGCAGTGTCTGACTGTGCTTCATTTAACAGGTAGCTACTGGGGCGTCCAAGCCAGCACCTGGCACAGGGGAAAGGGAGGATGAGTGTCTGGTTGCACCAGGGGAGATTTAGACTAGATATCAGAAAAAATTTTCTCACCGAAAGGGTTGTAAGGCACTGAAACAGGGTGCCCAGGAAAGTGGTTGAGTTACCATCCCTGGAGGTATTTAAAAGATGTGTAAGTGTTGTTTGTGGGGACATGGTTTAGTGGTGGACTTGGCAGTGCCGGGTTAATGGTTGGACTTGGTGATCTTTGAGGTCTTTTCCAACCTTGATTATTCTATGTTGGACTGAAAGTGACAAGAAAACTTTTGAGAAGAACAGAGGATTGTTCTGACTCAGGTGCGTAAATGCTAGGGGTGGTGGGCAGAAATCCCCACAGAGAGCTTGAAGGGTCTGAAAGTAGGTCACGTGTGTATGCAGAGACTCAGGTTTTGTGGATGGAGCCTGAAAATTCTTAGTTGTATCCTGGTTTGGGTCATTGTCTTTTGGGTGTTTGGTGGGACTGTTGGGATCACTCAGAATGAGCCAAGGATTAAGATTAGGACTGGGGAAGGGGGCACAGGCTGGAGCTGCAGATGCAGTTGGGGCTGCCAGAAGAAGATAAGTACTGCAGGTTTTCTCTCCTGAAAACTCTTTAGACTAGGACATGGCTGGGGACAGGAGGCCCAGAGCAGCCACGTCCTTGGTTAGGATTGGTGGGGCAAGAAAGCGTGGGACTGCAGTTGTCAGGGGCTGCTAGGAGAAGGTGTGGGTTAGTGTTTTTTCTCACCTGCAGTCTTCCCTTGGGCCATGGCCGAGGGTCTTGTGCCAGGTCCCCAGTGCAAAATGGTGATGGGTCTTGTTTGCTCCGTGTTTCAACAGAAACCTATCAGAGCTGATAAAACTTTACATATCAAGACATGTGCTCTATGCGAGTCTAAATCGGCACAGAAAATTTAGTTTGTGTATATAGGCCTATGTAAGAAGAGGTGTAGTCAGTGGATTTTTGAGAAGCAGGGATGGACAGTAACTGTGTGAGTGAAGGCGACCATTGAGACACTGCACAAACAGCAGCTGGGTTGGTAGCAGACCAAGCTTAAGCCACTCAGTTTCGGCATCTGGATTGTTGCTCTAGATGAGGCAATAATTCAGAAGGAGTCGGTCTGCTCTGGAAGAAACCTCCCTTTGACATGTTCTGCAGCAAGAAAGTCCTGGGGGATTTGGTGCCAGACTGCTTAGAAGTCCTGCCCAACAGGACAAAAACTTTTAAATAATAATTTTAAATTCTTCCTCAGGGTTTTTCATCTTGCCCCATCCCATTTCCTCTCTCTTCAGCCTCCAAACGGTGACCTAAAATGTTGTTTGTTCCTTGCTCCTTTCCTTCCTCTCAATTTATCCTTCTCCCGTATTTCACAGGGAAGTCTGTACAAGCCATTTTGAAGATTTATTTAGAATGGGTTTTGGCATTTGAGGTTTCCATTAAGAACTCTTTATTTTGCCTTCTATTATTGTCTATGGCTTTTAATCTGCACCTGCAATATTGGTTATGGTGCCTGATGTATTCACATTTGAGTAATAAAGAAAATAGGATGGTTTAGCTAATATATTCTTTTTTTCCTGAGACAGAATAGGCAGACTGAGGATTGAAATCACAAGAGAGCTACAGTATTTGGAAAGAAGTCCTCTGGCAAAAAAAAGAAATCTTAAATTGCCTGGTGTAGCGGCTAAATGGAAAATAGTAGTTTTATAAGGTTGCTGCTGTGTGATGTTAAAAAGTACCATAGTATCTTTTGGGGGGAAAAAAAGTAATTTTATTTTCCATCTGTGAAATAAAATAATGGTTCTAGAAGATAGGCAGTGCTTTTCTTGCCTTTCTCTTCATCTAATGGGGGAAGTGTATTTTTTGTAAATAGAAGTGTATTAATTAATTTGTTTTTAGGACATTACTGTTAGATTCTATCTTAAGCAGAAAGGAGGAATAGTACAGCAGTCTGTATGAGCTTGGGTTACAGAGTTTTTAACTTCAAGAATATGAAAAAAATACCCCCAGCTCCCAAAAATATAATTCATATTGGTTTTGTTGCTACTCCCAATACATGATGGTGTTGGAGATGTGGGAACTTCAAGAACATAATAACATGGCTACAGTTTAGGACAAGTGGAACAGAAGCTTTACTATGATCATAGAAAACTGAGAATAGCATCTCCCACTCTGCTCCCCTGTTCTCTCCAAGTGATCACAGAGACCCAACCTATATACTGTTTCAGGGAGACACAAAGGGAAAGAGGTGAGGAAAAGTGATCATTTCAGTGTTCATAAAGCCAGATGTTCGCTCCAAGAGGGATGAACTCCTTCATGAGTTTGCAAACTGCCACAGTCCTAAGGAATCAAGCAGCAAATAATGTGCCACTATGGAGAGATGGTTCTTGGTGGAGCTTTGAGCAGTGGCGCACCACCTGTTATGCTAGCTCAGAAGCAGGGAGCTAGAAGCCATCACAGACTGCTAGCTTTTAGTTGAAAGGAATACTCTTTTAGTTCAGAAACTTCTCAGCCAGGCCTCTCAAATATTAAATATGAATAATTTTACCACCACAGTAAGCTGCCAGAGGAGTCTGCTCTTGAATGGAGACTGTGTCAGCCCAAAATGAGGTTCCTCTCTTCCACAGCAGCTATTCTAATTTTCAGAGAGTTTTAAATTTAAGCAGACATCTTTTTTTCTCTTCAAAGATCTTGAATTTTAAGTTCATGTCTTGACCTATGATTTTCTTCCCAGTGGATGGAACTGGTTGAATTTTTCTTTGGATAAAAGGCATTATGGTTTTCTCTTGGGGGAAGGGTGGTGAAGATACAGTGTTTGTTGCAACAGGATTTTACAATTAAAATTCCCCACTTTTAGAGGCTTGGTCATTTTTTTGAGTATTCTAACAATGAGCCATGTCAGCACATCTCATAGCATGCTCATGGGTGGTGAGGAACTTGGATTTGGGGTGTTGCTAATCTTTGGACACTGAACAGTGTTCAACTGCGGTATCACTGGCCTAATGATGTTTCTTCATGATGAGATGGGGTTTTTTTGGATTCCCTTTTTATTTGTCTTCTCTCATTTATGATTTATGGGGCCCTCCATTCTACACAATATATGCAAGGATGGCATTTAATTTCAAGTCAAGATGAAGAAAAATAGACAGGCCACCCATAAAGTGTACATCCTTTCTCGCTTTCCTGCAGTGCAGAAACTGCCAGACCCAGATGCCTTCTGGGTTTCTGGTGTCAGGCCCTTCCAGGCATGATCTGCCTGTACGCAGGGAAGGCAGACTGATGTGACAAAATTCACCCAGAATCTGTCTGGGTCATTGATGTGGTCTAGATCAATTTAGAATATAAAATAAATACTGTTGAGTTACTGTGCTGTGGATATTCATCCTAGTCTTTCTTCATTTCACTGATGGAATTTGGGTGTCCACGTGTGTTTTCAGAACGGAGAAAGCGGAGATTCTTCTTTTCCAGCCACGCTGAAATCCTTATGTGCTGGGGAAAAGGGTTTGATAGTTTGGATTTTGTGACTTACCACTCATAAAATACTCCTTTCTCCTAACAGGTTACTGAATGCAATAAAGCCGGGATTGGTAAAAAAGATCAATAGACTACCGACCCCCATTGCAGGTTTGGTGAGTATATCAAATGGAGGAAAATACTTCAGTGCTGCTTTTTGCACCTTGACATTGACTATGTGATTCAGATAGCAATTATTTTTGTAATTTGAACTCTTCTAGCCCAGTAAACTCAGACAGTCCCTCTGAAATCTGAATGCTCTGTGTAGTCACCTTAAGAACTTTCAGTCTTTTTTTTTTCCAGAAGTAGGCAGTATTCAAGTGACAGGGTATATTTTTAGAGGAAGATGATCTTCTTGGTTATATATCACCTTCCAGTTGTGGCACTAGCTTTAGAAAAACTGGAATGCATGCATTAGAAGCCATCACCACAAAAAAATAGTTTTTGGAAAGGAAGAAAACTGTACTTGTATATTTTGTCTCATTTTTCCTTTCCCCAAAATACCACAGTCTGCAGATAACATTCATTGTGGAACTATCTGGGGAACTGTTTCGTGTTGACTTTAAGGGCAGAGCGAAAGTTGGCCATACTCTGTTGTAAGCAAGGAAGACCGCAGAGGATGTGCTGACAGCTCATGGGCTGTCCAGAGTGCTGGGTGCTCAGGGGGTCACCTCAAGTGGTGGCACAGTCCTGTGCTTGCTGTTGGGGCAGAAGGTGGGGGTGTTGAGTGGGTGTTGGCTCTGACAGGATTAGTCACACAGAAATATGGCTGTATTGATTTTACCTTCAATTGTAATTGGGAACAAGAAGGTACTTGATCATGTGGAAGGTGGCCATCCTTGATTTAGACTCATCATGTATACATGGCTCCTTTTTGTTCTGGCACTGCTCACATTGTAATTTAGTTATGCAAGATTCAGAATATATTAGTTGTTGATAGCTGAGGTTAAGATTCCTTTGTATACACAACATTAAAAAGTTTCAGTGTATCAGAAACCATGTTACATTTGCTGTTAAATTGCTTCTATAATGTTGTTACATAGCCTTTGAGGCTGGGTCTTTCGACCTGTAGATTGACAAGGATATTTCTTCATGAATACTGCCTGGTTTTAGAATCTAGTTTTTGATCCCCACAACCCTTTCTCTAAAGTTTCCTTGTGTGCCTTTCTTTTGCCTCTAAACCCCATCTAGTTTTATTCCTTTGCAGTCCTATTTGAAAGGAATATTTGATATAAACAGCTGCAAAAAGTACCAGTAGTGCAGTTTTCTTTTCCTTGGCTTTCTTTCAGGAAAGACTCAATTTTTGTTATGACTGTTTTAAGAAGATGATATTGAATTACATTGGTTTCTTTCCTTATTCATATGTAAAATCCCAACGGTAAGGTGGTTGTAGTAGGAAGGACATAGAAAAAAGTCATTATGTGTGTGTATTTTTCTCATTCCTTGAGATAAATCTCTCTTGCAAGATGTGTATCTTCCAAGCATTATGAAAAAAAGCAGTTTTCATTTTACTAATGATACAGCAGATCTTTTTTGTGTTGTAAAGTCACTTTATTACCTGTACCTGTGTCCTCTGAGTATCTTTAGTAACTACTTTTCTAAATCTTTTTCCTAATAAATAATTAGGCTATTAAAAAGTTCACTGTTTCTGAGTTCTTGAACATTACTAATGGATGTTTTAATCTACTCTTCTGTGAATAAATTGCTCCAAACAAAACAAACTATCAAAATTTCCCCTTGCATTCCAAGATGTCTGGTTCCATAACTGCTGACTTTTGCTGCCATTTTTAGTTACAGTATTGTGTAAATGGCTGTTTTAAGGACTGCATGTGAATTTAAATGACCAAGTCTTCTATCTAGTCTGTTACATTTATTTATAGTGTATTATTTAAAAGTCCAGCCAGCAGGGGTATATTTGAGCAGAGGGTGTATCCTTTCCTTTTCACTTACCCTGTACCATGCCTATCTGTCTGAAAAAAAAATTAAAATATTGACACTATGGTCCAGAAGTAGTTATACCTCCTAGGTAGTTGACCATATATAAGAGACATTGCTTTATTAATTGCCAATTTTTCTTTATTATCTTAGTTTTGGTTGGCTTGACATACTAAATAGTTACTTCTTTCCAGTTATTTCACCCCAGTGGGTGTGAGTTCCTCAAGTACAAGTAGAAATGCTGTGAAAGCCTTAGTACCCTTTCTGCCTTGCATGAGATATGTGCTTTTAACTCCTAGATACTGCTTCTGCCTAAAAAGTGTAACCTAATTATTGTAACAGAATTAATTTCTTTCCTGTAGCTGATAGAATAAGTATTTATTTCACTAGGAGAGACAATAGATATGTTTTCTTTTTTACACAGTAGGAGCTAAAACTTATGAGTAATTGTAGAGTATTCAAAGTGCCTTTTGTTTCATCTTTAACCTCCAGAGACACAAACAGTCACATACTATGTAGCTCTACAAAATGTCTACTTGAGTCTAATTCTCCAGATGATAGTCTATTTTTCTCCTTTGTTACAGTAAGGAAAAATTAAGAAGTGTCCTTTATTGAAGGAAAATAACAGTGAACTTGAAGCCCATATCAGACAGATGGTGAGGTGTTCATTTGGGAGTATTATCAGGTGTAAAAATTTTGCCTATATTTCACGTTTGAGTGACTTCTCACAACACTTCCATGAAGTATTATCTGTAACTGGTCTAGTGTTGACAGACTGAATTCTTCAAACTTTTCCTGGAATTTAAAACTAGATGAATCTGCAGTTACTCTGAAATTCTCACCAGTGATGACTTACTCATGTAGTTTAAGAGGGAATAGTTTATTTGCAGATCTTGTGTACCAGAACACCAAACATTTAAGTAAAATTTATTGGTTATAGTGCTGTGGTGTTAAAGTAAGAACTCAAGGATCTGAACACCACCATACTAAGCACAGGCTATATAAATACACAAAGATGATCTTTGTCTAGTTGCAAGTCTAAGTCAGGATGTGGATTGTATGCAGCATTACATATAGAATTACATATGTTCAGCTTGGCAGGCTTGTTTGTAATTTGCCTTGATCTCCAGAAGTGCCGACTGCTTCTGTTATCACAGCAGAAATGATACATTGCTTTAATGAAAGAAAATGTAGGACCACTGGCTTGGTATTCAGACTTACAGTATTAAATTTGATGAAATGTTTTCCCATTCTTGTTCAGTATTCATTAATCCCAAAAGCTAATGCTCCCACTAAAAAGCAAATTCGCAAAACATTTAAAGAACATATTAGGCCTAGGTAGGAGTAACAGGCTTTACTAAAAGCCTTGTTGCCAGAAGAAATTTTCTCATGTGAGAAATTGATACTGAGCATCTTTTTTCTAAGACTGTCAGCTTTCCAGCACCATCATTTCATATATTTAATTGTAGAAGGCTGGAGAAGTATTTTGCCTGAGTTATTAATTAAAAAACCATCTGTAGCTGCAGAAGACTTACAAAGATGTATTAGAGTACAATGAATATAATTAAGTGATTTTTACAAAACCAGCAATTTTTTCAGCGAGTTGCTGTTTATTTCTTTCATTTTGTATGACATTCATAGTGAATACAACTAATTTTTAAGGTTTCTACTATTTGCAATTTTATACCTCTATACCTTACTATCTATTCTATAAAAAATTACCAGCATCACCATAGATAAGCTTTGCTCTATAATGCTAACCACTCTATGTTGACTTTCTTTTTCCCTTAAAAAGATTCCAGCTTTTGCTTCCTGTCCCTGAATAATGTCACTCTGTGAGAAAATAAAAGGTTTCTGCCTTATCTTTTGTTTGACAGGGTTTAGGGGAGTTTATAGCATTACTTCAGTTCCTTGAACAATCCCCACAGGAGCTCAGACACTTACTTCAGAGGCTGTGTAAACGATTCTCACATATAATACTAGGAAGTAGTCAAGACAAAGATGGGGAGATGAACTTTAGCTTGCATCTTGGCTCATGTTTCAGCACTACTGAGTAAAAATCTGTTTACTGTGGCATCCAGTTTTCAGTTTGTTTATGGTCCTTAACTTTGTGACATATGTATGATATAGCACTGGAAAAAAATAGCTGTGCAGAAGTCACCCGGTTGCATGGTTATTGCACCAAGATGAACAGAGCTGTAATGGGCTGCTTAAGAAAGCTTGTTCCTTTGAAAGCAAGGTTGGGTTTTTTTCTCTCATTATTTTCCCAGGAAGTTTCTTTTGGCAAAGTGTTCTCTGAGAACTTGCTATTACCCTTATTAAGAACAGCTACCTGTCTGCTGGTGCTGGTAGTTTGTTCTTACGCTGTAATATTACACAAATTGTAGGTTTGGGGTTTTTCTGTCTTATATGTTATTTCAAAGAAATGTCATCATTCTGTTAGCTTTCAGGAGTTTGTGCTACTAATTAAATTCAGCAAATGAGATCTTGTTTCTTCATGCAAGTATGAACCTCAAAATAAAATTACAAGACCCAAATAAAGTATAGTGTGTTTCACACAGTTAAAAATAATTAGCCAAGATAGAGAAATACACAGAACTGTACAGATGTGCATTATTTCTATCACTTTTTCATTCATACCTCCTTGCTACTATTTTTTTTCTTAAAGAATTATCTTCTTGTTTTTTCTTTTAAATTTGTCAGTCTCCCTTTAATTCTAGTACTTTCTGTAAAGAGCCTGCTTCTATTGTAATACATAGATTCATAATACATGATAATTTCTGTTTCCTTGTTTTGCACTACTGTTCTCTGCTGAACATACTCATTTCCCAGCACAATTGTATTCATAAAAAAGTCTTGCTGTGTAAGTTGTGGTACATGTGAAGTAAACAGAAGCAAAATTTCCTGACCATCTAAAAACAGTAAGTTCTTGGCACTCACATCCCAAAAGCATTTTTGTGAATGTTGACAGAAAACAAAGTGTCAGCAGCATAGCAAAATACTGTGCAAACTGTTCTGCCATGTTTCCTGTGGATCTTCCTTGCTAAATAGAAATTGGTTTCTCTATATCTCTTGTGCCTGCTTTCAGTTCTGAAATGTGAATGTTTGACTAATGCAATATTTAGGGTCTGGTCAGTGGTTCAGAGCAGTACTGCGTGCTTTGGCTCATCACATACTGTAATATATAATGAATCTCTTCTCCAAAGCAAAGTATCCTTAAAAAAAATTAATCATTAGTATCTTGTCCTTGTATGCTTTGTGTTGTTTGAGATTTTTACTCCCCTAGCTTTCTCGACTGCCTTCAAATTGACTTTTCATTTAGATTTCCTGCCTATTTGTTTGGGTGTCATCTGAGCTGAACAGAGTTACCTTAGAAAATTCATGTTTAATGAATTTAGCTGTATGTTGTATTCATAAACATTTCTAAGTTACACAAAGAATATAAAAGCAAACTCACAGGTGTTTCTTAACCACATTGCTTGTAAACAGTCTGTGTGGAACAATCTGCAGTGAAGCTGTGGTTAATTCATTGCAGAAGAGGAAAACAGCCATCAGTTCAAATTCGGCAGGAAGCACAGAAAAAGCAGTATTGGGGGCAAAATGAGATGCAAACAAATAAAAACTAAAACTTTATATGGAAATTCAGCTGCTTTTCTTTTTTAAACTGGATTGAAGGTTTTTATTGCTTCCAATTAACCATACAAATGCTATCCAGAAAGCATTGCTCTCCTGCCATTTAAACTAGTAATACAAATGCAAAATACAATGCTGGCATCTCATTTAGTATTTTAGTGATTGAAATGGGTGTGCTTACTCTCATGTGTCAGGTTTGGTTCCAAAACTCTCAAACATTTCATGCTGGAAACTAATCATTGATCTGACAGCACATGTGCTGGAGACATGTTCCACTGCTGCACTTGGGTTTAGCCCGTGTTGCCTGGCTTCCAAGTTGTACTATAATCTGATGTATGCATGCAAGAGGGGCTGAAATAATAGGAAATTAATAAAAGGCATGAACTATAGAAAAACGAACAAACAAAACAAAGGGATGTAAATGACCCCACCTTATTTTTTGCTTGTGATGGTCTGAGCTGCATTTAGCTGTAACACACAATCAGAGAAGTGAGTTCAGCCAACTCCTGTTAGTCCTCATGTTCACCATCTCTGTATGGCTCATAAGTTGTCTCTAACATCCAAGAGCAATCACTTCTTTCCTCAGCTACCAGCTGCAGTGTTGTGTTTATGATGGCTGGAGGTGAAACTTGAAGTGAAGAACCTTGGTTGTTTCCAAACTGCCCGTTATTGGTCCCTCAGTGATTTTTGTGTGCTTCCTGCACCACTGGCCCCAGCCAGAACTCAGTCAAGACTTTGGCAGACCAACCTCACTGCTGGCCCTAAAGTCCCTTCTTCTGGATGCTTTCTTGGCTGGAGTGCTTACAGTGCACTCAATAAGCTAAACTGTTTGTTGGCTGGGACCATTCCTTGTCATGCTAAGGATACTGTCCCTTTCTGCCAGTGTCCAGGAGTTTGTCCCTTGTTGTAAGCTGAAGTCTCTATTTAGTACCCAAGGTGCCCTGAACAGTTTCCTTGTTGGGTCAGAACAGCACCAGCCAAGATGGGTAAATCCATCGCTGCTGTGGATGTATGCAAACTTTGTCATCTTGTTGAGACCTCTTCCCAAACTAGACTGGTTAGGATTCGAAGGTGCAACATTTTCATAGTCAGCTTAAGCTGTGCCCTGAGCCTGATGAGCTCTGCTGCTGAGAATGTCAGGACTTGGTTTGGCCGAATGCTAATAATACGTGTAAGCTCTTTGTGGCAAGGATCATCTGCTAGTCTGTTTTTGTCTAACACCTCACCCCATGAGTCCTGCTCCATGGCCAGGGCTCCAGACAGTATGTTAATACAAATAATAAATAACAGTTACAAAAATATCACAAGCATTCCTATGTCATTCACTGTCCCATATTAGACTGCTCTCCCAACAACTGTGAGTTTAATCAGTAGGTTTATAATTAGCTTTATTCGCATTGAATAATTTAGAATGTTAATATGCAAATTTGGAGGCAAGGGGAACGTCTTCTATATTAAAACCAAGATAGAATGGTCACTGGAGAGGATGTCCTTTTTTGAATGTTTTTTTTTTCCTGTATAGAGACACTCTTTTCTTGCCCAGCCTTAGCATGCTTAGAAAAAAGTGTTTGATTAAAAGCAAAGAGTCTACCTGTTTAGGGCTGTCAAGTGGCTTCTCAAAGAGGTTATTTATAAAATATTGTAATGATTGTTTACTTTCCTTTTTTTTGCATAAGAAGTTTAATAAACTGAAGGAATTCCAGGGATAACATTTGAAAACAGCAAAAAGAAAAACATTGCTACTGCCGAATCAATAATGCTAGGCAGCTGAAATGTAAACTGGCCCTTATCATGGCATTAACCTTTACTATAAATGACAGAGTCCTTCCTTGGGTTGGGGAGGGCAGCTGGCTTCCAGGACGAGCTCAGTTTGTACCCTTGAAAAACATAGGTTGCCCACTGGAATAATTGTTAGATTTGCTTTCAGATGCTAGAGTCCTTCTGCAAGTTCAGCCATGACTTGCATTACATTGGTTTAATGACACTGAGTTGAGTGACTGTTTCAGAAATGGCAAGCTTTTGAAGTATAATCTCTAAGTATCTGCAGGTATCAGAAAAAATAATAGTTTAGCAAACAAAATGCCATTTGCCATGTAGCTTAAATTTGCACTTACTGAAGTGAAGGATCAGTGCCTTCCTTGAGCTGCTCTCTTAGAAACAAAGAGCCTCCTGAGCAATGATGTATACTCTTCAAAACAAATCCCACTGCTGAAGCTTATGACTTCTCATAATAGTTGGGCAAATAGCATGTGCTCTGAGCGGAGACATGTACCATCTTCAGGAGTTTTCAGTGAAGGAGTTGGATGCCCTGAGTCTGCGAATGTGTCACCTGTGTCCTGTGGGGAATGTGGCACTGTTGCAGTTGTATCCAGGCACCAGTAATTTTTGTGTGTCTTCTGTTGCAAAATTGATTAGTTTGCAATGAAGATATAAAAAGAAGCACTGAGCTGGTGTACTGCAAGTGTGTAGGTCAACACACATAAAATATGCAGAGCTACAACTACCCCTGTCTTGAAGTTAAATAAGTATCAGCTTTTGTCCTTAGCAAGAAAAACTAGACCTGAGGTTATGGTTGCTTTCAGCTACTCTGAATTTGGCTTTCGTACAAGTGACAGCACTGACCCTCATATTAGCTGGAGTGGGCAACTGATCTGGCTAAAAAATACCCTTCATCTTACCGCATGAACAGAAATGCAGGCAGGAGGGAAGGAAGAGGCTCACGAAGTTGGGAAAAGAGGTGTCATTCCATCAGTTTAAAATCGTTCTGAAACTGCAGCTACAGAGTTTAAACTTAGATGCAGTCCTTAAGGTATTGGCCAAAAGCAAGGGACACAGGAACCCAGGAAAATCTCAACCTTAAAGCCTTGGTTTAAAGGTTGTCTGTGTTTAAAATTATACTTAGGAGTATTCTCACTCCCTAATTCTGGAAAGCCTCTCACAGGTTGGAGTCTGTAGGTCTGCGCTATAAATACCGTCTCTGATCCCCAACTGTCTTTTTCAGTGACATGTAGCCTCTGCTGCAGGGAACAGCTAGATCAATGTTGATAACTGATAACAGCAGCACTGGAAGTGTGAAAGGGGAGGGTTCCTTCCCAAAAGGTCTTAACACGAGAAGTCCTTGGGTGGCAAGCAGGAAAAGTTTTCACAGTGTGGTCAGACCAACAGATGGGCCGCCTCAAAATGGTCCAGGGAAGCTCAAGCTTCCTTGAACTTCTCTTGTGAAAAGAGGGCAAGCTACAGTCTGTTGTGACCCCAGCCCTTGGGCTGAAGATGGTGGCAGAAGAATGCTGTCTGTAATCCCCTCCCTGGCTGCAAATCAACTTGGTGAAGTCTGTTGCAGTTAATGTCTGCTAGCAACTGTTGGTACTGTTTCTATGCTGAAAACCTTTCCGGGCACTCTTAAGTGGATTTATTTTAGATAATGTGCATGTTGCTAGCAGGAGCCTACGTGCTGAATGCAGATGATGGAACGTGTCTCACTCCAAAGATCACATTGCAGTTGTTTCCCTGACTTAAAGCAAACAAGCAAAAAAGCAAACTAATTAAAAACTGTTGCCTTAAAGATCCATGCACAGTGATTTCTTCAGTTTAAGAGCCCAGTAAAATTCTGTAGTCTGGTGCTGTGGTCAAGAGTTCATAGAGGCTGAAATACCTGACACTGAATTCTCCTTGTCTCTGCATTCCTCACTGCTCCTGGATTAAAGCCACTTGCTTCCTGCTTGGCATGGTGCTTTCCAATTGTAATGCATTTCCTCTTAAATGTCCAGAGGTCTAATGATACTATTGTAAACCTGTTAAAATTAATGCTGCAGAGGAAACAGCTTAGTTAATTGCTTGGAAAATACAGTGATAGGCTGAACTATCTGACTGAGGGACATCAAAACCATTAACTATTAACCTTTTGGAAGCTGAAAAACCTTGTGATATCATGTGAAAATCTGCCGCACAGCTTAGTAGGAGAATTGCACATCCATTTATGTACAAGCAATATAACTAATGGTCTGGAAAATTAATATTGCAATACAGAGGCAATCCTCAGCTCTTTGGAGTGGTGTCCTGTTAAAGTCCTCACTATTGCCATGTATTTGTTTGTTTCTGCCTCCTCATCTTCATGTGGGAAGCACCATTATTTAGACAGCGAATGTCTGTTTTTCATTGGGGCAATAGTGCACGCTGATTTATTACTGCAAGATGTGTGAAAGGGAGTTTTCTTTTCAGGCTTTTCAGTAAGGGGAGAGTATTGAACTTGCTAAATGTGTGCATGCATCCAAGTGTGTACTGAGTTCAGCTCAGCTTTTTTCAGTCCATTCTGTTACGCTATTTCATTACCTTGGCTTTTCTCCTTTGAATTGTGGTAGTTCTCATGCACAATTTAGAACCAAGTTTGTGTTACCCTATAACGACCAATGGTAAACATGATGCTTTCCCCCCTTCCCCTTTCTCTTCTTTTTTAGTAATAATGCTGGTATTATTTGGTCTCCTTTTACTGCTAGAGAGATGTTACCTGACTTAATAGGTTGCCGAGTTTTATTGGTGTGTTGGGAGGCATGTTGGACTGAGTGCCAGATTGTGACTCTCACCCTTGCACCTGTTGTGGGGCAACAAATTTCAGGCCTTAAACTGATAGCCTGGGCTGCTGATGCTCTTGCTGCTTGCCTTTTATAACTGTTGGGTTGGTTGGGTGCTGTGTAGCTTGGCTGCACAGCCAGCAAATCCCACGGGTATTACCAAGCGTTCCTGGATATTTCTCATGCCTTTTCTTAACGAAAGCTGCCTCGTTGCTGTTGTCCTTTAATACCGTTTCTAGTTTGGTTGGAGAGAGGCTTGCTCGTTTTTCCAAAACCAATCCTAACTTTACCACTCCTGCCTAGCAACGGCATTAGGGATTTTAGAGCTAATGCCTGCTGTTGGCTAAATCACTTGAGTTGTCAGTAGGACCTTGCATTCAAGCCCTGATATAGAGGTTATAGAGGTTCCTGTGAAGCTGCTCGGTGGGTGCCTTCAGGGGGAAGCTGCAGGCCTGACTTGCTGGGGATGCAGCACAATAACCACAACTGTAAAGGTTCAGGTGTCAGTGGGACATAGATTTGCTGTGCAGGCAGCACCCAGTCTTTGGCTGACTACAGGAGGGATCCAAGGTCATTTTGGCAAGTAAGAGAGCTGAACTGTGAAGCAGGTCTGTTTCCTTGGCCAGCAGTGCATGGATCAGGAATGCTGGTCAGTGGTTTTTTGGTTTTAACCTTCCTATCTCCTCCTGTCCCACAGGCAACAGCAGTGAATAGGACCATGCTATAAATGCTCTCTGCCTCTCAAGCCTGGTTTTCAGACCAAAGCTGGCAGACCTGCTAGATAAGAAGTGTGACGTTTATGTATTAATTTCTGGAGTTACAGGGATCAGCCACAAAGTATTAGCACCACTATACAGTACATCCTCTGTTATTTAAAAGGGAGGATAGTGGATAGGTTCAGTTATTTGAAGTTTCAAGTAATCCAGGGTAATTTTCAGTGTAATTAATACATGTCAGGAATTTGACCCTTGTGGGGATAACACGAAGTTCTAGATAACTGAGGTGATACTGTAAACAAGTTGTGAAAATTGTGCCAGAAGACTGTCTGCACAGGTCACTAGCACCAGCTAATAAAATCTCTCAACTTTTGATCTAGAAAAATATTTCATGCAACTTTCACTCGACATATGCAGAAGCAGAAAAAACCTTCTAATTCTGTACAGTTCCTGGATGTTTCCTTTCATTAAGTTTCGCCTGCTACCCCTAAGGAGGTCAGATAGTAGTTGCTTCTTAAACTATAGCAACTGCATGAAAAGTAAAATTTGAAATGTTCTGAGTGCCACATGAACCAGACACAGATACACTGTTCTGCTGTACTTTCTGTTTCTTTTCAAAGAAAATGCAAGCAGATTAAAAAAATTAATAACTACTACTACAGGCTACTACTATATATTGGAAACAATGTATTTTCTGATATTTCAAAATACAAATTATGAACAAATGCAGGAATTGCATCAATCATTGGCAAAACTAGTTGCAAACGGGTAAATAAAACAGAATGGTCCCAAGGAGTGCTGTCAGAGCTCTTACAAAAGCCTCTAAAGAGGTAAAGTAAGTGCAAAAATAAATGATACAGGCCAAAAGAACACATACAATTTGTAACTAAAGTCAGTGTTTAGTGACAGACTTATGTGAAAAAGTAACATGACATAAAGTTTGTCACAGGAGGCTGGATTTTGTTTTGCTCTATTTTTTGAGAAGTCAGGCTAGATTGATCTTCTCCCTAGTGTACATGTCTGCATTTTACTTTTCACACTGCTGAATAGTGACTCGGTGGCATCTGATATGTCAGTGGACTAGAATTTTAGACAAGGAAGAAGCAAGATAATTACATCCTCTTGGAGAACTGCTGCAGTCCAACAACAATTTGAGTAAGCAAGGTATTAGCAGAATTGTTTTAGAATGGGTGATACTTTATCTTCAGCAATATTGCACCATTTTTTCCTTGTTCTTTCATTCTATTTGAAACAACCCAAAGAGCAAAATTCAATCCAATATTATGATTAGTTTGAAGGGAGTTTAGGAGCTGTATCTTCCCTGGCCTCCATTTTTGTGCATCTCAGATCTTTGGATGATACAGTCAGTACTGACCAAAATCTGTTTTCCTGCCAAGTATCAACTTGCTGTTATGAATCTCCTCTTCCCTGTTATGCTATATGGCATCTCAAGTCTCTGCCTTCAGGAGTTTGTAATTCAGAAACCACACACAGATGCAGTTAAAAGAGACAGAGAGAAGGTATTTGTCAGCACAATGTTATCAACAGACTTGGTATCTATCTGCCACTGGCATTTCAAAGGCATAACTAACACAGAATTTTGGGGAAGATGATGGAATAGTTCTAATGAAATTTAGAGGAGGCTACTCATAAGCATGAGGACTGTGCATGAGAAAATCCAAAATCTGCCTAGAGTCAGCACCCACAGTATTAGACTAAGTTGGCTAGTTCCCAGGGGTGTTTGAGACCTTAAATGCTCTTTAGTCCTTACCCTCTGGTTGATCAGAGATTAATCACTTGGTTTTTTAAATACTATTACCGAATCTCTTGAGCCACCCAATCCTGATTAAAATTTACTTTCTAAAATATGATCCTGGAGAACTGAAACTACTTGAATTCCAGACCTTTACATATTTTTGAAGAACTGGGAGTTCTTGGTGTTCCCACACAGAGATCAAAAATTCTTGCAGATAGTTTATTTTCCCAAGAGTAGTTCACCTTGCTTATTCTTTTTCATTTGGCTGAAATTTGATGAGCAATACTAGAAATCCAGCACTTAAACCTTAATACAAACTATTACGTAAGCAAATTACACACCAAGAACTTCAAAGATTGTAGCTACTATTCTCTGTCACAGTTTCCAACATACTTTATTCTCTTTTTAAAGCAGCATGGAAATATTTTTGTCTTCTGTAACTTTGCAAGTTGGAGAAATAAAAATGCCAGACTGAGGATGGGAAGTAAGTAAGAGGAAAAACAGTCAACTACTCTATTCAGGATAATGGAAGGTGGAGTTTAGGATATGCCAGAGAATGCAGAACCCTGGATAACCTGTGTGGTGTGGGTGTAGGCAACTGACTGAACAGCCTGCTTGGGTTTGGCATCTCTCACCCTTGCTCAGGACAGCCACATCAGCTCTTGCAGGAGAGCAGCTTGATGCCAGTGCCTTTCCCATTTTGGGGGCAAATGGCCCAAAGGCATGAGATCAGCTCAGCAGTGCAGCATAGCACATTTAGGGATTTCCAGGTAGTCAAAAAGCCCCAGAAAGCGGGTGCTGCTCAGGTGCTAGCTGAGTCTCCACGGTCTCTGCAGTCGTAGGCACACTGAAGCCCCTGTGCAGCTCTGGCTGGCTGGCATGTACACGAAGGCTGTGCAGGGCATGTGTGACCAGGGTCTGGTGCCTCCTGCGTGGGTGGGCTCCTGTGCTGCAGTTTGGGCAGTGTTCCTGCATCAGCTAAGGTGTTTGCATAGCTCTGTAGCCCCTGTATTTGGATGGGGCTACATCTGTTGACCTTGTAAACCCCAGGTAGCTCTACGTAGGGTCTCCAGATTTAAGGGTTGATTGGCTTCAGCACAGTGCTGAGCGTCAGCTGGGTCAGTGCATTCAAGCAAGGCAGTCCTGTGTCTGATGAATGTATTCCCCAGTCACTAGGAAGGGCAGTGTAGAGGTGCTTGCCAAAGCAAGTAAGTCCTGCTGGCCTTGAGCTGAGTTTGGGTAGCCATGTGTAACATTTGCATTCTCCAGAAATCTGTGCCTATGGGAGTGGTTTGGAGATGTGAGCTGGCTGGGGACTGGGACTCTGCAGTGCTTTAAATCTGCTAATTTGCTGGCAGCTTCTTATTGGTGCTGGAGCTCGTACAGCTGCTTTCATGGTCTTTGATGTCTGGCCTAATAATCTTGCCAGACTCTACTGATTCTGCTGTCTAGATATACCTCTCTCTGATCAACTCTGAGTCCTGTCCCTTTGTTGAGGAAAGGAAAAAATCATATTTACTTTAAATTTACCATTTTGTTTTATACAGTCTCATTAGCTAAGTTTTACTAAGTTTTTTATGTGGCTTTAAATTGAAACAGTTTTCAGAAGGTAGCAGGTGAGGAGTTGGAAGCTTGTTATTTGATGGTACATGAACATCTCTGCTGGCCTTATTTGTGACTGTTGTGAGCAGGAGCCACTGGTTATACCCAGGTAAGCTGAATTATAAGCATGGTTGGCTCTTTTCCTCTAACAAACAAAAGTTTATCTCAAGTCTGGCAAGGACAGAAGGTAAGGTATTAACTGAAGTTTTAAGAATAAATTATCAGTGATAGCTGATTTGTTTTCCTTTTCTGTTCCCTTCACCAACAAATGAGACAAGCCATTTCTGCCATCTTCACTGCTTAGTTCCTGTTTTTAAAGACTTGGTGTGATCCATGTGATGAACTCATCTTCCTCCCCTTGTTGCTTTGTGGATTCTGAGGGGAGAGAGGGTGTTGTGGTAGTACACCTTTAATGTGTTGAAGAAAACTGAACAACAGGAATATCAGTCCTGTAGGAGGAACCTTTCCTGTCCTCTGTTCTGCTGTCCAGAGGAACCAGAACCAAGACACTGAGAAAGAGCTGGGAAAAACCTTTGCAATAGGAATGCACCATATTAAAGAAAGAAGTGTTCCGTTCTTTCTCTCTTGCTTTAATCATTGATTTTATTCCATTAATTTAAGGAAATCCTGCTTCTTAAATACAGTATATTATTGTCCTATTCTTTATTCCTCCTGAAAGCTTAGTCTTCGCAACGGCAAATTACACTGGCATCCAGATGTAATCCATGAATCCTGATTTCCAAATGGCTCTTCAAAGGCATGCTTGCATGACCACTATAGACTTAATGAAGAGCAGCAATTTAAGTAGTTTAAGTAAGCTATTCTGCGTAGTCAATCTCGGTTTGCAGCTACAATAGCTTCAGGAATAGTCATGCTATTTCTTGAATTATATCTAGAGACTGCTTACTGATGGTTGAAAAGGAATGGAAAAGAAATCACTGCCAGACTATTGGGTAGCTCATCTTGCCATGAATATTTACCATAAAAAAACCCACCAAAGCTGGAGATATTCAAGATCACTGACAATTATGGCCATGCCATCTAGACACCAAATGTATGTTTTCAAATCTGGGAAAGAAACAACAGATACATGGAAATAGTATTGGGGTATTCAATAATTCAAGCTGTTATACTGTATATGGCCAAAGTCATGATGGGCACTGATTTACTTAGCATATTTTTGCACACATATTTTAATTGTCTGTAAAATTCACTTGCAGAATATTGAAAATTATTAATTTTCTTCCCCTTCCTTTTCCTCACCAAAGTAATTCTAGACACCTAAATATGAAAGCTTTCTATTTATTTTTTTTAGTGGAAGTAAAAACAATAAGGTAGGTTTTTCATGGGGAATGTGCTGGAACTTCATTCAGTAGAAATAGCCAATTAAAAAAAAAAGTTGTGGTTTTTGGACTTGAACAGCTTCTTTTAGAAGTGTTTTCAAGGAGACCCCAACCTGTACATTAAAGAAGTCCAGTATGTTTTATGTAATGTTGGCATGAAAATGCAAAGCTGAGAGTGGGGGGGAAATGTGTGTCAGGTATCATGTAACAGCAGCAAAAAGATTTCTGATATTTATCAAACCTTGAACACCACAGATTACTAAAACATATTCCTTGGCAATAAAGAGTAGATGTTTAGTTTGAAAGGAGAAGTGGAATTTGTTGCTTTTTTTGCAGAGGTCACGAACTGAACAGGAATGAGTCCTCCTTGGCGGTTTCACTATTTTGCTGTTTGCCTTGGGGAATAGAGATTTGGTCTGATTTTAACAGCTACTGCCAGGCCCCCGGCCCCCACAAGCAGCTTTCTTGCATCTTTTGAGGCCCACCTACAGCAGTTGTACTTGGACAGAGGGATGAAGAGGCCCTCCAGCAGCTCAGAATGCACAGGTCCTGATCCCTGTAGTGGATTGCTGTCTACTGAGAGAAGTCCTAGTATTGACAAGTGTTACAATTTTCTGGCTTTAAATGGAAGATAGCTTTACTTAATATACTAAGCAAAAGGGGCAAGAAAGTAAAGTCATGCTAGAAGTGAGTAGTTACTGCAATTAGAAGAAGTGTAATGAGGCTGCCAGGTGGTGGTCATACATTCAGTTTTAGAGGTTTGATGTCATATTGATTTTAATTTTAGGTACCAATTTCTTTTGTACCTTTACAGTTTCAAACCTTAAAAATAAACTTCAGAAAATTTCAGCTGTTCTCTGGCCCTGAATGCTCAGCTGGTTCAATATAGCTGGAGGTCACAAAACTTCAGATTATGTTCATCATGCACATATTTTCATTAAAATCCTGTATTTTGGGGGATTATACAACTGTGATGAAATCTGCTTCTGTGCTTGATTGGAAAGGCAGCTGATAAATGGCATGGGGAAGGTAAGAATTGAGGCTATACTTCCAACAGAGTTTTGTGTCTCTAATTAATCAGGTTCTTGTGTATCAGAAAAGCATTACGTATAATTCTCACTATTGCTCATTTATGTTTCCTTTATTTTTCTGTCCTTGTCATCTGCTTTGGATATAGTGACAGAGACAAATAAAAGCAGTCAGTAGTGATCACAGGTTGAGAAGTATTTTTTCAGATAGTAATCTCTGAAGCTGCATGCAGATGCACTGATTATGCTTTGTGTTACCTGTACTGGTCTATAGTAGACAATGCTGGTCAGATAATTAATTAATAATACACTCAGACACACCTTTTCAGGTGGGCAGGCTCATGATGCACAGTTTTTCCTCATTTTCTTCTCTACAAGACCCACTCCATCCCAAAGGTTCTTTTGCAAATTGAATCTGACGGTTTCCTGGAGCTGGGTCCCTTGAATAGTCAACACTGCTCTTCCTGGAAAACGAGGTTATTTTCTCTACAGTCAAGTCAAAATATAGAAAGCAGGCATTGGGTATCAGTGCCCTGGGATATCAAATGTGCTCAAAGGGATCCCATGAAACTTGGACTCTGCAGGCAGAGAAAATAAGGCAGGTTTGTGAAGAAAAGGTATTATCTTTTGTAGACCTGCTAGTATAATTAAGGAAAACATGGAATAAATCTTAGCACATGAATTTGCTTTGCATAGGTAATCATCTTTACCACCAAAGTACCCTTCTTAGCAGGAACACATAAATAAGTTTTTAAAAAGTATCTGTTGTGCCATGGCTTAACACACAATTTCCCTGACAGTCTGGAAAGGCACAGGTTTATTCAGCACTGCTTGGTTTAATTGATGACTATACATAACACATGAAGGACTTACTTGTGTTGGAGATTAAGCTATTTGTGGTGTTTCTTTAGACTACCTAAGGGCTGTACCTTTTGGGTATATTGCTCATGAGGTAATTCAACTTTATTTATCTATGATTTTTTAAAAAATTTTTATACAGAGTGATAAGCTTTAATGCTATGTCTAGCAAAAAAAAATACTGTCCCCTATTTAATACTCAGGTTAGTTTCTTTGGTGGTCTCCTTTACTTAAATTTTGTTTTCACAATATCTGGTGTAGTGGTTCTTATGACTTACAACTCTAGATTTAAAGTTTATGTATTTTTGTTTTCTTTGAGCAGTTTGTTTGGGATGGCTGTCTTTTGAGTTCTTACAAATCCATAGTCAGACTCTGTACTTTCCTTAACACTTCATTGGGTCTGGATAATTACACACAAATAAACCAAACTTAGGAAACAGCATGTTGTCCTTAGTTGTGAATTTCTTGCCCATTTTTATATTTTGCTGTGGAGCTCATTTGTGGGGACAACAGCTGCAGGGATGTGCTGAGAAAGGGAAGTGTCCAGTTTCCCCAGAGGATGTCCAGAGGGAGTCATTGTGGCAGTAGCTGTGGTTTCAGGGTTGAAATCCTTGAAATCTGTGTTTAGGTTAGTCATACTCCTGCACTCATAGTGTGAGTGCAAGTAAAGGTCAAATTTGTCTTAAGGACCTTTCTTCCTCTCCTTCAGACAGACAGCACAACTATTGCCAGCAGGATGGATAAGTAGCTGCCACAGATGGGAGCTGAGGTCGCCCTCAGAGCATCATATTGTGCTGTTTCTTTCATTCTTGTCTCTTTTGTAGCTCTTTCCCCAACCCACTGTGATGTAAGTCTTGTATTGATCCACTTCATAGCCCCACCAAGAAGGCAGAGTGAGATAAGTAACATTCCTTTCCATCACAGCAAAAGGAACCATGCCTTACTTTTTTGTTGGTTTTATGTTTTTACCCATCTGGCTCTGGATTTGCAAGGTGAATTCCCAGTGGCTTCTAGGAGTGCTTGGCTACAATTCACTGTATGAGAGCTGGTTTTTAACCCTGCTCATCATGAGCGTTATTCATAAAAAAATTTTTAAAAAAAAGAGTGAAAGGCTGGTAACAGAAGAAGTCATAAAACTGAGACCAAATCCCTCACAAGCCAGCATCTGATACTACAAAGCTAAGAGAGTGAGCTGCACAGAAGGGGTGGAAAGGAAATGTTATCCTCTTCCTTGGCCATAGCATGGCTGTTACCATAGAATATGGCATTAGATAGGCATGCCCTCTTCAAGACCTGGTCAAATCTAACATCTGGTTGACATCTGGCTGTGATTTCATCAGCATCAGAGCCAGTGAATAGCCTGGAAATGTTTTGGGTTTTTTTCCCTGCCTGCCTATGTTCTGTCTTCAGTGCTGTAAACAAAGCCATCTTAGGGTGTATCTTGAGTTTGGCAAATCTGAGGGAGTTCACATCATCTGATGATCATCTGCTCTCTCCCCCAAAGACATAGATGTTGACTGAGCCCCCATTTGTTTAAATGTTTTATTTGTGCCTTTGGGGATAATGACCTGATGTAGCAAGGGGTAATATCAGGACCTACTTAAGTAGTGAAGTCATAGGGTCAGCCTTGTGCTCTTGCTGTGTGCACCCCTCCCACCCTCCCGTGGTTTGCTTTTGCCTGTTGAGTTGAAGTCTGCTCTTGCTCATGTTCTCTCCTTCGCCCAGCTTCCATTCACATTATTGAAAAAAGATAAGTTTTTATACAATCAAAGTTTTTATACAATCAATATTAGCATCAAAGTTGTGCACTATCTTCTTGCTCTAGGCACTTGCAGGTTTTTGCCCTAGTGAGCCTGGCTGGGAGCAGCAGGATCTAAGCCACTTGGCACTTCCAGCCAAATTATCTTTGGGGTCAGGTACTGAGACACCCAAAGGGAGTTGGGGTTGTTTAGCCTGGAGAAGAGGAGGCTCAGGATGGACCTCATTGCTCTCTACAAGTACCTGAAAGGAGGTTGTAGTGAGGTGGGGGCTGGTCTCTTCTGCTGTGCCTACAGTGAGAGGACTAAAGGAAATGACTTTAAGGTGAGACAGGGGAGATTTAGATTGGGTATTAGAAAAAAAGTCACTATAGGATGATCAGGCACTGGAATATGTTGCCCATGGATGTGGTGGAGTCACATCCCTGAAGGTGTTCAAGAGGCATCTGGATCTGGCACGGGGTGATGTGGTTTAGTGGTTCAGGGGTTACAGGGGCAGTGCTGGGTGGACAGTTGGACTGGATGATCTTGAAGGTCTCTTCCAACTGTGATGATGTTATGATTCTATGATTTTATCTTCAGGCAGACTTAGCTATTACCTGAAGGTCACTTAGAGACACATTTGGGGTTTCTGGTGTGTTTTGTGCAGTTGAAGTACGGTACCAACTGGCCCATTTCTTCACACCATTTTAAAGGTGTTTTTTGCCTTTTTGACAAGAAAGCAGGGCTGTTGTTGGAGGAGACACATCTTTTCCTTCTTGATTGCCCAAAAAGAAGCAGAAAAGGGATGGGCTTTCTTGGCGAAGAGCTTCTTCCCAGCTTCTCAAGGGCGCACGGGGAGGCTCTACCTGTGGAGCCGGGGAGTGCCGTGCCCGCCCGGTGTGCCCTGCTCCTCCTGGTTCAGTCTGATCATGGCGGTGTTCATTCTCTGGACCTGCCTCTTGCCTTCGCGGCTCGCACGCCCCGCGCCCGGTGCTCCCTCTCCGCGGGTGCCGTGCCCCCGGGCGGGTGCCGGGCAGCGCCGCTGCGGTGGGTGGAGTCCCGCCGCCGCCTCGCCGCGGGGTCGCGGCCCTGGGGAGGCGAGCATCGGTCCGGCTGACGGGCTGGTAAGTTCTGCTTCCCCTCCCTGCTCCCAGGGACCATCTCTTTCTGGTTTTTTTCCCCCCTACCGTTTAATTTTCGTGGATGAGGCTATTGTGTGCCAGAATCCTTTTTGGGGTGTAAGCAGCCCTCTCTCCCCTTGCTGTTCTGGGGGGTGCCTTTAGTTCTGGTGTGCTGTCAGCCTTCCTCTCCTGGAGGCTAACCATCCTCAGCTTCTAAGTGAATATGTCCTAACTATGGTCCATTTCCTTCCAAATCTACTGATTTGGAGTCTGCCACAGAAAACAAGCTTTTGTGTAGTTTCATTTTATATATACAGTAAATCATACTGGATGAACAGTAAAACACATGCACACACACATACNATATATATATATATGAAAAGTTCCCAGCCTTTCTTATAGAAGTTTTTTCCTGGTGGACTTGAACTGAGTATTTCAGTATTTCTATGAACCTGTGAATCAGGCAAGATCCACTGCTTTTATATAGATAAATTATGACCACAAGATTACTTACATTAAATGGAAGAATAAGGGAATTAGGAAGAAATGTTGAGAGCAAACAAAAGGCTTTTAAGAGTCTATTGGAAATTGCTCAGAAAAGCAGTTTGGAAATTTTCTGTTGTTTTTTATATTTTATTTTAGAGATCTTCTAATTATTCTGGAGCAGGGAAAATATCAGCATTCCAGAAATGAAAAAGCCCACCTGTTTGTCTGCAGCTGTCCTGCAAAACAGAGCAGTGCTACTGGCAGCTAATAATATCTCCAGCTTGCAGAAGTGGCATGTATTTGGCATTGTATTCAGTGTTCTGTGCAGACATACAGCTTGGCTTGCTTTTATTTTCCCCAAGTTTATCTGAATATCTCATCCGGGCCATGCAGTAGCACATCTGACAAACGACGGCTCCACAGTGATAAGCTGTAGGACCGATTTGCAGTGCGAATACAGTGAGACTGTTTTGTATGTGTTGTGGCAGATGAAAGGAATGGAAGTGGGCCAAATTCAAGCTGTTTGCCATTGCATCTGATCAGCAGATCCTATGGAGAGAATTTGCCTGCTGTGAATATTTAATTCTCGCTAGCTTGAACTATGTTGTGTGTTGGCAGTGCTACTGTGTGAATTTGCCGTGGCTTTCCAGGGTGTCTGTCCTACTCAACTGCCAATTTCTGGGGGTTTTTTTACAGGGTTCAGGATTTTGTGCTCCACTTTGTGCATGAGAAAAATGATTTAATGCTATACAGTGAACATTTTTTCATATTTATAACACACAGTTTAAAACAAAAAAATATTACAAGTGAGCAGTGTGTTATCTTTCCCCCCGTTCCTCATTCCCTCTCTCCACCCTCATGAAGGTGTAACCCCTCTGCCACCTGCTCTCTCTGCATTATCTTCAGGTGATTGTCCTGGCAAAGTGATTTTGTAGAGGTGAGTCTGTCAGATTACACACCAGAAAGGATGAAAAAGTGATGGTGTTGAAATGCAGCTGTGAGAGCAGGAGCATTTTTCCCTTCCTTCCCATGCATCCTTCTGACGAAGTTCTCAGGGAGTCATTGCTCTGCACCCGTATCTGCCCATGACCCTTCTTACTGGTTCATGGCTGGCTTTGCCTGGGAGTTTGCAGTTTTGTGGGCTGGTTAATTTTTTGCTTCTGAAATTCATTATAGTGAAACATTTACATTAATAATTTTTGGATTTCTATACTTACAAGTAAATGACATTGCTTATAGTGCTGATGTAACAGTAACTGTCAGGACTCTGCTGAGGCAAGCAGAAAAGGGTTGGGATTTAACCTATTAGTGTATCCTGTGTTTGTGTCCTGTGTCCGACACCACACTGAAGTGTTTGTCTTCTGTATGCAGCCTATTTAGACTTTATGTCATTTTATAGATCAAGCATAGATGAAATTGTATAGCTATCTGTGCTATCTATAGATTACAGATTTATAATTTATAGATCTATATAAATATAGATATTTACGGACATAAAATTTTATATATTAAAATAATAGAGAAAATTTGCAAAATAAATTTAGGCTGTAACCTCTGCTTGTTCTTCCTCTGTGTGTATGAAGGACAAAAGCCAGAAGAAGATTTTTGATTGTACAGTGGTGTGGAATAAAACCAAGAGGAGCCAGCATGAGACAGTTGCAGGTCCTCTGGGGCTGTAGGAAATGATGTGCTGACCAAGTGACCAATTCTCTGTCTAATCCAACACTACAGCTGCAGAAAGTAATGGCTGAGAGAAAGGCAGTATCATCTCCATTTAATGTATTGAGGAAATTGTGTGATAGTGCCTCGCAGGGGCTGCCAGAGGGACCAAATTCTGGTTGTGTCTTCTGAGACCACTGTAAAAGATACTACTCTGTTAGCTGAGGCATGGCAGCTGGCCACCCTGAGATCCTTGCCACTGCAGTGTGACCCATTTGCATGACCTATTTAACTCTGCCAAGTTGTAAGGAGCTGGGCAGGCACATTAAATGTGTCTTTTCAGTCACCTATTTAAAGTAAGGATGGTTTTTATGTGTTGCTACTTGTAAACCTGTTTTTTCTGCTTTTTTTAGTTTATTCAGCAATGACAAAGAGTGACATTTTAAGTGACTACCAAAAAAATGCATAGTTGCAGCTAACAGATGCTGAACGATAAATCCTCTCAAAAGAGAAAAGCAAAATTTTCTGAGAACTGAAGAAATCAGGACCTGGTCAATGCAAGGTGTAGTAATCTTGAGAGAAAGCTTTGCTGGGAGCTGGGTCTTAACTTTAAGACTCCTTTCTCCCTTTAATGGCTTAGTAGTGCTTTTGTCCAGTGACTCAGTGCAACTAACAAATGTGAATTTCATCTGTACTAGAGCAAACTAGGAAAAGTTTAGTTTCGCAGTAGTATGAGATACATTTTTGGCTTGGGGTTAGGCAGCCTAGGCAGGTGTCCTTGAGTAAATATATCACTTGAAAGAATTTTCTTTGTTGGATTTTTCTTCAATCCTTTTAAACAAATTGCCATTTTTAGGACCATTGGGAAGTAAAAATTATGAGATTGTTAGCAAAAGGAGAAACTTCTTTCAGGGCTCACTCATTTAATCTTGTTGGCATGTGTTGGCATGTATTTGTGCAAGATAGCAACTTTCTGAGGAATTGTTTGGGTGATAGAGTTAGTGACTGTTGGCAAGCGTTATTCATATGATGACCATCAAAATAAAAGCATGTAGCCAAACAGGGGTAGGTGGCACTGGTTTTTTGAGAAGCAGGCAGAAGAACCGAGTTTCCAAACTACATGGCTGCCAAATAACTGGTATTTTTGTTACTGCTTATCATAACTCAGATGTGAACTTCTGGCATAAAGATGGGTGCAATTAGTTATCTTCAGCATCCCTCCTCCTCTGATTGTTTTCTAAGTCTATTAGGTTACTATGACCTCTATGTCCTGTATATTTTTGTTAAATTTGGAAATATTGTTAGGAACTTCTTTTTGAATGCTTTTGCATTTTTATTAGATTTATTAGATTTACACATTGCTCCACTGACCATTTGAGAGTGTCCAGAACTGTCCTCCATCAAAGACTAAGCATAGGAGTTATTCATGATGCAGTTGGAAAATTATAATGCAAACAGTAAGCCAGATGGAAAATTTTACAGGCATCTTTTCATGTCATGAATGATGCTGTCTCTCTGGGTTATGGGCTCTCTTCTCTCTCAACTGCTGTTCCTTCCCCCCTTGGCTCCCCTCCAGAGCTGTTAAGTTTTAGCCAGGGAAGAAAGGGAGATTTGAACTCCTCTGAATTTCCAAGTCTGTGTTTTCTGTGGTGTGGCTGGCGAGCTTTGTGTGCGAGAGCGTTGGCATGCGGAGCGCTGCGGCGATTAGCATGCTGCTTACAGAACAAACAGGGCTGCTCTCCCCGAGCCCGAAGAAAGGCCTGGGAGCAGATGTGGGGAGAGCCCTGCTCACCAATCCTGCTCTGTCGTGCAGAGTGGGTAAGAGCTGAACACCACCAGGCTCCTCTGCTTCCCAGTTTTTATGAAAACAGGTCTCCACCGCACACTGTGCTTCTGCTCCTCTGTAACTCTTCATGTGGCAGCTTAGCTTTAGGTTTGAGACGAGAAGCCTCGAAGAATATCAAGCTGTACATTATATGTATATAGCTATATGTATATATTTACTCGTCCACACATCTACCATTGCAGTTGCTGATCTAGAAACGTATATATCTAAAAACTTATTCTCTACTTGCCTTCAAGATTTATCCCTGTAAAACATATTCACTAGTTCTGTGAAAGGGGAGTGGTGTACATGCATATGTGTAAGTATAAAGCCTGTATTAACTGTATATGCACACATGCAGATTTTATCTCCTTAGTGCAAACCAAAGTGTCATTGCTGGTACTTGGTTTGAAAGAGTTTTACACCAGTTTTTACTTAGTCTCTCAGTTATTGACTTCGAATTTTTACATTTTGCAAAGAGTAAGTCCTCCATAAGAAGTGTTAAGAAATTGGTGTTGTTTCTTCTTAGAGACAGTGGCCATGTGAAGTGTAGCTTCAAGGTTTTTATTTCAGGAGAAAGCACCTATCTCTTTTCTCAGTGGCTTCTGACTGGTTATGGTTGGAGAGGCAAGAGAACAGTTGTGTTAACTGGCTTGCTCATATCTGACATGCAAAGCGTTTTCTGAACAACTTGCTTGCTTAAATGGTGGTGGGCTTTTTCATATCTACTCTTCCTGCTCCCTTTGAAAATCCTGCCTTTTCTACTCTGTAATGTGCTGAGGTTGTGTGGCAGCCTCCAGCAGTATGTGGAGAAATTAGTGTGCCTTTTTCAGTTAAAAAAGTTGCCAACATCTGGGTTTGAAAAGAAGCAAGACAACAAGCTTGTTGTAGTTACATATCTTGGGAAAAAAAGAAAATGAAAAAAGTTTCATATGTATCTGGTTTTCAGACAAAATCTACACTGGCTTCTTAAATTATGTGACTGGAAATGCCTTTGGTTCTTCATTTAGCTAATGGTATGGCTGTTCATGAGCAGTTACTGAAGTAGGGAAAAGTTGGTTTGGTAAGATTTTTTTTTTCAATTGAAAGTTTAAAGTGTTGAAGTTTTATGTTCTTTGTCTCTTTTCAGGATAATATCATATTATTCTTAAGAGGCTGCAAAGAACTGGGACTTAAAGAATCTCAGCTTTTTGATCCTGGTGATCTGCAGGACACATCAAACAGAGTAACCATCAAGTAAGTACAACAGCAGTTTGTGACTAGCATGTTACAGCCTCAGTGCATGTGATGCAGTAATAAGTATTTAAGAAAGAGAAAAAAGGCTATAGAAATGTAATTAGTGTAAGGCAGGGTAAATAGGAAGCAGAGGTTTGGGAAACTTTCAGTGCTGGGACAAATAGATTGTTGATTTCAACAGGTTTTTGTCCCAGAGACATCAACCACAGCTCTGTAAAATAGGACAATGCTTGGGCAGTGCTCTCAGGCCCATGGTGTGACTCCTGGGGATGTCCTGTGCAGGGCTAGGAGTTGGACTTGATGATCCTTGTGGGTCCCTTCCAACTCATCTTATCCTGAGATTTTGTGAAAATAATGTCTTAGTTAGGCAATGACATTCTGAGGAATTTAGGGGTTTTCCTAATCTAAATTGATGGCATTCCTTTTTTTGTCTGTCCAACTAATGAAATATTGTAGTCTGAGGGGGGAAAATCACAGCTGTGTTATTTCAGATCAAACTGTTCTGATGGTGTGATATAGAAGCCTCTCAGACTCTATGAGATGCAGACATAAGCATGGTCTCTTCATTTTCCTGCAAGAGCTATGGCTTGGGACACACAGTAATTGGGCTGAGGAAGTGTGTGTGGACTGGAAATGCCACAATTTAGATAGTTTTTCACCAAGGCCACACACCCACTACCACACAAATTGCACAGGCTCCCCACCTTCTAAAAGCAAAAGCACCCCACACTTTCATAAAATTAACAAAATTTATGAAATTTTTAATTGGTGTTATTTAGAAGTTTTCCTGAATGTTTTGAGTCTGTCATAATATTACAGTTATAACAGAATTTATTGCTCTACAGACAAGCAAATGCTGCTGAGTTGATTGAATGGCCTCATTTCATTTGGCCAAAAAGATCACTGATGAAATCCTGGTCAGACATACCCATTTTAGAAAAGTATGTGGGAACAATTTACTAAATTGCAGTAGCTTTTTTAAAAATTCCTTTCTGGCAATGGAAGCTGGGCAAGTTTTCATGGTGTTCAGGCATTGTCTGGGAAAATTCAAAGGTTCTGAAAATCAAGTAGGCCAGTGTCCTTCCTTTAAGGAATACCATTTTTTGCTCCTTCCCAAGTTTCTGACTCTTACATGGGGTTCTTTTTGCCCTCTACATGGCAGTGAGTGGGGGCTATGTGACATATTTCTTCTAAATCTGATAATACTTCAATGAAATATGTTCTTCATGATGTCCTGTAAAATCATTACGATGAGTGACAGGAGGGAGTTGCAGAACAATCTGTAATCTCCATATAAAACCCTAATCTCCATATGAAACCAGAGACAAAGGGTCTTTCTGATAAAAACCTTCATCTTTTGGGGTTGAGGATGGATGGAGTACCTTGGTGGAGGCAGGTTGAGAGGCTTTGACTAGGGTGGAGCTCCAAGGAGAGCTGTTTGGTATGTCACCAAGTTAAACCTGGCATCATAAACCCCGCAGAGCTGGCCTGGCCCTCCGCTGCACATGAGGGCTTTGGAGAAAGCAGCTGTGGAAATAAGCCAAATGTTTTCTGAGCACTCTCCAAGTTCATGCTGAGTAACTGAGTTGAGGTGTACAAGCCAAGTCCATGACTGTTGTAGAGAAATATGTTGAAGACTGTCTTCTGCTAGCTAGTTCCCAAAGCATGAAGGTGATTTTTTCCCTCTTTGAAGACTTTTGGGTGATTTTTTTAAGCATGGTGAAAGTGTTATTTGTTCTGTGGTAAAGGATGGGTATGACATTATTGCACACGATTAAGATAATGACATTTTAACCATTTTTTTTCATATAGATAGTAATTGAGGCATGCATTAGATCTATTTTTTGGATCATTCTGCTTATAAAAGTTATGAGCTAACGCTGTAAGGAATTTTTCTGTGACTTGTTAAACAAGGCTCTTTTCCACTGTTATTTTACTAAGAAAAAAACCAGGACTGTTCTGTTTCTCTTATTGTGTGGGTATTGGTGGACGAAATTTTGGCTTAAAAAGATGTTATCAAAAATACTTTGTTTACCATTGCCTAGGCTTGTTGTTCTAAGAGATTTAAGTACATTTATTTTTAGTTCTGTCAGATATACTTTAAGGCTGGAGTGGTCTTACTGTTACAGTAGAAGACAATTCCACTATAAATAATCAGGACACAATCTTTAGTAAATCTAAAGTGGTCTTGTTTATTTTTCAGCACCTAAATGTGATACATATTTCCTTCATTTCTTAATGCTTTCTTTGCTGGATTTTGAAATGTTGTTTATGTTTGCACAAACTTTGTACCCTGTTGTTTTTAACATAAAACTCCCACTCTTCTATGAACATAAGAGAAAAAAATAAATTGAGAAGGATGATGCCAATGTTCAGTCTGAGTGCTCAAGTATACGTTTAAAAAATAAATGTTTTCCACAGCAGGTTGTGTTTTAAATGGCAGGGTCTTTGTTGCTTTGTCCATTCACTTTGTTCTTTGTAATGTTTGTTTCCACAGAAGCACCCGCAATATTTTCTTCATGTTTGGTGATGCCTCTTATGCTTGTTCAGTTGCTTCCAGAATCTGTATGGGTTGCAGAGCAGAATCTGACTGTTGGATAACTGCAGAATGTATTTTAGCAGTGACTTTTTAGAGGACTTTTGTCTTCCTTTTTTAAGAAATCAGCAACTCTGTTTAAAGGAAATATTTTGGCATTGTCCTACTTTACTGTGGGACCATTATAAACACATTTTCTTCTTGTACTTCCAGAAATCTAATTTAATTATTGAAATAATGGTGACAAAATATTCCCATGTTATGAATAAATGAATGTGTGAACTACATCTTCTTAGCTTTCATGTGTTTCCAGACAGCAGAAGCATTAGGCCAGCTTTTGTTAGGGAAAATGTGATCTGCTGCATACAGCCTCTTGGAAAGTGTGTCTACTTTCTGATTTTTTTTTCCCTCTTTTTTTTCTTTTTTTTTTTTTTTTTTTTTTTTTTTTGTGTATGTGTTTGTATGTGCAACCAGGAACATTGACTGTAGTAGGAAGCTGAAAAATGTAAGTACATCGCTTGGAGTTTGTTTTTTTTTTTTTGTCTGGTTAATCCTGTAATTGGCCTGAGCAAGAATTATGTCAGTAAAAACTGAGTACACATGAGCATTGCTGAAAAGTCCTTCTGAGCACAAACCTGACTGGGTTCTGCTGGAAATTTAGGTGGAGCTGCTATGGCAAAGCAGGCTTACAATAGAAATAAAATAGAGAACATTTGTCTCTTCTTAGATACTCTTAGGTAAGTGATAAACAAAGTGATTTCGTTTGTGTCCCGTGTGCTGTTTGCTGGAAACAGTCTGACTCGCCCATGAAGCCACACTTTTGTAGCCCTTCACAAAAATATAGGTATGGAGTACAGTTGCACAAAACATTTAAAATGAAATGACCATTGGATTGGAATGCAAGGCCTTACTATCAGGTTTGCTAGCTTTCTCATTGTTCTTCCAAATAAATTAGTGTTTCCCCAGAAAGACTATTTCCATTTAAATTCAATTTCCTGTTAATTTAAACTAAGGGCAATGGTATTGGATCCTGTAAGTGTTAACTAGAAAAGAAAATGTCTAAACTTTGCTGTTCTCAGTTATTTTCTTAAAACCTAGCAAGCTGTCTGTCCTTAGTTAGCTGTAAACTGGTATAATTTTTATTTGGTCACATCCCTAAAATCTGATAGGAAGTGCCAAGATCTTTTCTAATAACTTTGTGAGCCAGTAATCATGACTACCATGACTGCAGGTAAAAAAAACCCAACAAACGACACCAAAGCCACCCTCTCCTCCAAATTATTTCATCCTGTCTTTCCCATCATCAGTAGAGTAGTATCTTCTGCACCCAGCACACAGTTTCAGGAGAAGAATTCAGCTTTGGTATTTTAACATTCTTTGTGGGCACTGGCTGAATATCTTTGTACAGATGTATTGTTTTAAAGGTGAAGTTTCAAAAGTATCCTCCATAATGTGCTTGTAGGCAATATATGCTTTCCAGGTGCACAGTTCTTCAGCCTCGGCTGTCAGCCAGCCACAATTGCTTGCAAATGGTAAATTATCTGCTTTTTTTTTTTTTTTTTTCAAATAAAGAAAGGAGGAAGAGATAAAGTGTTTAAATGCTAGCAGAAATAAATAAAAATACCATAACCTTCATCAATTAACTGAATGGCAAAATGAATTGGACAGTTTCCTGGTTTCTAGAAACACTATTATTTGCAAATATTTTCATTTAACTTGAGAACGTATACTGTAAGATTTTTTTGCATTAAATTTGTCAAGTGGTGCTGCTTGAAGGAAAACAGTTCAGATAAAGGTCGTTTTAAGACAAAAAAAATCAGTACTAGCTATACCACCTCCTTTCACTCAGCACAGTAGTATTGATTTGGATGTAATTTTAAAAACAGGGCAAAACTTTTTGAACTTTATTAAAAATGTTACTCAGTTATTTCATGACATGTATACTATTTGTAAACGGAAAAAAAAATAAACTATGTTTATATATAAAATACATATTTTACATTATGTACCATAGTTGTTTTTAAACAGAAGATCTGTATGACGCTGTGTCCTTTTCTGACAGGGCCTTAGCTGCAGTGCTGCATAATTTTGGACATTACACTTAAAAGAAAAATGGGGATGCTAGAGCAAGTCGATAAGAAAAATCTAGCATATGTTGCTGAGGAGGAAGCACTGAAGGAATGTGGATGCATGTTTTAGGGAAGAGCAGTCTGAGAGATGTCTGTTCCCAGTGAAATCCCCCCTTGGGATTTCTGCTAGTCTTGTTTCCTTTAGTTCACTATATAGTATGAAGTATATGGCCCTGTCCCATCAAAACATAAAATACTATATTTCAGTTTATGTAACTTTTTTGATACAGTTAATGGCACCTATTATTTGTTATTGGTTGCATATCTTTTCCACATCAAAATAGTTCCTAATTGTTCTGCAGTTAAATACTTTGCAATGTCATGGAATATGCCGAAATATTGACCATTAAATGAGAAAAAGCCCTGAGTTCTAAGGTGATAGTTTGTCATTTTTAACCAGTGCGAAACACTGAATTGAATTGCCTTTGATGAGTAGTTTCCAGTCCAAATAGCTGCTGCACGGGTGTCATTAAAGACATTGCTCTAAGTAGAGACATAATGTGGGTGCAGATAAGGCCTTTCCCTGCATAGTATAAATGTCAGTGTTTTTGGAGGTATTGGATTTGACCATCCTAAGCAGCTTAATTTCTCATTTTCTAAAACAAGTGCAACATCAGCAGCGTCAGGTCAGATTTTTTTGCTACTTGCAAGAGCAATTCTTAGTCTTTTCCCCTCACTAGTTTTGAAGTGATTTTTGAGTTATGGAGGGGTATCAAGTCAGAACTTGAATGAAATCACTAACTTTTACCCTGTAGTCTGATAGAAACTACAAGGTGCTCATGGCTTTTGATTAATCTCAGGCTAAGCATTTCTTAAACTAGCAAAAGCCTGGAAGTAAATGTTCCTCTATCTTCTGGTTACTTACATTAAGGTGATTAAAAATGGGATTCCCTTTTCTGTCCTTGAAATTGACACATAGTCGAAATGCTTTTAGGCAGGCAGAGATTCCAGGTGTTTTGTTTATTTCCTTGCTCTTAATGGTTTTCATTAATGACTACTAATATTAGTATTCTTTAGGGATTTTTTCATATTGAATTTACAAATAAACATATTTATGTGTGCCTTCTAGAAGTTTCAAATATATTTGTCTAGTTTTTCTTCTTAGATCCATTTTTTCTCTTTATTTTTCCAGGCAGACGTAACAGTTTTATTATTTTTATTAGAAATACCAGGGAGATAATATGTTAAGTTACATATTTTGTAGGACTGTTTAAATTTTCATAGTTGCCTGATGTATTTACGTTTAACCTTTGACAGACACTTCCCTTTCAGTTCTGATTTATAACAAAATCTGTGCCGCTGTGCAGTTTAGACTAAATGAGGGATGTTGCAGGGAAGTAAATTTAGCTACAGGACTGTGTAGATGGTTTAAATGATTTCTTCTTAACTTCTGCAGGTATTAGTCACCATTTATTGGCTAGGGAAAGCAGCAAACAGCTGCACGTCGTATAGTGGATCAACCCTGAACCTGAAGGAGTTTGAAGGCTTCCTGGCACAAATGAGAAAGGTATCTTTCTGTTATGTTTTGGGAATGGAAATTTACTTCAAATTATTACTCCCATAAATTAACTGTTTCTTGCTAAATATGAGAGAAGTGCGGAACTGGAGTGCAAATTACTTAGTGAACCTCTTCCTACATCAAAAATGTTTCTGATTCTACCCAACTGTGAAAACCACTTTGGCAACCAGCTTTGTGGTGGTATCAGTGATGCAGCAAGTGATGTCAAATAGGGCTTTAGAATTGTCACATGGCTCTGTCATCTTGATTTCCATGTGTTTTGGTTTGAATTGTTTTCATTTATGACACCAAGATTCAGATAGAAGAGCTGAGACTCAAAAGTAACATGGCAGGACTCACAAGAGCATAGTTTTCTCTTCTTTAAAACATTCAGTCTCATGGGCAGCTTTTTTTGTTTTATGTTGCAACATAATGAACCAAACCAAAGGATCTAAATAAAGCTGAAGTGGAGGAGAAGGAGATTATATTTCACCAAGGCCATAGTTATGATAAATCTGTTCTTGCCAAGTTCTGAATTCTGGCTGAAATCATATTTGGTGGTTTATGAAGAACTGATCTCTGTTGGAAGGGAAGAGTTGTGATTGCTGTAGGGTCATTTAGGGACTTTTGGTTGAGCATTCCAGCATGCCCTGAACCTTGACATCAGACACTTAACCTCATGGTTAATGCTAATGGTTAGCGTTGATAACCAAACCTGCTTTTCTTTGGGATGCAAGGGGGAAGGGGCAAGGAACAGGCATGGAAGGAGATGGCAGCACCATGTGCTGGCACTGTGTGTGTTGGACATACTGTTCAAGAAAGGCTGTGCAGATACATTCTGCAGTCCACAAAGAGCTTCGTGCCTGCTCTTCCCTCCCCACCTCATGTAATGGCCATGTCATCACAGGCAGTAGGGTTTGGGGACCATGGGAGACTCTCTGGACTTAACTTTCTTTGAGCTCTGTGCTGCTGCAGCTGTGCCAGCTGCAGCTCTCCATTCTGGGATCTCACAGGGCCAGCACCACTGGAGAGGAAGAAATGTTTGTCTGACTGATAGCAGTTCCTACACCCTGGTAGCACAGAAAAATTGCCAAAGTGCAGGTTCTCACAACGCTAGTGCTGTATGGTATCAGGATTTATTTTTTAATGTTTAATCTCACACCACGAGGATCTTTTTTCAGGGGATATCTACCCATGAAACTAATAATCAGCATTTTTGGAGGTGCTGTCTTGAGCCTTTTTGTGGGCTGAAATAGGCTAGGGGCAAAAGGAAGCATTCTCCAAGGAGCTGGTGGTCATGAAGGGCCTGGCTGGGCATTGCAGAGTGCTGCAAATTAAGGACAAAAACAAGAGGCTGGTACTTGATTTGTTGGAAAAGTTGAAGCTGGGAGAAGACTGAAGGTCTCATAAAAGCTGAAAGGTATATATGCCTTTAATTCATAAACAGAGCACTTTGCAGTCCTGAGCAGTCTTACTTAGGGTGATGCTGTTTTGAGGGCTGCTGGTGACTTCTTTTATCACCTCCCTACTCTTGTAGCCCTGCAGTATTTCCCACTGGCAGTTGTGGGCTTGTGTGTTACTGCATTTGAAGAGGATTTGGTTGTAAAATATAACATGTTAATCATGCTGTGCAACACTCTGATGTTCTTTATAGCTGAGCTTGAGTGATGAAAAGACACTTTATCACATTCTCTATTGGCATTTTTTCCACAGAATTTAATAACTAAATCGACCATAAATTCAGTCTGGTTTAGTTTTTCTGTTGTAAATCCTCTCTACCCTCGTTTTTTAATAAGCAAATCAAAAGACAGCTCTGATGTAAGTTGTCTTGGACTCATCTTTTTCTACTTCTCTTGCTGAAGGGGATATTAATTTCTAATTTTATTCATGCTACTCTGTTTTTAATTTCATTAACTATTTGAGTACTCATTCTTCTTTACTTTTAAACTAGAAATTCCCAATGGCAAAACATCCATGGCTTTTTGATTGTATTCAGTGGGTGGAACTTCCTGGACAAATGCATCTTGTATTTGGCAATCACACTTTAACTGCCGCTCGGTGACATACTGTGTTTTTAATTAGATACCATGAAAGACTAATGTGCTGTTGTGTGTTATCGGTCCCACAGATAACCACAGTCCCACTGATAGCATTTGGGAGATGACGTTTGTTCAAGGCAGGACAAGTACCCGTCTGTGTGACGGCATTGTGTTGGGAGAGTGTCTTTGCCAAGGGGAAGGCTGCAAAGAACATGTTTACAGAAGTCTAGGATCCTGTCCTGGTGCCTGCCTCCTAATTCCTAGTGAGCAGCATGCAAAATTAACATAAACAGGCCATTGAAAGTAGGTTCTGCAGAACTCATTAGTTCACAATTGGACTGTTTTCAAACTCTGGGAGATGGTGAATGCAGGATGGGGCTGTTTGCCCAGTTTAAGTCCCTGTAGCTGCTGAGCAGTTCTGTGTCATTCAAATACAGTAATTTAGGAAAATGGAAGTGTGCCTAAAGATTGAGAATAGCTGATTGGTTTGAAAGGATGAGCAGATTTAGGGAATTTAGATTTTTTTCAAAGATTTTTGGATCATGTCACAAGCAGGGTTTTGATAGGATTTGTAGATTTGTTCTTGGCTGTGTGTAATTCATGCAGATTTCAGGGAGACAGATTTTTGTTGTCTATTGTTTCTATCAGTATTTTAGCTCACTAAGCAGAACTGGGAAAGGAAATTACATAGGATTCATTACAACCTTTTTAGATGCATTTTATCTGCTTTTAGAAAATATTTTCACTTCTATTTACGGTGAGGTTACTTAATGGCATTACCACAGTTTAGCTTGGCCTTAGGTGACCTTTGCTGCTGTCCTTAATGTGGTATTTTGGCAGATTAGTAGTGAGTGGCACTAATTAGGCCCTCTTCCTGAAAAGTTTGCAGGGCGTTTGCAGTTTGCTCTGATGTCTCAGTCCCACTTTGAGCCTCCCCCTTTTTCAGCAGGGGAGTGTTGGTGTGTTGCTGTAGGGCTCTCCACTCTCCACCACTTTTCCGGCAAATGCGCTTTTTTGTAGAGGTGGCCCGCTGTAGCATACTGTGATATTCCTGATTGATCTTCTCATTGGCAATACCAGTGACGGGTAAAACCTTAGCAGTCAGGGACAGTGGGAGCTCTACTCAATATAGCCATTGTGCTTCAGCTAGTGGTAAGCAGGGGGTGCTTCTTAATTAGGAATTAATATTCAAATGCTTCTGGGAAAAAAAAATCACATTCCAGCCTCTTTGGGTCACAAAATGTCAGTCTGATAATGGCACCCACATCTCTGACTTTACTTACTGTCGGGGGAGAAAAAACCAGATTTATCTCTGAACAAACTTAGTTATTTTTGTTTTTTCTCAGTCTGTGCGATTGTAATTAATGTTAAGACACTCTCTAAAACAAGGGATTTATTATAATGCAAGGGTGAGGATGGCTTCTATTGACCTTTCCCTCTGCTGGAGTTTCAGTGTTTTAGTATGTGCTGCTTGCACTGGAAAGAATTTATAATCACAGGGCTGTCAAAGACAACCATTGTTCTCCCTGCTCTGAACATGTGGGTCAGCTACAAGTGCTTTCATATCCCCCAGAGCCAGGAGCTGGCAAAGAGTAAAGAGCACAACTGAATTCTTCTGAGGCATCGGGAAAAGCATTTTGCATATTTTTCATTGCTGATTGCTTGAGAAAGACATCCCTCTTTCATAACAGGAATTTCTCTTCAAGGTAGACGGAGGCTGGGGCACACTGCTTTATTATTTTGCCGAGCTGAAGCAGCAACAACAAATGCTGTCTGCTGGGGTCCTGGCCAGATACAATAGATGGGCAAGGAGTGGGGGGGGGATCTTTTGGAAAGCAGCAAACTTAAACCTGATGCAGGCACGATGTTAAAATTGTAGTGCCTTTGGCTGTGCTATGGACTGTGGACGACAAGTCAAGTTTCAGGTTACTTTCACTTTTGATCAGTTTATTAACTGGTCTGTTGGAACTTTTTCTCAGTTCATTGTACTAATCTAATGAGAGTAGTTTCTTCTTAAACAGCATAAAATCGTGGTTTATTGCAAGCTTGCACTTTGTTTTGAAGGGAAGAAGGGGCAAAAAACCAGGAAACCGTTTTTTGGGGAGGAGATTTTTAGTATTTGGGAAGATGCTTTGCTTTCTGATGTGTAATGCATCTCACGAGTATGTCAGTGCCTTCTTTATGAAGTGGTTCCTGCTGTATTTCCATGTAGGAAACAGAGGATATTGAGAGCCCCAAACGCAGCATTCGTGACAGCGGCTATATAGACTGCTGGGACTCTGAGCGCAGTGATTCCCTCTCCCCGCCTCGCCACGGCAGAGATGATTCCTTTGACAGTCTGGACTCCTTTGGCTCCCGCTCGCAGCAGACACCGTCTCCAGATGTAGTGCTCAGAGGGAGCAGTGATGGTAAGTACCAGTCACAGTGCGGCACATGCATAACACTGTGACATAGAAGTAACGTTTCTGTAATAAATGTGCCATTCAGAAGCTGGACACAGCCTCTGAATCGGGCTAATCCAGTGGGAGAACTTCTCTGTGAATGCTGATCTGTGCTCCCGAGGTGTAGATGACTTTGCCAAGAACTTACCTGAAGTTTGCCTTAAGACAGCGTAGCGTTGGGAAATGAGTTACATCATTGCAGTGTAATTTTACGATGGGAAGAGTGCTTTTCTGGGTTGTGGTGTAAGACGATGTTAGGCAGACCAATTTTAACTTATAAACTAGGCTGAAGTAAGAAACAAAATTGCAGGAACAGGGTGTAGTGAATTGTAGTGAATAAAATGTTTGTTTAATTAAATGCAGGGCAGATAAGTGACATAGAAATATCTTGAGAATGTCTGATACTTGACAGAGTTTTGAAGTCTGATGTACAGCACTTCAGCAAATGTCATACTTGTTTTTATGGCATTTAGAAAACTGGGTAAATTAGTACTTCCCAGCATCAGAGCTTTGTACACATCTGTGAGAGGATATGCAGCTCTGGGCATACAGAAGGGATGCTGCTTCTCTGCCTTTCTTTTCTGATTCCAAGAGGTTTTCAGAGGCTTGCAAACACAGCATGCTGGATGAAGAAGGATTTGCGAGGGATAGATGTGGAGAATGCAGTTAGGTTACCTGTCGTGAGCAGGATTCTGGTTTAGGACAAAAGGATGCATGATTGAGGCTCTCTCTGTGCGGTTACATTCCCGATGAACAGATGAATGAGTCAAACTTCATCATCAGATGAAGTTATGTTGCACACATGAATCACTTCTCCTTAGTAATGTTGTTTATTTAATTTAAAAAGGAAAGGCAGGAAGACTTATTGGTAGGAACCAGATGTTCATACTGCTTTTGGCAGTGTGAAAGAAACTGGTGCTAATCATAACCGGACACATGAGAGATTTCCTGAGTTGATGGGGAACTCCTTAGAACTGGAAAGCTGGCAGGGAGAGCTGGTATCACAGTAGAATTATGAAAGAGCTCTGGGAAAATCAGAGCTAAGATGTGCTCTGCTACTCTGAGTGGCCTGTGGTGTTTGGGCTGTTACTGGTTGACCATCCAGAAACAGCTGCTGGGGCTGATTCCCTGAAACAGCCTCATGACCCCTCAGACACTGAGCAGAGCACAGGCTCCACATTATAAAATGTTTTTCTGCCTTCTCAAATGAGACAAGCATGGTGTTGGCAAATAGGAACACCTCACACGTCCTAATCCAGAAGTGTTGCTCTGTCCTGGGTGCCCAAGGTGTGTCCAGTGTCCCTGCCTACCTGGAGCTGGTAGGCAGCCAGTTACATATGTCCTGTAGCTGCTTCCTGTCAATTTCTGCTGTATTATCAGATTTTAGAAATGTTTTGTGATTGTTTGCCACAGGTTGTTTGCTAAGACGTACTATCTTGTCACGTTCCTGAGTCTGTAACAAACACAAAGTAAGATGAAAGCACACAAAGCTTGTTCTTAAAAATTAGTCTTGAACCAGGGTGCGTGCAAATGCTGTGTGCACGTGTATGACTTGTCCAGCCAACACTTTCTAGTGTGTCCTATTTTCCCAGCTTACTACTGCCATAACTTCACAGCTGTCTCCTCCAACAGTTGCAGGTGAGGTGTAACTTGGCTGACCTCTTTTATGTTGAACCTCTTCCTGTGGTCCCAGCAGGCCAGTGTTTTACTCAGCTGTGAGTAGTTTTTGATAGAAATAGTGTATATTGGACTCGATGATCTTAGAGGTCTTTTCCAACCCAATCAATTCTATGATTCTATATGCAAAATTGGATAGAGGAAAACGTTTTGCTTTTATTACTTCTTTCTCCATTCAAATAGGAGGTTTATAAACCAAATAATATTATTGTGAACTAAAACTATGATTCTTTCCACTCCTAGGAGGAAAAAAACCACGTTGTTTAAGTGATGCTAAGGTGATTAGTTTAGGTGGAAGCACTAATTAATACTGCCTTCACAAATGCCATCTATGATTAGTCTCACTGTTGAGGAACTGCTCTGGTGTTCCATGTAGAGCCTGTCCCTTAGCAAAAAACAAACAAAACCAGTGGTAGAGTAGAACAGTTATTTAAAACACAGTAGAATTGCAGACTGAACTGCCTTTAGAGTCGCCAGTGAATAAAATCCTCTGCTTGGCCGGTAGTTGTGCATGGATCCTTTTAAGAAGGATCTGTGCACGTCTGTAGTGTATAATTGCTTGTTACTAGTTGTGGAAACTGCTGCTGCTTCTACTTGGAAATGCAGAACAACAAACTTAAGGTTATAAATGTACAGCACAGCTGCATCTTCCATTCGGTACTTTGGCTTCAAGTACTTTTTTTGCAAATTTGAGCTGAAAATAATTTCACGAGTAAAATATGAATAATTAAAGAAGCTGTTTTTCTTTGAAGTAGTCAGCTTGGGAATGCTGGTAGGCACATCAGTAACGAGGGAGAGGAATGTGTTCCAATTCCTCTGATACTGTGATTATCTATTCCAGCATTTCTCTCTGCCAGTTCAAGACTGGTTTTCATGTGTTACAAAAATAGACACCAGAACAAACTCAAAAGCAAGCAGAATAGCAAATAACAGTATGGGATCTTTTTCTTATCTTTTAGTTACTCTGTGCCCTGCTCTGTCTAATGACACTACAGTTCTTCAAACCTCAGCTATCCTCAGACACCCATGATTCTCTGATCGTGTATCTACTTTTTGTTTAGACATAGACTCAGGGTACCAATTGTGGTGCTAGTTGTCATTAAGTTCTTAACAAAAATTGTTCAAGCAAAAGATTACTGACAAAAAAGTGCATTGTGATTTTTGTCTAACATTCATTTCCATTGTGTCGTGTCTTTTCGTACTGTTCCTTTTCACTCTTCTTCGTCTCTCTCCAAGCAAATCATGAATAACTCAATCTACTGCAAAAGCTCTTTGCAAATAACATTCCTAGCATATTTAGACCTCTTTTTCTTCCCCCACTTTGAATTATACACAAGCTACTTGTGATTTTTATGACTTCATTGTTTTTGGTTGTTCAGGACATAGCACAGTGAATTAGCTATTAATTTACTAGTGTGTTGAACTGACAAGAGGACACAACCTGGGTGGCTTCCCTTCACCCCAAAAAGGGGAACAGCTAATTGCATATGCAAGTGCTGCAAAGGGGCCAAGGACCAGAGACATCCAACTCTCCAAAGCTGGAAGAACATACAAATGCTGATGGGACAAATGGCTGAACGCACTCCATTTCACTCTTCAAACCAGAGTCCGTGATGAGGTTACACTGCTGGGAGAAAACTGTTTGCAGAAATTCTTTGTGAATTATATTAAAAGGCTCATGATGGTGCAGGGAATCTAGTGAATGTCTATGAAGTGGCTTCCAAAATGGCTATGAGAGCAGCTCCACACTGCAAATGCTCTTTAGGGTGTTTGTCCTACAATTTGGGAGTTTCAAGTCAGAAACTTGCCTAAGTTTCAGCATTTTAAATGGGTTGTAAATACCAGGAAGCTTAGTTCATTTGAATGAAATCAAGTAGTCACCCAGCTCCGTTAGCCTCGTATCTTTGTCTCTCCAACTCTCGATTTTTCTCTCTCACTTTATTTCCTCACTGTACTGATCTAACCTCTAAATCCTGAGACCACTTACCTCTCTCCTTGCACCTTTCCACCAGGGGATCAAGTCTCTGTCTGTTTTGCAGTGTGCTAGACTGATTGACTAGGCAACCAGTGAGACTGGAGAGAGACCATCGAGCCTTCTGGTTCATAGCAGCTGATGCTATTCTCAGGTCTTGACCGAAGCTGATGCTGTCTATGTTCAAATTGCCATGTTAATGTGTGTGTGTGGAAACATCCACATATTCCTGCCATTCTGTAGCTGTACAGCATGGAACCCTTTTTTGCTTGTACTTGAGCTAGGCACATATAAGTCTAGGTTCAAGAGTGTGAATCAGGTCAGGCATGCCCTTATGTACAACTAGGAGTCATCTGGGCTTTAGGCAGGTAAACTTCTATCCTATGTGATTGACAAGTCTGGCTTCGTTTGAACCTAAGGTTTTTTGATGTGACCTGTGGCTGAAGATGAGTTTTTCAGGGGATGATGGAAAATAGTTTACTGTCTTTGTAGATGTTATGGCTACTACCTTCAGTGACTGATTTTTAAAATACAAATGTGGGTAAAAGTGGCTAAATGTAATTTTTTGGTGGTGTATCCTCTGATTTATAGTTTTAAAAAATGCAACTGGATGAAAGTGAAAATAAAAAGGATTTTTTTTTCTCCTTCCTCACTAGGGAGAGGAAGTGACTCGGAAACTGACCTGCCTCACAGAAAGATGCCAGATGTGAAAAAAGATGATATGTTGGCGAGGCGGACCTCACACGGTGAACCTAAATCAGCTGTGCCTTTTAATCAGTACCTCCCAAACAAAAGTAATCAGACTTTCTATGTACCTGCTCCACTTCGGAAAAAGAAGGCTGAACGAGAGGAGTACCGAAAGAGCTGGAGTACAGCGACTTCACCACTAGGAGACAGACCTTTCAGGTAAGACTGGCCTGTCCACCTACTCCTTTCCTCAGTGATGATGCTTTAACACTTGCCCAATTTTCATTCTTTTCACAAGGTGTATGATACTGTAATAAATCTCTTGTCGGTATGGTACTGATAAGTAGATTTTAGCAATTGGTGAAGCTAGTAGAAAAGCAACAAGTGGAAAATCATTGTCGTGATGTCATTATTTACCATACAATGCAATGTATAGCTGGTGTTTGACAAGATGTTGGTTAATGTAAGTAACATGGATGTTGACTCAAACCCCAAGGCTGGAAAAAACTGTTCTGGATAATCTGTTTCAGTTCTCAAGACAATTACGAACAAATGATACTTAAATGTAATGTTTGATATATTCAATCAAAATAGATAATATTTTTGCTGTGTTTTTTTGTAAAATCAATTTATTTGTATGTTAAATTTTATACACCAGTATGGTTTGTATAGCTGTGACTCCGTGTTTCTGTATGTTGGTTTTGTCAACTAATACTTCACTTTTGATTTGCACTAAGAACTTCCATTAAAGAGTGTAATTAATTAACTGCCCTGATTATTCATCAGAATTCATCCTTTGGCATCATTATTTCAGCAAAATGTGCTTATTAAGTATGTATGTTTTAGGCATAGCCTACATTAAACTACCTTGTATAATTCAATAGCAAGCCCCACCCTGAAACCATAGAAGAAGAATTGAATGAAGCATCAGGACTGTGTGAAAAGGAGAAAGTGGGCTCCGTGGCTCCTGAAGCAAGCTCCCTTAAAAATCAATTAGGTTTGAATCAAAGGGAAGAAAACTCCATAGACCAGTGTCCTTCATGTAGTGCAAAAGAAACATCAGCACCCAAGGGGAAAGATGAAGAAGAGATCAGAAAGTTAAGAAGACTCGAACAAGCTGGCATTAAGGTCATGTCAGCAGCCCAGCGCTATGGCAGGTTAGCCCAATGGTGTGGGAAATCGTGCACGCTTCACAATTTTGGGATTGGCTGAAGTGTGGGCTTCCTTGATCCGCTGTGATTTCACATCTCCTAACAAAAATCCAGTCTGCTAAGCACTCACAGTTGCTAGTGAAGGTCTTGGTCTGAAAAAGCTTGTGACGTGGCAGCTGTGGTTTGCAGAGTTGTATGATGCTAACTGCATTTGTGTTGAGAAATTGTATTGTCTTACAGTATAATGTAAAGAGGCTCCAGGAAAACTACTACACATACTACTTGTCACCTTCCACTTAATGCTTTCTTGTATTAAATTCTTTATTTTTATTAAAATAAAAATATATAGAAATCTACATTAAAATGCCTAGTCTAGGTAAAAGTTTCAGAAATTTACATTACTTCTTGCTGGTGGGATGGTTTAGTTTACTGAACCACACTTTTTAGGTGGTTGATATTTTTAGCTGTGTTAATAAATGATACGTTTATTTTTAATGGCAGGAACTATAAAAGCACAGTGCTTGTTAACACATGTACTAGTTAAAGAATGGAGGCATAGTTCAGCAGACATAATTTCACTGACTTTAGAATGAAATATATGTAGTTATTCACTTATTACCTGTGTTATTTATTTTTGGATGTTGTTCAATTTGGATATTTCCTGTTCTTTAAATTGAGAGCTGAATGATGGCTAGGTTCACAGCCCATGCGTTTCCATGATCTCAATCTCTTCTAGTCATGGGGATGACCTTAAAAGTAGAGTTTTAGCTAACCTTTTAGAAGATTAGGCACTTAAAAATGATCAAAATGGTTTGGCTAAAGGGTAAGCATGCAAATGTCCTCCTGTCCAAAACATTTTGGTTTGGGTTGTGAGGTGAAATCCTAACAGTGAGTAGTTTAGCAGATGCTGGTCTACAGTCTGGGCTTTGAAATGTAGTAGGAAGAAAAGCAGCTCATATGTGGTAGTTTATTCATAGTACAGTGAAGCTTGTGTGCTGCCACATGCAGATGTGCCATATGCAGATGAAATAGTCACAGAATATATGCTGTCACATGTCCTCTTCTCAGGTCTACTTCACTGTTATTGAGCTAAACCAGTGTTTGTGTCTAGTTGTGGGGTATTACTTTTGACGAAGCCCAGTACTAATGTAGAGGAACTATTTGGCATAAATTAGTTCTTCAGTCTCACTTAGTGTGCTAGTCGATTGGGAATCCATAAACCAGTGGAGTATTAGCATAATCATGTTCCGAGTCCAAGGCTGCAGTATTAATGGTAGTAATGTAGTGATATGTAGCAAAATGCAGTAATTGCTTGTGTTTAGCAGTACAGTGCATAACAAATAGCTCTGTTTGCATTTGGAGGATGCTCACCACTTTGAGAGACCATTTTCTGCTTGATCTGCTGTTTTGATGTCCACAAAGGAAGGATGTGTGAACAGATGTGTGGTTCTTTCCTTGAACAATCTGTTGTCCTGACAGGGCTTACGGAGAAGGGAGGAGAAATAACAAATAATTTTTCTTCCTTGCTCTCAGTGGAAGCAACTTGTGGAATTTGGCAACTGGAAGAAGGAGGAGATGATAGTTTTCTGTCCCAGCTAAGGGTCAAAGAGCAGAGCTTTGTAACCCAAGCTTCACTGTAGTGAAGTAGGAGCCTGCTTCTGGGGGTTGTAGGAAGACAGCAGAAAAGGCACTGGGGGCATCAGTCTGTAAGGAAAATTCTTTGTCTGTGAAAGTGGAAAAATAGTGAGTGAGGAGAAGGGAAGAATTTAGTAGTGACACTTTAGGATACAGGGGAGTGTTTAATCATATTTCTTAATGTCGTCTTACTCTTCTCTGTTCTTTGAACATTTCCATTTTAATTCTCTTCTTGGCATCAAGTTCAATTTTCCATGCACTGATGGCACTCAGCAATTCTCAGTCCCTCTTGTTTCTGTATTCTGATTTTTTTTTCTTTCACCCCTCTTATTCCCTCATCTTACTCTGATACCAGCCTCTCTTTTTTTTTTCACCTGAGGTTGTCAGTTTTATTTTAGTTTCTTTGAGTTGTTTACAGGCTGTCTCCTCTCAACTTACTGACCTCTGGAGGACACCCACTGTGACTTTTGAGTTTTACAAGGCATCTAATTGTTCCTAAAGCTTAAACTCAGTAGGGGACCTTTCAGAGTCCTGGACAGGAAGGATTTGAACTTGTATGCAAATGTATTTTTTATTTGGAGTCTAAGTGCTTATCTCCGTTGCTGTAGCATGTTGTAGGAAAGCCACCTTCAGTTAGCTGAATTAGATGCTGTACAAATGCATGCCAAAAAGCAATTCCCCTTCCCAAAAGAGTGTATTGTCTCTATTGCATGTTGTTTTATTGATATGTGATCCTCCTTGCTTGCTTTTTGCTTGCACATCTGTCTCTTATTTGCTGGATTGTATATGAAAGGTAAGGGTCACATTCATGGAGACACCCTAAAAAGAGGATTAAGTGTGTTGAAAGAGATGATGGAGAGGAGAATTTAAGAGAGAAATGTGAGCAAGCGTTTATATGTTTGTTGCAAAAGGAATATGGATTCTTACCTTGACAGAGCATAGGGACCCAAAACCCTTCCATTGTCCAGAAATGCAATATAAGTGTCCACAAGCCTGTGTGAGACCTTGCTTCAGGGAGTTCAAATGCCTGCAGTCACTTTGGAGGCACTTACTGTACCAGCATAGACCCATTTTCTGTTTCTGCCACAGCTGGGGCTAGGTGTGCTAGAGAAATTTGCAGCTAAATCTACTATTTAGAGTCTTTGCTATCTATACTGTGGTTAACTGGCCTTAAAAAAACACTTTTGAAACCATCATAAACTGTTTCAGGAGACCCCAAAACGTCACAGTGAATGTAAATGAATGGAAAATATTCTCAACCTAGAAACTGATTATTGAAGTCTGGTTCCATACTAAAAGCTGTAAGTTTCTCACTGCAGTGACTCACAGTTGTACTTTGGAGTACTATAACTTAATATTTCTTTGTTGCCAAAAACATTCTCTCAGAAATGCTGCATTTGATGCTCTCAAGCTTCAGTAGTGTTGGTGGACATGAGACTGAAAAATCCAGTAGTTTTTACTGAACAATGACTTGGTGAGCCAGCTGTTTCTGATGCTGTTGTGAACACAAATGTTCACGAGGAAGAGGCACAGCGGTTCCCATTTGGAGTGCTATTGGCCAGTGTTGTTCTGTTGCCTTAAATGAAATCTTGATCCTTCAGAGAGATCTGAGGAAAAAGTTGGCTTTAGCTAATTTGAGACCGTACTCTCCACATCACTAACAGGGGATCCTGTGTTTTGCAGCATAGGAAGGCAAAGGCAGACAGTTTCATATGTCCTTTGAGCCTGAGCCAGGCTGGTCTGTCAGGGATGGTTTATGGCTTCCCCATAAGTTTCTCCAGAAACTTTGTGGAGCAGTACTTTGAAAGGGCAGCTGAGAACGTAAAATAAGTGGTGTATGTAGTGGGCTACAGCAAGGCTTTAAAATGTCTTAAACGCTTTTAAAAAGCAGCTAATTATAGGACTCCTTATATTTAAAATAGTAGAGAAACTTGGAGAAACCCCTGGGCTATTTAGATTTCCTTCCTTAATGCCAGTCTGTTTAATCCTTTGTGATCCCCTCTATTTCGCTTTGTATAGCAAGGTGTGCTACAGGAAAGAGCAAATGCCTACGAAAGTACTGCATGGAACAGTCCTTGCTGCCCAACTTCCTAAAATATCAATACATACAATTAAATTTTTAAATGGGAGAGTTGCCTAGCTCCTGCCATCTGTCTTTTCAGTTTGCCTAAGAGTATTGACCCTTACAATTTAAAAGAAGCTTAATCTTTATGGGTACCAGCTGTCAAGTGTCTTTATTGTCGTAATCTTCAGTAACAGCAAGGCTGTGTTGATAGCAGTTGTGTTTCTGACGAAGGCAGGTGGCAATGTTTTCCAGCATGCCAGTATCACTGGTGTACTGGTGCTATCATTGCGGCTGCTGTATGTCAGCATTGGTATAGAGAGCTTATTCTGTGGGAAAGGAAAGGTTAATTAGGAAAAGAATCAATCATGGATGCATGTGAAGAAAGAACTTAAGGATACTAGGATAGATGGCCTCAGTGATTACTCAGAGGGGTTTTTTTTGAACAGAGCTATTAAGAAAAATGCCAAATATCTGATATTTCAGGACTCAGCTACACGTGCCAGGGAATTAGGTATTTGCATCACATTTCTTCCTTTGTTTGAAGTGTTCAAGAAGTTTAATACTGCCAGTTATGGTACTACATTAACTGCATCTCGTGTGCTAAAATTTGTTCTTACTGGTTCTTCCAGCTACAACTAAAATAAGTAAAGGTCCAACATGCTGATTTTTTTATGTAAAGTCCTCATGGATTTGCTACTTGTATATGATAAGTTTTATTTCTAGCTAGGCTTTGTGCAATCTAACAGCAGCTCGGAGCATTTTTGATTAACTGTGCTTGTTTTTTGACCTGGAGATGATTGCTGCACTACCCCCTCCTCCCCTGGTGCATCAAGAGCTTTATTTAATTTTGCTCTGTGTCAGTAAAACGCCAATATGTGAAGACAGCGGAAGAACCCCAGACATCATCCTTCGCAAGGACAATCCCTTCATGACACATTATCAAGGAAAGGATTCTGGTTCAGAAGATGAAGCAGCCAGCCGAGTTCCTGATTTAGAAAAGGATGACTTTGCCACCCGGAGAGCCAGAATGAATCAACCCAAACATATAGTTCCATTTAACTCCTTTTTAGTTGGACCCTATACAAGTAAAGAGAAAGGTAAACTGGAAGATGTTAAAAAGCCATTGCAGATGGAAAAAAAGGAACATGCAAGGTGTGCATTTGTGGTCTTATTATTTCAATTATAATGCTTAATTTCAGCATGGCATATTGCTGTACAGGCCTAAAGCTGTCTTGGCTACAAAAGAAACTTAGAGGTTAAAGTAAATGCAAATGCTTTATCATAAAGTGAACCAAACTAATTTTTTGTTAAGAGTATGAGGAGAAGTTTTAATTGGCTGTGTGTGTAAATAAGATAAAGGCAGGACACTTTCGTGATCTAAGCTCCTGAGACAGTTCATGAGCATGAGTAGTGGAAAATAAACTTTAAAAACATGTTTTGCATCTCAACTCTTTTTCTGCTCATTTTCAGTGCACCTTTTTGGGTGCATTTCTTTCATCTCATGCTCTTTTCATACCCTGCATAAAACACGGACCAGATGAGTCTTTAGTTAAGGCACTGAATATATATGCCTGCTGTACTGCACTGAATTGTGTTGCTTTGGTTTGGGAAATGGATCATAGTTTACAAGGTTTCAGCCTAGAAAATCTCTTCTTTCTTCAGTTCAGTGATACAGACCTTTAAGAAGTTGCTGAACACAAATTCCTGCTAGGTAGACATCTTTTTCAGGAAACAAATATATTTGTTTTATTCGGGCAAACATATGATTCTAGATAAAACCACTATATACACATTATGGGGAACCTTGACTGGAATGACTGATATGTTCAGAAAACTTACTTTAATATTTATGAGCTCTTTTCAGTCATGTCAAACATGCCATTTGATTATATTAACATTTTCTAATGACTACTTCGGCAGGACATCTGAGGAGCACCTAACCAAATTTTAATAGTCCAATGCTATTGAGATGACTCTAAGATCAAAGAAATTCTGTAGTATGTTTGAGAGCAAAACTTGAATTCACTGTGTGCATAATATGCAAATGAGATATTTGTGACTATTTAAGAGAAAGCTTATTGCAGAAATGCTTAATACAGTAATAGCATAAAGATTTTTCTTACTTGAACTGGGAATAGAAGTTCACGTGAAGAAGTGGTCTCAGTAGTGCATGAGTGGGGTAGCATAGCTGAGAGGTTTGAACTTCAAATGATTCATTCCATGTTTACTTCCTAAAATTAATGTGAAACTAATATTATAAATTCAGTTTTATCTTCTTGAGCTCTGAACCTCTTCTTTTGGCACTGATTTATAATTGCTTCCCCAAAATATCTTTCCTTGCTGAACTTGAATGTGCATTAAATTAGAAGAAGACGGGTGCACATGACATCAGTAAGGCAAATAGTTACAAGCAAAGAGAACCAACTTCTGCAAAATGAGAAGACTGAGTCAGAGGAGGAACAACAGGTGAAAGAGCCTGATAATGAGAGAGATGATTTGGCGAAACGGAAATCTCAAAGCATCCTTCCTCAGCTACAAGAAGATGTGATTTTTGTCAATGCCTCTATAACAAAAGCAGATCTGGAGACCTGGAAAAGATTGAAACTTTCGGGGGAGTCCAGGTATGATTTCTGCTTGTGGACAGGATTGGCACCCTGGGAAGCATGTTTAGTTCGCCACAATCTGCTGTGTGTGCTTGTGATTTTAAACTTGAAGAATGCCTTGTCTACAACCGGTCCTTACCTATTTCAGTTTTCAGGAGGAGTCCAAAAATCTCCACAGAGATGTTGTCTATCATGAAATGGAAGTGTGTCCATCATTTAGAGCACTACAGTAGTTTCAGGGTCACTTTTCTTGTGGACACGCCTAATACAATATCAGAAAGGTCCCTCTTGTCTTGTGGCTGAATTTGCTTTGAAGTTGCTTGAAGTTGAACAGCATAAAGTTCCTAGCAGTACTGCTAATACAGTAGCAACTATGTTGCTCCTTACCAAGCTGTCTTCAGGACTTGGGGTGTTATATACCTTGGGAGTATTACCTGAGGATCAGCATCTTTGCATTAATGTCTCTATACTATTTTGAGACCTGAGCTGATACATCAGCATAGCAGAGTACTCCAGTGCTGTGTAACTACACCAGCACTGTTTCTCACTGCAGCACAGCTTTCAGGAGCCTCACTGTATGGTATTTGTATGCTCTTGTTGTTAACAAAACCTCTACAAAGGGAATCAGTATAAAGCAGTTATTCTAAGCTGTTTCCCTGTGGAGATGGACTGTAATATAGGCAGGTGATTTGTGACTCCAGTAGGAAAGGATAACAACTCCTAGCTTTCCTGTTTAGGTGCGTGCCATTTTGCAATTAAAGATGACCGTCTGTTCTGGCATTCTTCTAACAATGTGGTTATTGTATGTAATTTTAGCTCTAATAAATCAAAACTCAATCATTCTTTCATCCTAAAGATATTAGTAGTCTCTCCGTTACTTTTGAGGTGATTTATTAAAATCAGGATTCAGTCTGCTTGGTTTAGGGTACGTGAATTGCCCTTGCTAGTGCTCCCATGTCACTGTAACTCCCTCATGCCAAAGTGAGTTCTAGTGCCATACAGTTACGTCCAGTGCATGGCCTGGGTCTGTGTGAGCAGATAAGGAAACTGTGGCTTTGTTAGGGTGAAGAACTGAATTTGGAACAGGCAATATGCTACTTTCCTTGCCCTTAGGAAGTGCTTCCATGGATGTGCTCCCAGAATTTTCCCCACAAGTCTGCAGTATCTTTGGATTTTATATGTCATTTGGGACTCAGTATGCCAGAGCTGTTCATACCTGTGTCCTTGACTTTTAAAATAAAACCCCTTCAAAACCTTAGGAGCATTTAATTTGTTTTATTCTGAGGGTCTCATGCTGGGGGCATTCTTTTATTCCTCATTATGACCAGTGAAGAAGATTTCAAGTGTTCCAGCAGCACTCTGCCACCAGCTGATACCACGGTGAAAGCAGTAGCCAATGATGATTTTGCTGTCCGCAAAACCAGAGCAAACAAAAAGGCTGGTAGCCCCAAGCAGAAGTTTGTGCATTTTGGGCCAGTAACTGAGATTGATCAACAGAAATGGGACAAGCTCGTTATTGGCAGAGCTTCATCCAAGAGTGGAACAGAAGAGGAAAGCAAGAAAGACAGTGTGGAGAGTCACTCTGGTGTTGAAAGCTCTCCTTCAACCACTGTTGTCAGTCTTGGGCTTGCTCTACACAGCAGTGAAGTATCTGAGCCAGAAAATGAGTCCAGGTATTTGTGTGGCTTAGGAAGTGCTACTGAGCTGTAAATGAGACCTGTTCTTGCCAGATGCTGATCTGCATGGGAGTGCACTGCAGCATAAACCTAAGAGCTGTTTACGCGCACGGCCTTGTTCAGAAGACATCTGGTGTCTTTACAGTATCTTAACATGTTTAAGATTGCACAAAACACTGCATACAGGTCTTCTGAACGCTTGCTCAAAATTTCTGGTTGGCAGTGACGTCAGTGGTATCTCAGAGGGTGAGCTATCGTTCATGATATTTCTGCTGCTTGAATTCCAGCAGCTTCGCTCTGCCTGCTTTCAGCACATTAGGAATTTGTCATTCAGCTTGCTGGCCTTACTGATCTTCAAAAAATGTTTTTTTCAAACCTAATGGACTTTGCTTTCTTTTTGAAGATGGTGTACTGCTGCTCTGTGTTTCTGGCATTTATCTGGAGAAGAAGTATCTGGGTTGTTAACACATTAACAGATCTTTGGCATTTCTTTAATCACTTAGTCTGTGACTGCAGTAAGAATTTTTAATGAATGCTTTTAGCAAGTAATTCATTCAGCTAAGTTTGTGTGTTTATAAAACATATGCAAACTGAGTTAGATGACTCCTTTTCTTACCTTTCATTTGACCTGAGAATGTTTTGTCTGTCTCACCCCTCCTCTCATTCTCATCACTAGTGAGGGAGGAGTCAAGTCAGGTACAGATGACTCTTGCAGGAGAATTCCATCACCTCTACAGGCTTCTGATGTCATCTCTGAGAAACAAACCCTATGGAGTTTGAGCAAACAGCAAGAAAGCACCGAGGAAGAAAGTGACAGGAATTTACCAGACATTGAGAGAGATGATATGTTGGTTAGAAGGATGGGAACTTTTCCGAGGCGTACCACTAGCTCCATTCCCGTACATTGTCCTCCCCTGTCAGTAGCTCCTCATCTGCTGCAGCAGCAGCAAGAGGAGGCTGTAGCTCATAAGAAGGATTTGAAGACTCTGCAGGAAGGAGAAAGGTCAGCGAACAGAAGCAGATCCCTCCGAGCCTGGTTTGTGTGTGGTGTTAGCTTGGATCAGTCAGCAATGTTGTCCCATTCTTCACATGGGCTTTAAAGATGTGGTTTACTCATTCATCATGGCATGGTGTTCTGTTTTGTAAAATTACTTACAAGAATGTATCCTATGAACATAAAACAGCCTGTTTTCTTTCCATAATATTTAAGTACTTCAGTTGTTAATTGCTGTTCAGCATGAAAATAGTCTTTCATCTTTTGGGAGGATTTCTTTTGCAAACTGTGGTGCTTTGTCTAGATTTTTATGCCAGCTTCCAAGTGAATAATTTGTTGCATAGATTTGTGTGCAATTCCCAACTTCTAATGAATCACCTACATAAGTGTGGGGTTCAACATACTTTTCTCTTACTCCCCATGCTGTGGCTAAAAGATGCCTAGTTTGCCTAGCTGTCCATCACTCTGAACTTTGTTTTGAGTAACAGTAGCTCACATTGCCTGAGCAGCCACTTGCTGTACAGGTGAGCTTTATCATGGAACAGTGTTACTTGTCTCTCTGAGCAGTACTGCCACGCGAGAAGAGAGCCAAGAACAGCTTGAAATCCCTCAGCTGCAGAGTGATGGCACAGAAAACAACACGAAATTTCCAGACCCACAAAGAGATGACATGTTAGCCAGAAGAACTGGAGCTTTTCTTAAACAGCCTGGGCCCAGTGTAAAGCAGTTCCTTCCCATGCCATTTTCAAAGCAGCAGAATAAGCAGGGCACAGCTACAGAACTTGAGAAGAAAACCACGAGGTAAGAAAGTTTTTCTCTGTGCCTTTTAGCTAGCCCTGTGGGCTGTTTGTCAAGATCTCTTTATCAGGAAGATTTCTGGTGGACCAGTAGTGGCCTTTTTCATGCTTGTCTTGGTTCTGTGCTGATTCTTTCTGCTCAGTAGAAGGCAATAGAAGGTTTCTGGCCCTTTTAGTAGAGCCATGTAGAGACTCAGACCAGAGCTCTACCAGATGCAAAGTTCTGACAGTGTGTGGAAACAGATGTATGTAGCAATTACATTTGCGTTGCATTTGCAGAGCTTTCTGGTTAAATATGAGGTAGTCATTACAAATGTTTCCAGCTAGAAATGGATATGCTAGATGTAGTAGGTTAGATGATTTTCTATGGCTTAATTAGTGCCAGTGACTTCCTAACAGGAAATCTAGAGATCCCAAGATTCTTTCTGATAATGCTCAATGTCTTTCTAAGCACCTTTGTTCAGATGCTTGAGGCTGTGTGAGTGTTGAAGCCTTTGAACAGTTATCATTTGGTGGCTGAGCCACATGCAAGCAAGAGTGGAAAGGTTCTTACTCATCAGCCTCTTCAGAGTACACGAGGAGAACGATATGCATGCGCCTGTACAGACATGGATGAAAAACTAGCTTACAGCTCAGCCAGGAGAAAACAAACCTGTCATCTACCATAGAATTCAGCAGTGGCTTAGTGTTGAAAAGACCTTAAGTTGAATATCTTGGTTAAATTATGGACTTAATACTTTAGGTTTCAGTGCTGTTCCAGACAGTTTATTTTCTGACTTAAAAGAATGGTACAAGCATTTGACTCTTAAAATGATGGGGTTTGCTCCTGCCTCACTTAGCTTGTCCCCTGTTAGCTATTTGGATTTGTAGGGGTTGTTTTTTGTTAATTTATAGTTATGCTTTTCATTATGTATATGTGATTTTTGAAATGTTGCTTAATACATCCCTTTGCACTACTGCCTTTGGCTCACTCAGGCCTGAAAAATGTCCACAAGTCCACACTAATAGTTCTGGAAAACCTGCAATAGAACCACCACAAGAACAGCAGCAAGGACAGGAGAAGGACAGTCTCCCACCTACAGGACAAGACGAGATTATTAGTACTGCCCACGTGGGTGAAGATGGTCACAATCAAGTCCACCTTGGTCAAACTTCTAAGCTTCAGGAAGTTCCTGGGGAAAACAAAATGGAAACACTTTCATCCAAGGATGAGCATCTGCAAAAGTGAGCTTTCTGGTGTGAATCACGCAGCTTGTAGACCCCTGTGTGCACACTTCAGAGTTCAGATTGCACATTGCCTGCTGTGTTTTCAATCTGGACTAAAACACTGTATGCCAGTAATACACATTTTAGAAACAAGAAGAATAGTTGTGTAATGCATTTTATTTTGATTTTGAAAAAAATATTTAATTGAAAGCTAAGTGAAAGGAATATTTGATTACAGTACACATATTGAATTGCAAGAAAAGTTTATGAAGAGGAGAGGCTAAAATGGACTCTGCTCATTGAGAGACGTTTATTCTATTTCTCCCATGATTACAAATGTTGTAGTATTGACTTGTGCACTTGATGCTCCTTAATGATAAATTCCAGATGTAAATATGTGGTTTGCATAGCTCTAAGCAAGACCATCATTTTAGTGAATGTCACTGTTTTATGTATTACTGGTAACTTTTTTCAGCTATACTCACTCCCCGGCTCTGAGGAAAGAAAACCAAAACCAACAAAAAAAAAAAAAAACCCAAAAAAAAAACAACAAAAAAAACAAAAAAAAAAAAACCAAACACAAAAACAAGACCTACGAAAAGAAAAAGGAAATCCTGTGACTCACTTTCTGACTATAATACTTGTCTCTTTCATGCTTCAGTAGTAGTGGTACTAAGCACTGCTGTGGAATGTAACTGTTAAGTTTTGTCTCCATTCATTGCATGTATGGCACAATGTAATTGCTAAGACATTGTCTCTTTTCAATAACTATTTTCTACACACATTTTAGGTATACTTCAGCAGATTTTTAAAATGTGGGGCATAAGTATGTTTAAGGAGGGATGGGTGCTGTTCTTATGTAGTTTGACCTCAGGATGATCAGGTAAGTCTTGTTTGATGAATACATAATCCCTGAACAGTATGGTTCTATTTTGGTCAGCTTTACTCGTACAAGTGACAGTTGCACAACTTGTATGGGTCCAGTTGCAATTACTACTTAATGTATTTATCCACAATCTAATTTTATATTTGGTCTTGTAGATTCGGCCCCAGAACTGCTGTGTCTGATGACGCAGAGTAAGTTGTCTTGTGTTCACAAGATTCTGTTTTGAACAACTTACACTGCATGCTTTCCCATCTTTCTACTAATTTAAAATGCAGTTGATGCATCATTATTTTGCAGTGTTTCAGCAAATAAATTTTTCAGACAGCACTGAAAAATGGAATGCAATATGGCTTACATTGCAATTAAAAATAATTTCTATATAAAAACCCATAAAAACTAAGCGTAATACTAATGTCCAGCTGTTGCTTAAAGTATTGTTTCCTCTTTTTTTCTTTTATTTTGTCTTGGTTTTCTTCTGAATTTCCATTGCCTCTAATCAGCTACAGGTAAAGAGAGCTGGGTTGAATCTGGGTGTTGAAGAAAAAAATGAAGTATGAGGAGGAACAGGAAGAAATAAAGAAATCCCAAAGCAAAATAATGTCATTGTGATCTTCAGAATAATTACCATGAAAATACATCTTTAGCTGAGGCTTTATTCTCCTTTAAAAACTTTATATTCAATGCCTTCCAGGTTAGGTTTAATTTAATAATGTACTAAATTTCAATTTTTAAGCTCTCCACCTCAATGCTTTAATTTTCATATAAGGAGTAGAACTGACATTGCACTCAAAAATTTTAATTGTTCATGTATGCATACAACCTTTAGTACAGAATAGTATGCAATGTCATTTAGAAAGCTGTTTGGAAGTATCAGTTATTTAGAAGAGAAATAGTTGGGATCTACCCACATAATAATACCCTTAATATCCTTCTGTTCACAGAAATGCACATGACCTTCTCTGCCTCCCAGATTAAATCCCAAAATAGAAACAGTATGGAGAATTGTGGGGGTTTTATAATGAGTATACACGGAGACTCATATGCAATTTTTCACCCTTTCTTCTGACAATAAATCTTAGAATCATGGACTGAGTGTTCTTTACAAATTCTGTAATACCTTTATGCTGAGCAGAGCCTGTGTCCTTTGACTACAGAGTAAAAATGATCATTTTCAAGCAGCAGGAACCTGTCCAGTCAAATGAAGGGGTGAAATAAAAAGAGCAATATAACATAGAAGTGCTATACTTAACAATGGGGACGTTCCTGCCATTTCAGAAAGCCTACATACAGGATTGATTTTTTCATCTTTGCGTGTCTGTATTAAATGCAAACATGAGAGAAGGTACATAGAGATACCTTCAAAGAGGCGTTGCAATGGGCTTGGTGGTATAATGTGAGAGTAGCGAAGATCAATAAATCATATTGCTTTTCCATTGACCTCATTGTCATCCTTTCCAGTTGTGCCACGGTTTACAGAGCAGCTATTTTCCTAAATTGTCTTTTAAGTTCTCATAAAAGTAAGATTGTTTTTTTCTTTCTGAAGACAAAGTATTTATGAAGACTCTAATAAAACTTGGGTCTCAAGTAGGAAAAATAAATTGACCTGGCATTTAAAATACTTCTGAAATGTTTGTCACATCTCCATTGAAAACTGTAACTTAAATTCAGTCTTAGACTAGATGCTCTTTATTCCAGCAGCAAAACTAGGAACTCTTTTATTAGACTGACATAGTTCACTTGGCTGGTTAGGGGAAAACTAGATACTGTCATCAGTCCTGGTCTGTCTCAAGGTCCAGAAAAGGCAATACTTAGTGTGTTGCTGCTGATCAGGCCCATTCCCATCTCCTGAAGAGAGAGAATTCTGGTGGTACCATGATAGTCCAGTGTGCGTTTAGGCTCATAGTGAGCTGAGATTTTTGAGTCTTTCTTTACTAGAGTCTGATTCCTGAGCCATTCTGTCCCTTTTTATATTTTGGGGGGGTTTCTTAAGTCTTAGTATGACTGTAAAATGGTTATGCAGCCACATAATAAATGCCTTACATAAAGATTGTTAACATATTCTCATAAAAAAGTTTTTACCTTATCTCTCACTTCTAAATTAATTAATCTAAACACTGAAGTCCTTGAGAGCTTTTTTTAATCCAAAATTTATTGAGACCTGTTAAAAAAAAAGAAATTGCTGCATGATATTGCTGACAAGAACAACTGTAATTTGTGATAATAAAGCAGTGTAACTCGAAAATCCCAACATCCCAGATACACTATTGGTCTGCACAGTGCTTTTTCCCAGATCACTGTTAGAACAGCAGGTCTGGTACACTGGTCAGCAGAAAGGCTCTCTTGCTTCAGAACAGGGTTTGTATACAATCTCCAGAGCTGTGCTAATGGCAGAAAGCTAATGAATTTGATACAGTTACATATTCACTGCCTACTTGTGTGCTATGTGCCTGCTGGCCCAGCATGTGGTTGAAGGAAGGAGTAAATCTGGTTCTGTTCATGGAGGTGTTAGTGATTGTCTGGAGCCATCTCTAGATTATACAAGACAGAGATAGGGTGATATTATGTGGGACTCATAGTGAAGAGTGTCTTTTGATAGAAGCTCAGAGTTTTGGCCTCTTTGATTCTTTTCTAAGAATTAACTTGTCAGGCAGAGATGATGTAGACCTTTCAGTTGGCCTTGTCCACGTACTCAGGAAAGGAGGTTTTTCTCCTTAATGCTTACTACATGCTGGTCAGAGCAGAGCACAGTGCTTTGAGATGGGAGTCCTTAAGATTGCTGTCTTGGGAAGATACTGTTGTGGAATAACACGTTGCTGCAGAGTTGATGTTTGAACCTACCCAGTTGCTTATCCATGACAGTGAAAGCCCAGCAGCAGGAGATGACAGCTGGAGTAGGAGGTGCATCTGGGGTTGTAGTGTATAGTTTGACTCCTGGCCAAGGCTGAAGCCTTTTCCAGAGAACATCTTCTACTCTGTTGTTAATAGTCATAAAACCTGTTGCTGTCTTTCTGACCCCGTGAGACCTGCATGAATTCAGGGAACATACATTAGACTTACATTAGGAAATCCAGGTACTCCTGCTGGAAAGGCAAGATTCTTCCATCCCAAATGGCAGAGTGAGTACTCATGCACTCTACTAGGACCAGTCACCACGGTCTTAAATTTTCTCCTACTGCATGTGAATGAAAAATTATTTGACATGAGGAAAGAGTACAAGAGAGGAGCTGCATAACCAGTTTGACCCAGAAGGCACAAGGTGACAAATACTGAACACTAAAGGCTTTCTTAGTGTGAGTTTCAAAAGCTCTTAAACTGGAATAAACCCTGTAAGAGTGACTTTATTGCAAGTTACGCATCTCCCAACCTACCTCACCAGTCTGCCAAATATGACTAATATTTAAGTTTTAAAAAACAACAACTCTTGCCATGTCTTTAGATTCTTTTATTTAGGAGTGTTCCAATCCAATCCTGAACAATGCAGCTGTTAAACTACCCACAGAGCAATCCAAATCAGTGTACCCTTCAGCACTGTTTAAGGGGTGAAGCACAGTATTATGTTAACTTCACTGTTCATGCTTAAAGGCAATAGGATGTTTATTCTGTCCTTCATTTCTGAGTAAATACCTACTTAGCAAGATGGAATCTGTGCATGTCCTTTTCCGTACACTGTCCAGACCTTTCAAGTTTTTCCTTGAGAGTGGCATTCCCAGCTTTGCTTGCCTGAATACAAATGCTGGCTCATAAATATATATGCACGGCTTTCCGTGACTATTCACTTTGATTACTGTGGACACAGTTGCCCACAGTTTTATCTTCACTGGGTGCTTCTCCTGCTAATTGGCTCATTGGCTCATGTAAAGCTGCAGGTGATCATTTGAGGACTGCTGTGAAATCACTTCATGTGGAACTGCATGGCTTTCTTTTAAGTTTTTTTTTGCTTTGAATGGCACAACTGAGGTCATGTTTTACTAATAATAGGTAGCAGAGGTGGAGTAGTAAGCACGTTATCTTTGTGTAAATATAAAGGAATGTATAATATCAAACCAAAATCTTTTTTTTCCTTTAACTCTCCAAAGGTCAGAGACATAAATAAACTTTTTATTTGTCCTGGACGTCATCTTTTCCTTGTTAGGTTAGCTGTATTAATAAGTTGGTGCTGGTAGCATTGGATTTCTTCAAGGCAGGAAGAGGAGGGCAGGGGAGGGGAGGAAGTACCATGCAGTTTGAACTGAGCGTACTTCTCTGGGCAGGCTCCCCGTAGTTTTGTAGCAATAGCATTTAGCTGGCCGTGCTGCCCCTGATACACTTCTCAAGCCTTCTTTTACCCTGAAATGGAAACTTTCATCTGTGGTGTTAATCAGAGTGATCTTGAAAACCCACTGGGCACAAATCTTCAGAAAGTAAAAAGTTCTGAAATGATAGAGTGATTTTAATAAGAGCTATGGATGAAAGTGTAAAGTTAGTAGCGCCTCTTAGTGAGAGACAAAGTTGCGGTCAACTAACAAAATCGAAAGTTGAGGAGTGTAATGCCTGAAGTGCTATGTGGGAGCCATAGGGATGCTAAAGAGCCCTTCTAGGGGACTGCTGCTTTTGGGAGCTTTGTAACAGAGCAGGTGTCTGATTCTGCTGTAGCACCCTCATGTGGCTTCAGCTCTTACAAGCTGAAGGAATATAAGCCTCTAAATAAGACTGGGCTTGTTGTTATTTTCCCCTTGTTTAGGAGTGTGAGTATGTTTGACATGAGATGTGAAGAAGAAGCTGTGGCTCAGCCTCATAGCAAAGCTCGCCATGAGAAGCTGCAGAACATACACAACCAGCTGAAAGAGGACGAGACCAGATGGCAAGATGTGAGTATACAACATAGTCTGCAATGCTGGCAGGCACTGATGCCAGCCAGCTAGGCAAAAACAGGACAGCCTGCTAAATCTGCAGTTTCAGTCAAGTGCTTAAAATAATCAGGAGAGTTTTTTATTCCTCAGTGGATTGTTGCTAAAAGAATAGAAGTTCATAATTTGATGTAAATCAAAGAATACAAGATCTTCCAGTCCCTCTACCTGTTCATCAGGTATTTTGCTTTTTAAAAAAATTTAAAGAAACTGTGATTAGGTAAAAAAATGGAAGAAGAACAACTTCTAACTGCTGTCTTCTCTTACTTTTCCAATTAGTCAATGTCCAAAGTGACAAAACACAAGACTAAATAGGACATGGAATAAATGGGTTGGACTTGTCTTTAATAAATTTGTATAGATACAGAAAATACTAATGTTTTCCATCTTATTCAAGCGAACAAATGGCATTCCATGTTAGCTACACCCTGCTTGGTTTACAAGGCCTTTCCACACCTCTTTCCTTGATGTGTTTTGTTAAGCTATCCAGGCATTTGGCATTGTCTGCAGCAAATTAGCAAGGACAGAAAAACATGATATGCAGGTAAATTAGTATCAGGAGTTTTAGTTTAAATTCTGTTCGTTCCTAAAGACTGATTTTAAATGAGGAATTTGGGGCATTTTTCTAGTTCAAAAAACCCGAAAACACAGTAAAACACATCTCTTCAAGTAGGGCAGTTTCTCATTACAAGGAAAGCTTCTGTGAAACACCTTAGAGAAGTTTTTGGTAGAAAATTCAAGGAAAAGTAACAAAAAAATTGTATATACAGCTAAGAAGTGACTTTTTGTAGTAGAACAATGAAGGACTTTAGCTGAAAGGTCTTTATGTGTGGGAAGCCATAATTTCCCAGCAGAGATAAGAATAAATCCAAAGGCATTCAAGAAGTTTGAGAACTCTCTGCTGTTGAATTGAAAATCCTCTGAGCTAAAGTTCGTACATTTTCCAAGCCCTCAGCACCTTCTACCATGAACTAAAAGTTCTGAAGAGGTACCCAAAATGCCTTTATTGGAATGTCCTTGGCATTCTGAGGGCTTTATAGAGACATATTTCATGGTCTGATATTTTTATATGCCCATGCTGTAAATTTACCAACAATTAACAGTTTCATGGCTTTTTAAAATTATTGTTATTCTAAAGCATCAGAACTGGAAAAGATAAACATGCCTGGTTTTTAATTACAAAAAGAGGAGGAGGGCTTATGTTAGAAAATTTGCTAATGAAAGACTAATTTCCAAACAATAGGCAATACTGGAAGTAGCTGAATAAAGAAATGCTTTGATGAGAGTGACTTCAATGAGAATAATTAGTAGCTGAGGAAAATGAAAGGCCGATGTTTCATGAAGAGCATTATAGACTGATATATGTAGGTCATGTGAAGAAGTACTTTCATGAGCATTCCCTTAAGTGTGGCATCAATAATTTGTGGTTTTAAGCTAAATTAAAAGTGAGAATGTTTTTTCCTGATTTTAATAGAGTAAGTTATGCTTGCAGTACCTTGTGCTGTTTACCAATAAAAATGCAATTAAAATATTTGGGAAACCATGTAATTAATGAAATAGCCTTTGAATTGAGTATGTGTTATGAATATCTGGGTTTTATTAAAACCAAAAGTTGTTAAAGTGTATGAAGTATAATCTGTATACTAATCTCCTGATGTTGACAAGTTAATGACAGATGTTCCCTTGCAGTTTCCTAGGAAGTTATTTTTCTTTGCTGAAGTTCTGTACTGGTTACTTTTTACATGTAAAATTTTGTTCCTTTACTAGTTGGCTGCAAAGAAATTTTACAGTTTAGGAAACTTCTTTACTATAATACTTATACTGTGAAAAAGATTTTGCTTCTGTACCCTCCAGGATTTATGAATTCATAAAGGATGCAAGACAACACAGGGGCCCGTGACAGGTTCCTCCTGTGACTCTCTGGTTTAGTGTCAGGCTAGTTTTCCAGGAAAGGCAGAGAATCGGATTCCGTCAATCTTCTGCACAATTTCAGGCAGGCAGATTCCAAAAAGACTGAGACTGTTACTTCAGGAAGGACATCTCTATATAGCTGGATACAAACCAGAGGCTTTTTACTCATTCATCTCTCACACCAGCCAGGTATGAGCCATGTCATATCCCTAACCCCTCTTGGCTCACGTCTGGATCCAAAATACTGCCAGGTGGCCATGATGAAGAATTTAAATTTGGATGCTGCACTGGATTTTTCTGTCAAAAAAACCCAACATCATGGGTCAACCATACTTGCATATAGCTGACTGGTAGCATGGGCAAAGTATGGAACTATCAGCTCTCCAAGGCAAACTGTCAGTGCAGCTGTAGTTTATGGTGAAACAACATCCATTCTTCCAATGAACCCCTGCTTTCCCATATATCTGATTATTCAAATTCTTCACTAAACATAAATTTTTAATTAATCTTTCTGGAGAACTGGATTTTGTCCCTAGTGTTGGGCCAAGTGAAAATGAGTGTCCTGACTGGTCCTTTTAGGCCAAATTTTACTGCCAAAAGGAAAGTAAGCAGTGAAGCCATGCAATCCTTACTGTATCCTGCTGTTAGCAGAAAATTCAGTCAGGGAACATCTTCATTTACAGCATGATCGCCTTTTGTCATTGAAATAAACAATGCTGCCTGCGGGGGATGGGAGCCTAGTCCGCAGGCAAGAACAAGCATTGCAGCCGGCTGGTTGGTTTAGTTGCTATCTGTGGCCACTTTTTAGTTATTTGCAACTCTTCATTCATTTGCAACTTCTTCTTTCTTTGCCTTCCTTCTCTCACAGGATCTGGCTCGGTGGAAGAGTCGTCGAAGGAGCGCTTCACAGGATTTGATAAAAAAAGAAGCTGAGAGAAAGAAAATGGAGAGGTTATTGGCTGGAGACGGAACGAATGAGCGCAGAAAAAGCATCAAAACCTACCGAGAAATTGTGGAGGAGAAGTACGTTGTTTTCCTGGAGTGTAATGGCGTGTCTGAAAATGCCGTGTGTTCCATAGGTGATAAGTGACTGTGGGCAGCCATGCCTGCAAGCCTGAGTGAGGGAGAGGGGAGGATGTTGATGGAGCAGAGGAAGTGGGTGTGCTTTCCAGTGTTAATGTGATGGTCTCTCTTGTGTTGTCTTCCTTGCAGAGAGAGGAGGGAGCGGGAACTTCATGAGGCATACAAGAATGCAAAGACACAGGAGGAGGCTGAGAGCATCCTCCAGCAGTACATCGAAAGATTCACTATCAGTGAAGCTGTCCTTGAGCGTTTGCAGATGCCAAAAATTCTGGAAAGAAGCCATTCAGTGGAACCAAATTCCCCACTGAAAGACCCAAATCCTCTGAGATATTTAAGGCAACAGTCGCTTCCTGCTCCAAAATTCACTGCCACCATTGAAGCAACCATTGTTCCCACCACTGAACTAGAGCCCAGCAGTTCAACAGGACGCACATCTCCCAGCAAAAGTGTCTCCAAGGCTGTGCCTATGCTGACACCCAAGCCTTACTCACAACCCAAAAACACACAGGAAGTTTTAAAGAACTTTAAGGTAGGATACATCACGTGCCCCAAAGTCAATAAGGAGGCAAAGAGATCTTGATTAGATCATCTGAACATATGTTTAATGCAATTATGTAGAAAATGGTGGCAGCATTCTGATGTTAGAAAATTCAGCTTCATGCACCGTGCTGCCTGGGTTAATGCTTTCTTCATGGTTACCAATCTTCTTAGAAACTTGACCTCTTCTGATGAAATATTTGCACTGGTTGTTTTTCCTCAGGCTAAGTTTGTTTGGGGAAAGGGGGAATTTAAGAAAAAAGCAAGGTGTTTCCACAGAAAGTTTTTAGAAAAGAGTATGTGGTCATGTTTTTTGTTTTTAAGCAAAATGGAAGGTGCAGGGAGCATGGAGGCCCTGACTTTTGAAGCAAGACCTGAACTGACTTTTGCGTCAGGGGTCTGATTTTTGCTGTACCCAAACAAGTGTGTCCCTACTCCTTCAGAGTCAAGAGCCAGCTTGCCCAAAGATATCCTCTGTCTTAAACATGCTTCTCATGCTAGTGGCATTCAAGGGTCCCTGAAGCCCTGCTGATATCCCAGTAGCACTGCTACCATGTATATTCAGGTTGTTTACTTTCTAAAAAATGAGTTAGCTTTTTATAGCTAGTGAAAAAAAGTATGTTGTGATGTATAATTTATTGAAGTCTGTCCCAGCTCTTGTGGAAACCACACCCCACCATGTTTCCTAGTTGAAACATGAAACTGATAATTCCTGTTTTTCTTATACCTCAGTTGGTATGCCCCCAGAGTTTACCTTTTAGATATCACTGAATCATGGATCTTTGGGTTTTTTCTGATCCCTGACACTTTTTTCATCAGAGGACCAAGATATGTGTGTGTATCACCATAATGTTACTGCATATATAATTCACATATGTGGGTAAAAAACTAGCCCATGAAGGCTCCTACCCCCCACAAGCCACCACAGAAAAATCTGTCTGAATCTTGTTCACTTGATGTGAAAAAATGTGATTTGTCTCAGTAGGAATCATTCCCTAGCACATGTAGCTGTAGGATTATTTTCCCTTGAAACACCAGTCTATTGATGATTCTTGGCCCTGGTGACAATGTGTGGACTTCCTCCAGATCAGAAGGAAAGGAATATGTTTGTTTAACTCTGCAGCCAGGGCATCTGTCCTGCTCATTTGAACATTTGGTTTTCCTCCTTAATATAAATAGAGAAATGTCTTAGTCTAAACAGAGACCCTGAAATGGATGGTGTGGGCTGCCAGTGTTTTCCTGGCCTTTTTGAGATCTTTCATAACCTGCCTCTCTAGTAGATAATTCAGCACAAAGTCCCAGAGGACTTGGGGCTCACTGCCTGCTCACACTAAACCCTGAGAGAGGTACTGTGTTAAGTGGATGAAGTCAGTGTAGAAAGGAAGGGAATATTTTCATCTGAAAAACAGTGGTGGAGCTGATTGTGCAAGAGCCCAATCACCTTCCTGCCTTCACCTTCCTGCACATCTGGCAGAGCTAAGGATGCCCAGCAGCTCAGGGATGGCCTGTTAGTTAATCATGCTCATAAAGAGCAGGCCTCTGGATGCATATGTACAAGAAGTCAATGGGAGGAGTTTGCCCTCAGCTTGGTACTGATGGTATATACTAAGTTGGAGTGCCACTCTTGAGGTATCCAAGCTGTTCACTCAATAACTAAGGAAGGATCTCTGTGCACAGAGTAGCAAAGCCCTCCTTACTCCTCACCCCTGCTGACAAGCCTATAAACATCTGTGGTGTAGCCAGGCAGGAGCAATGTGGTGGTACTGAGACCTGGTCCTCTCCTGGTTTCTCTCCACCTGGGCCCTCTTACAGTGAACGGCCAGTGAGTTCTCTGTAGCAAGACTTCTCCTGTATGCTTCTACAAAGAGCCCTTCAAATTGAAGGGAGTCTTTACATGCCACTTCCATTCAGAAATTACAGTGTTAAAGCACCGAGAAGTTGTATCAGTGCAGAGGAAGAAGCCAAAGCATATTTTGTAATTTCTTCTTTGCTTAAAGGTTCGTTAGCAGGAATATATGGCCACCAAGGAGCTGGCTTGACCCTGAGAAAAAAGGTAGTTAAACTGTTTCCACACTCGCCTTTTCAAGAAGATTGCCTAAAGCAATTTTTTGGGAAAGCACCTAATCTATTTGATTGCCTTATGGAGAGGGTGGAATGCCAGTTTTATTTGCTGGTGCCTTGATTACATGTTATGAACAAAAGAGAAACAAGTGGATGAACTCTGCTGCTCCTGTCCCTTAAGTTCACATGACAGTGCTTCAGAAAAGCACAGACTGCTGATACTGTGGTGAGGTCATTGGGGTACATATAAGCAGTTCATCAGCATAATTAGTCCTGCTTGGCTCTTGCATAAGGCAATGCAAAACCCAGCAGTTTTGGTCTAAATTTTACACAAAAATGGATTTTTTTAAAACATCCTTTGATCTGTGATGCATGGAAAGGGTGTCTGTATATTACTGGGAGAATGGAATGTGGGAAACCAGGAAATCCAGAAAAATTATTTCCTTGTGTCTGTATTTTGTTAATGAGCCCCCTAGGGTCATAGGGTCTTTTTCTGTTTTGGCCTGTTGAATGAAATATGTGCTTGGCTCCATCCTTCACTGATAACACAGATTGTGTTAACAATTGTAGTATCATGCTGAACTCCTAATTTCCTAAATTCCTTTGAAGGCTACTTGTCTCAGCATATTTGTTTAACTCTATTCTGCAGGTAGATGGAAAAGTCAGCATGAATGGAGAAAATGTCAACGGCATGGAAGAAAAGGATAAAGAATGTACAACAGTAATATTTACTCCTTCACCAACCAGATCTCTGAAATTTGATGGAGTAGCCAGAGGGGACAGGCCCCCGGTAGAGTTGAAGAAGGACCCCCCAAGTGTTGAGCTCAATTTACAGAGGCCTGCCACTCAGAGTGTGCACAAAGAGCCAACAGTAAGACCAACACGAACAAACCAGCCTTACTTACTTTGCCAATTTTCTGTCTCATGATGTGTTTAATCACTAACTAATGATACCCAAGTGCCTATGTTTCCCTTATTTCAAAAGGGTGTGCCCAGACCAGGAAAAAAACTATAAACAAAGCCCAAAATCCTTTGTAAATTAAAGGCTTCTTCCTTTTGTATGTGGGTAGAGAAATAGGAGGGTAAGATTAAAAAAACTTTTTGTAGCCAGTGGGGATTTTGGGGTTTTTTTGTTGTTGGTGGTGGTTTTTGTTTTTGTTTTTGTTTGTTTGTTTTGGGGGGTTTTGTTGTTGGTTGGTTGGTTGGTTGGTTTTTGGGGGTTTTGTGTTTTGTTGTTGTTGTTTTGGGATTTTTTTCCAGATGTCATGCAGCTGATAAGCGTGCTTTAAATGTGCTGGGCCAGGGAGAATTGATTCAGTGTCCCAGCTGTTGTGCAGGTTTATTCAGCGCTTCTCCTAATGTAAGCTGATTAGATCAGCAATGTAATTGGACTGTGTGAGCCATTATAATTAGTCTCAGTTTTCAATTTTCAGAAGAGGATGTGGATGTGCTGGCAGTTTTGAACATTTGGTTTTCATTCCCCTCTCAGAAATATTAGAAGAGGGGATAAGCTATTGAAATGCTCAGAGGGGCCAACATGCTTCTTAACTGCCTTATCAGAGAAACAAATTAATTTTACCTTTTCATCTTTCTCTCCCCCTCCTCCCCAGAGAAGAAGGCAGGAGTAAAACTAGAGCATGTCACAGCAGGCATCTAGATGCTACAAAACTGTAATAAAAGTAGATAGTAAAACAAAACAAGAAATAAGGAGAGGATTGCAAAGAGAGCATGTAAAAGGGTTGCAAGCAAGTGACAGGAGAGGGAATTCTCACCATTTTTTCCTGTGTAACAACAAAGAGAATTGGAAATGTGGTGAGAGTTGGAGTATGATAATTTTTCCTTTCATCTCAGATTTCATCCAAGTATTGGCCAGAGGGATAACAGGGAGCAGACAGGGATCTATGCTGGGGTGTGATGGCTCGTTCATGAGAAAGGGTTTGTGTTTTACTCCCCTGCTTAATGCCAGTCTCTAGCTGTGGACAACCAAACCATGGAGCCTGCAGCAATCATGGGAACTGGGATGTGCTGTGAGCACAGACTTGATCGTGTCAGAGGGAACTGGTATTGAGTCAAAAGTGAATGATTTGCAGGGATGGCAGAGCTGACACTGCTCCTGTCAGAACAATTTGGATGTGAGGGAAAAGCCAGGTAAGCATTGCATCTGATATGGAAGAGCAGGTAATGGGAGTGTTTGGAGAATAGAGAAGAACCTCAGCTTGCTGGAGATTAGAAGCTCAATGACAATCAGAAAAGTACCCAAGTGAAAATACTACTGTCTCCTTTTTTCAGGATTTTCAGGCCTAGTTAGAGTTATGAGGAAACCCAGCAGCAGAAGTCACTGTTAGTTCTTGAGTGTGCTTGTATCTGTTTGATGTCCTCTCATCCTCCCCTTTCTGCAGCTTTTGAGGATGATATGGCCAGCTGAACGCAAATTTTTCAGTGTCTGGTTTCTCCTTCCAATTCTTAGCTCTTGTGGTGATACTAGCAAAGGAGGCAGAAGAGTTTGACTCCTCAGATTCCTTGTGACTCTTGATATCTGCAGAATAGCTCCTGGTTTGTACTTAATGCACTTAATGATGAAGCTTACAAGAGAGAATGAGTGTGCACCAAAATGGTGCTAGTGACAGAGTGTCTATGCTCTAACTACAAATTTTATATCACTAGCCTCACAATTCCATCAGTAATGTGACTGGGTAGTGCAAATCATCGTAATTACTCCTGGCACTTCAGCTTCAAGCAAAGGTATGTGTATTAAACATGTCAAGGGCAGAGCAAGGACAGCAGGCTGCTTTGAGGGGATCTTCCATGGCGAAACAAGTGGAATGCACTGAATGTGATGAGAGAGCAGAGAAGAGAAGGAGATCTGCCTGTGGCTGGAAGGGAGTTTGCCAGCCTAAAATAAGATTTCAGGTTCTGTTTCTTCTGGATGTTTACTTCTCTTTACCCAGATGCTTCTTTTTAATTTTCCAGGTCTCCATGCCTCAGACTAAGGCATGGGCAGTAATTTAGCTATTGAGATGCAGGAGAGTCCTTTGTTGATGGAAAGGGCCTAGGTGCCAGGTTACAGAGATGGGACATGGTACTGATGCTTGTCTTCTTCACTGTGTATGTTGGGACACAGACAAGCACTGCTATAGACAGCTTGATATGGATATAATTGGTCTGGGGCCTTATCCGCAAGAACTGGGCAGCTATGCTGGACTCTCTTCACTCAGCCTTCTCCCTGTGCTTACTTTACTTCAGACTTTGGACAACTAACACAACGATGTCAGCCTCATCTGCAGAGCCTGAAAGGCTAAACTCCTCTCTGAAGGATATAACCCCTCCTAGGAAGGTTGGGAATCTAAATTAGGAAGCTAAGATCCTCCTGGGCTTGTCCCACTCCCCATAAAACATGACCTCTTGCTCAGTAGGATACTGCATCTAGCTGTCACTGTCAGCATTCCAGAAGGGAAAAGGAGGTTTGATTTTTGCTCCAGGGGTGGGACTTCCAAGCTACACATTCTTAGAAGTAAGGAAGCCTTCTGAAAGTCTCCACTATGACCTCCCACAAAGCAAACACAGGGCTATAGGTTTTCTCTGATGCTTAACCCTTCTGACATTCCAGAAGAGGAGGAGAAAATGACAGAAACAGGCATAGAAAAGCAGCTGAGATGAAGAAGAAGAGCTGTCTAGAGTGGAAGAAAGAACTGAAGCTCTTATGCTTTGAGAAATCTTCTACAAATTAAGCATGTTTTCAAAGCCATTTCTAAACTCACTTTCACTGTGTTTATTTGTATATTTTATTGATTCAGTTCTTGTAAGCTATGTCCTTCCCAGGCTTTGAATAAGACTTACAGGTAGTAGTTCCTCTGTTGGGAAATGCTGGTTCAGGGGTTTGTTTTTTCCCCTCTAGTTGCTTGTAGATTTGGGTTGTTTTTGTGTTTTATTCATTCATTTTCTGCTCCAAGTCCCTTTTGTGAGATACATATTTCTTTCCATGTATACCTTACCTATGGTACTTGTGTCCTCCCCTTGTGATTCTCTTCCTGTTCTTTACATGCCCCTTCCTCCTCCTCCATCCCTCGTAGGGCTGCTCCCCTGCTGTTTCAGTTCATTTGTCAAATGGACTAGTTCTGTCTTCTCTCAGCCTGGCAGGCTTCCCTTTGAAGCTCTGTAGTCCTAGTTTGAATCTGGCTGCCCGCAGGCATTGTCTGCAACAGGGGAAGATGCTGCTGTGCAAGTGTACTCCAACAGTGCTGTTGGCCTGAAGTTTATTTAAGTTGCACCAGTTAAAGCACTAATACTATTGAGGCTTTTGGGGAGCTGGGGAAGTGCAGAGATCATTTCCTGTGGGGGAGACCTCAGTGTCAGTTGTCTTTTTGACAAGAGAAGGACCCCATCTAGATGTGAATCAAATAATGTTTGGCAATCAGAGACTGACTGGGAAACATATGTACATCCTGCCTAAATCTGCTATGAAATGAGATGCAAAAAACTGCAGCAGGTGGGCAGGACAGTAAAGAAAAATACTATCAAAAAGTATACCTATATCTCTAGTGTGTAGGTAGAGTAGTAGGTAGAGTATAGGTAGTGTATAAGGGATTTTACAAGAGACTTACCTTTACTTAAGGTAGCTTATGAAATTTTGCCTATGATTAAAGGCTAAAAAGGATAAACTTGTTCTACAAACAGGAGGAAAATATCCCACTGGTGTTTGTGGAGCAGTGTGGTGCTAAGAGGGGTGGTAGGTAAAGCATACCTATACCTCTCAATGCAGTTGGGAAAACTGGGGCACGAGCCTGAAGACTGATCACTCAGTGGCAATACCAGCAATAATGTGAGAATCATCTCCTCATCCTGGTCCTACCGGTCAGCCATTTAGGCTGTGAATTCGTCCCATTATACAGCATACTGGTGGACACTACAAATGCTGAGAAGTTGTATCCGCTAGCTCTTTGAATCAGAAGCTGGCAAAATAAATGTTTTGTTTTAAAACAGTGTTTGTGCAGATTTTAGTGTAGGGGAATTAATTAGTTAAGTAAGTAAGTAACATCAATTTATTTTAACCAATTTTTATACGAGCATTTAGAAGTTATTGGCTTCCTATAGCTCTAATTATAACTTTGCTCTGATCAACCAGAAAAAATAAACATAGGCAGCAACCTAAAAAAGATCAGGGTGATGGTGGGGAGAGACATCTTTCTTTTAATTTTTCTAGCTAGCTTAAACTTGTCCATTTCTACTCACTGCATGCTTGGCACAAAATACACTTGTTTTCTATATCCAAGTAACACTCTCCTTCATGTTGAAAAATTCACTGATTGAACTGAGATTAAAGTACAAGCTTTCTTGTGGTTGAGGATTGTTGGCCAAGCTACAGGAGAGTAGGGCTGAAATCCTGGTTTGTACATATCTGGTAAGACAAGTCTTTGTTCTTTGATTCAAGCCAAGAAACACTTGTAGAGTAAGTATGTCTGTTCCAGATTGACAGCTTTGCCTTGAACCACACATGAGAAGATGCATGGAGGGCTGGACTACCTGAAGGAAAAAAGGTGTAGGATGAGAAGTGAGAGCAGCAAAGCTTCAAAGCAGCTAGAAGGGAACTCTGCTCAGCATTTAGTTATGAACATAACATGCCTGTCTCCTGTCCTTTAGACAGCCACGCACTTTTCAGTGTCTGTCAGTGAAAGAAGCTAATTTTACACCCCAACTGAGCAGTAATAACTCTAATCAGTATCAGGAATCCTTCACACTTTCTTGCAACATTTTCAAGACTTCTCTGTCACTTACTGATTACCCTGATCTTTTGTTGTAAATAGCTGGCCTGAGTATAGCATTTTTTAGCTGGCAGATGACGTAACCTGTTGAAGCAGTGTTCTGGCTGTGGTACTATATGTGGCATAGCATGCAAGAAACTAAGCTGTGGCAGCCCAGGGTTGTGCCATCATTACCACTCACGTCAACTGCCAACATTAATTTTGACTAGGAAATCTTTGTACGAAAACTTTGAAGTCAATGATATGTGCAGAATTCGAATCACGGTTTTGTGATTTGTCAGGCAATTTCTACATGTAGCTATTGATGTTGCAACCAATTTCATTCCTGAATGGTTTTACAGAATTTAAATTGTAGTTTCAACCTGATTCTTTCTGGTATCTCTGCATTCTCACTGGTTCCAGACAGGTTGTTTTGTCATGTTTTCATAGAAAATACAGTAACAATATTTCACATGATTTTGTGTGCAAGCAGTGTTAACTGAGCTATGTTTCAATTTAATTCACAAGAAGGATTAATAAAGTTCTACTGTAACTTCCTTTGGAGTTTGTATTCTTGTAGAAGTTGTGATACTCTGTGTGTTAGGTATTGGTTATTGTATTTTTAGGATTTTATTAAGGGTGTAAAGTTTTGCCACAGCAGTAGCCAATATGGTAATTTCTGGCTTGTATGATCTCAATTAAAGAAATACCTGGACTGATATCCTAGTTTATGTGATAAAAATCCTGTCTGTCACAAACGGAACTAATTTATTTTCATGCCTGATAGGTGTTTGTAACACTATATATTCGTGCCTGTGTCTTTGTTAAATGTTTAGCAGAACACTGGTGTTGCTTTGTCCTCTGTTACTGATGTGCTCGTAACCACAACTGCCATCACAATAGTTAACTTTCCATCATGGAGTAAGGCTAAGTCATAATTGGGGAAGCTTACTTTAAGTCCTGGGTATCCAGATGCATGGGGTAATAAAACCACCCATCCAAGCAGACAGCATTCTTCACTTTTTAGAAGTTTTAATAGTACAGAGTCTCGACAACAGCCTGATCTGTGGGCAGAGATAATCACAGCCACCATGCACTGAGATTTTTCCTACTCCTCTTGAAGGCTTCGTTGCCTGTGGTGGTGTTGTGTGACCTTCCCTCACAGGCATCTGCAGCAGAGCCTGTGTTTGGAATGGCTCTGTTGCCCTGCAGGAAGAGACCTCTGCCCACACAAGCACATATGGCAGAGGGGTGCTGAGAGGCTACATCAGTCCTTCATCCCCAGGCATGACAGCTCCTCATAGAACTGAAGTACTTCAGAAACATCACTCACTAGGTTACTCAGTCTTTCAGTGTCCATGTCAAGATACAGTCCTCTTATGTGTAGTGAAATGTTTGTATGCCTTTTTTCATGTTCAGTGATAACATCATCATTTTAGTACAAATACTTATGAAATGTGAAGAATGATAATCTGCAGTAGAAAAGATATTTTATCAATTATATCAGCACAAGAATTTTCTTAAGTGTATCATGTACCTGCGGATAAAATACTAGATAATACTACATTAATTTGATATTATAAATAGAATTAAATTTAGTGGAAATAAGCGAGTTCCCCAGTGAAGTTGACTTAATTTTTTTATAAATTAGTTATTAATCAGTTTTATATTTTTAGCTGCATGTCACTAGCATTTAATTGCTCAGGAGAGGGAGGAGAAAGAGTCAAATCTCTGTGAGCAGGAACAGAACTTCTGCAGCATGCCATTGGAAAGTCAATTTTCCTGCAGCAAGTAGTAGCTCTTTTTTCTATAAATAACATTTACATCTATACCTGGTTCAAACTCCTGGATATAGGTTATGGGTAGGTTCAGTTATTGCACTTGTGCAGGATAGCTGCATGACAGCACTGTGCTTAGGTTCCTGAGGTAACTCTAGACCCAGAGGTGATACAAGTGCATCATGTCTGTGCATCATGCATCACTGCAGCATTTGCTGAGCATTTTAGCCCCTCTGAGAGGCCATTGTGGCTGTGCTCTTTCTCCAGCACCAGCTGACATCAGCAATTGACTTTCCTGGGTAAAATAGTTTAACACTTTTTGTATTGGCCCTGGGATTATTACTGTTTATAGTTTTAAAGCCTCTGAGGTTGAAGTTAAAGTTGAATGTATTTATTCATTTTAATTTTTCAATTTGGACAGTTGCTTTTTGAGACTGAAGGGTGAATTCCATTGTTTTACCAAAAATAATATCCATCTAAATATTAATAATTGAAATCTACAACAATTTCTTTGGCAGGGCTTATGGTTTGGAGCAGTGGGTTTGGAGCCTCTTGCTTTTCCATGTGAAAACCCTGAGCTCTCGATAATAGTCATTTGTTTAGGTATAACGAGTTTTGTAGGTTGTAGAATGACACAGAATAGTTCAGGTTGTAGGTCTCTAGCTGCTCAAAACAGGATCAGACATGAGATCAGAACAGGTTGCTAGGGGCTTGATCATTTGAATCTTGAAAACCTCTGAGGACAGAAAAGGCATGACCTATCCGGCTAGTCTGTTGCACTGGCCTGCCTGTCCTCATGCAGAAAAGAAATACTTATTTCTGCTTTGCACAAGGTTGGGAAGGATTTCCAGTAGCTTCTCCCCTGGCACCTGTATCAGGAGCCAGAAGTGAGGCTGAAGAGGAAGTTTTCTTTAGTTGCAGTAGTGTTCTGCTGGGGTTTTTGTGATGAAAGCTCTCAGTGACACACCAGGCTGGCATCCAGATGAACTGGGGGAGAGAGAGGTGGATTATATGAAAGAAAAGAGCAAGTAAGTGGCAAGAGATAAACCTCTGGGGCACAGGACTTGCAGTCTTTGGAGCATTTCTCTGGGGCTCTGTTTTAGCCTGTGCCTCACCTCCAGTGACCATCTCTCTTGGGTGTGTGTGAGACATGGAGGGAGAGGTCTGTGCTTTCTTCACGCTTGGTATAGATACGTTCACAGGTGGACATGGTCTTGTAGAGTACCTGAAACTTTCCATGTTACCTTTTTAGAGACTCTCACCTTCTGCCTCATCCAGATCGAGAACTGCTTTTAGGCAGGTGGGGGATGTTTCTTCATGTCTTGCCTGGGGCAGAGGCTGAGGGTGGCAGAGGTGAAGGTGCACTGGGAAGTGGTGGCAGCGGGGAGGATGGCAGGCAGCCAGCCCCAGCAAACACTGCCGCTTCTAGAGACTCGTGGCTGTGATCTGGCACCTGTCCTGGTGAGAGGTGGCAGTGCAGCCCTTGGCAGCTGCAGGCCCCTTCTCTTGCTCCCAGCACTGCTGGCTGCCTGCTGGGCTTGCCTGGGTCACTGGCTTTGGCCATGGCCCCACACTAGTCTGCACCATTTCCTTGCAGGGCATCTTCCCAGACATGTTCCCTGCCCCTCTTGAGAGCATGACTCCCTCCAGAGAGGAGATGAGGCAGTGATTCACAAGCTTTGCCAGCAGTAAAGTTCCCTGGAGCTTTGTGGGGTGTCCACAGGTGTTGAGATCCTGTTGGCATTGTCAGCAGGTGTCCCCAGTGACCGAGCTGTGAGAGCCCAGGTCTGTTTTTCGTGGGGCAGGCTCAGATAAGGGGCCACAGGCTCATGTGGGCCTGCAGGGGTAAGAAACAAGAGCAATGCAAAAGGTGGAGGTCTGATTCCTGCCTGCAGAAAAGAGGAAATTTCATCAGATTTCCTCCTTTGCAGCTGTTAAGAAGACGGAGGAGCGGGAGTAGGGCAGGAAAGAGAGTCTACAATAGACTATTTCTGAAATATGTTACTTTTTATTTCTAAAAGTAGTCTGCATTTTTTATTTTCCTCCATTGAATGTGCCATTTTTGAGATCTTGGATGCATTAGAAGCACTAGCTACGGGCAATGGCTGATAGCTTTGCTGCAGATTTTTCTTGATTTGCCTTCTGGAAAAGCAAATGTATGGTGGAAGCTGCTGAATAGATCAGCTGAAGTGTTACCCTTGTTTTGACAGTGTGGTTTTAACTCTGCAACAGCCCTGTCCAGGTCAGGAAGCTTGCTTTTCAAAGGCATTTGGATCATTGGCTTGATATAGTCTTACCATATTTTTTCAGTCCTCTCTTAATAGTGTTTCAAGTATTTCATTACCTTTAATATCAACTCTGGCTTTTCCCTTCAGATAACAGATTGTTTAGACAACCGTGAAATAAAGGAAGTACTTAATTACTTTGCCGCTTTCCAAACTCTAGTATGTGCTTTCTATTCACTGATGCATATGTTTTTGTGTTATTCTGGAAGGGGAAACTAGGGGTGAAATGTATGCTTATCTCCAGCTAACACAATCCAAGATATCCTACAGTTTTAAAGCTTGTAGCAGCTATTCCAAACCAACCACATTAATGGCTGATGATGAGCGATTTGAAAAGGAGATTAAAGCGCAGCCATTCAATACCCAAATGAGCACATATTGCTCTGAAACATTCTCCCCAACGCCCTGCTGAGCTCCAAACTGATGTGGTTCAAACACACTACAAAGGAGCAGCAAGCACTGCCCTGAGGAATTAGCACATGCTTTTATTTCCACTGTGCTCACTCTGTGCTGTGTTTCTCTCTCCAGACCTCCCCAGTGGAACTGGATGGAGCTGACAGCCTGCAAGCCGAGCCCAGCCCGAGCAGTGCGGCACCTGCCCCGACGACGTGCCCATCCCCAGGTGGGTGTGCTGCTGCCCTCACCCCTGCCCCTGCCTGTCCCCAGGTGGGTGTACTGCTACCTTCACCCCTTCCTGTCCCCAGGTGGATGTGCTGCTGCCCTCACCCCTGCCCCTGCCTGTCCCCAGGTGGGTGTGCTGCTACCTCACCCCTGCCCTTGCCCTTCCTCACTTATGGGCCCGGGTTGAGGCACACCCTGTGTCAGGAATCTGATAGGAGCAGCAGCAGCAGCACCGACAGGGCTCATTAGAAAATGCTGCAGATGTCAGTAACCTTGACATGAAATTGCATGCAGTCAGAACAGTCATTCACTGCAGCAGCCTCCAAGGGATGTGGGAGAGCTCCTGTGGCAGGAGGTTTTTCTGGTGCAGCTGGACAGGGTGCTAAAGAATCTCCTCTAGGTTCCCTTTCCCACAAAAGGCGGGACTAGATGGTCTGTCAAGGTCTCATCCAGCCTGGGCTGTTCTATCATTCTGTGGCTGAAATGACACACCTGAGTTGTCCACTTGGCCATTTGTGCAAGTGAAAAGTCAGTGCCACAGCACGCTGTAACCAGAAAGCAACAAGGGCAGAAGCTACCAGTCAGTAATAGCTTCTGTTTGACACACTTTTTTCCCCCAAGACATTAAGGAATGGGGAGAAAGAGTAAGAAGGAGCACTTCAGTCCCTATAGGGACTTTAAATGGACAGCATTGTGTAGACTCCTAATTTTCTGCTTTAAAGCCTTTATGCATGATTCCTAATCTGGAGAAAGGAATTTGCTGGTAGAATTTTAAGCTGTTTTCCTCAAAAGAGTGTTTCTGAAACATTGTCTTTGAGTAGGCACTTTATTTGCTGTATGCTATTATACTAAGTTCATGGTATTTTTGTGTTGTTCATTTTTTTAAATGGGTGTATCAAAGTTCAGCTTGGTATGGGTAAGTAAAAAGTACTATATCAAGTAGGTATTTAAATGAGATCTCTGGCTGCAGTTTGTATGTAACCATAATGCTCCTATTTGTTGGAGATAAATGTGACTTAAACAATTGAGCTTTGCCCTCAAACATCAATGAGGTACCATTCCCCAAAGATTAGAAGCACATGGACTGTTAGCAAGGGCTCATTAGCTGACTTAATTACTTTGGCTGCTAGATGACAAAGTACATAGTTTAACAATTTTGAATTGCATCTGGCAGGTAATGTAGAAGGTGCAATCTTGTAATGAAATGACCAAATTCTCTTCTCAAGAGTCAACAGTAATGAGCTGGTGTTGTCTACAAATCACAAAGCCACCATGGCTCCAGCTTCCTAGCTGTCAGAAATGCTACACATTAAGTATTGCCATTGAATTTTAGTATTGTCTGGCAAGGAAAACTGAGATAGCACTGCAAAAATCGAAATGGCAAAGCAACATGGAGTTTTCATTATGTCTGCTTTGGAGGGATAGATGGGGTCCAAACTCTGTAAACATCTTGTAGAGTAAACAACCTCTTCTGCTGTTCAGTACAAGCCAAATACTTCCATGCTGTGGCCCCTATGCCTCTAATGGTGGGGGAACTGCTCCAAAGGAGAGTGCATCTGCCTTGGCAGCAGGAGCAGCTCATCTCTGCTTGTGTGCACGTTCTTAGTGATCGTAGGTTGCGTCTCTTTCTTAGCTCACTCTCCCAGCCTATCAAAGAGGTATATTCAGAAGCTGCCACTGCTGCTGTGGTTGGAAAGGGGACAGGATCTGAAGTTTCTGCTTTAGGAGGTTGGATAGATGTCTGGGTGCTTATTCAGTGCCTGAGATTCTGGCAACTGCTGTGCTTGCAGTGGTGGTATCAGCTGTCACAGTCCTCAGCTATAGACCTGTGTGCTTCTAGTCCCTTCTCCCAGGAACCAGCATCAACTTGTCAGGTTTCTTTAAGAATTAGATGACAGCTAGGTTATTCCAGTCCAAGGCTGCCTGCTAGCAGTTTGTTTGTTGTCTGATGCTTAACCGATTGTCAATGGACGTGGTAGGTTTGGTGAAAATAGGCAAGTTGAAATATCCTCCAGCGCTGAGAGTGAGACCATGTCGTATAGCTACTTGTCGTTGTAGCATCTTAGGATAGGATTCATCATACAACTTCAGTAAAGAGATCTTAGCTCAGCCGGCCCATTGTAGGTTACAGCTCATGTCAGCCAGAGGAGTCCCTGAAATAGTTTGCGTGAGGCTTTCCCAAGGACTTCTTCTCTGTTTTTGTTGACCATGAAGGGTGTCCCATGATGCCCAAGTCAAGTGTAAGTGAATAAATTTTGATAGGTGAATTTCATTCTTTGAGTCTTGTCTTCTCTGAGAGATTAATTTTTCCCGTGTTGAAGAAAAAAGTTTATTTTTTCAAAACATCCAGTAAACGGGCTCACAGTATATCCAGTAAGAAATTGGATTGCAAGAAATAGGCATATGGTTTTTTTTGAAAAAGTATCCTAACCTTGCAACATTATCTCTTACATGTGTGGATTAGGTTTAGATCAAAAGCAATTCAAGTCAACTGCAGCTTGTGCCAGCCCTGTTGTGAAGAGATTAGAATTTCTTCCCAGTCCTGTCTCTTCAGAGGAAACTGCTTCAAGCGAGAAAGATGTGAAGAAAGCTGAAATAGAGCAGCAGAAGGAAGCAGAGCTCCCTCCTACACAGGAGGTATGTATGGGCAAGAAAAAGAGCGAGTGGAAAACAAACCAAACAAAAAAAAAAAAGGAGAAAGATCTTACACAGAAATGTTTATTGTGCAAATTGGTATTTTTCTCCATATAATGTCACTTCAGGAGTTCATTCAAAACATGACCCTGAAAGATGGTTTCAGCTGCCAAATCCTGTGGTCATCAGGGAGTTCCCCCTCAAAAGGAACTCCACGGTGGCTGCTTGTAGTGTTTGAACCTGTAAACTGGTGGGACTAGAAATGAGAACTTAACCTACAAACCCCGGTCCCACCACCTGTTGGGAGGGCAGAGTATCCAGAAGGTGTAGACAGTGGAGCTTATCCTCTTAGTCCTCTCGAAGTGCTGAACCAGTGCAGGTGGTGGAAGAGGTTAACAAATGTCTGTGACCATACTGCTCTGTCAGGTGAGTTAGATGTTGGTCAGCCAGATGTTGTTAGAGGACTGACTTTGGTGTGCAGGGCAGTGTGAATGTCAACAGGAAACAGCTATGGGTTACTTACAGGACTTCAATACTGCAACTCCATGTTGTCATTCTGGAGATAGAGGCTTCATCTTTGATAATGTTGTTTCAGAAAATAAGTAGAAAGGGCTTAAGCTAACCTTTGATTGAACCTGTTGCTTTTTAAATGCCGTTTTCTGCTCCCAAATGTCTGAACAGGTGATGAAAGCAAAATCCCTGGAAGAAAAGGGGAGTGTCGTGCTGCCATTTTTAAAGAAACTACCCGAGACCAGCCAAGTTACTCTGCATAATTCTGGTCTACAAGGTGAGCAAAAAATATTTGGAAAACTCAGCCAGACAATAGCTGAATATGGGCATGTAGCATTCAGGGAGAAGTGCCTAATCAATGACTTGGAGGGTTTTGGAGCTAAAACAGTTATCTTCTAGTTTCATTGGCTGATATTGGTAGTGTGGCTTCTGTGATGCAAAGGACTCTTCTGGTTATTCCTCTTAAACACAACAGCAGAAATTTGACACAGCAGAGGGAGAGCCCTATCTTGCATTTACCTGGCCTAGCAGTAAAGGCTGTATGATGTCAATGAGTATTATGTACTGCTGCTCACAGATGAAAATGACTTAGCAATTGGTTTTATCTCACGATAAAATTTTCTGGAGATGAATTCTGCACTCAGCTGCTCTTGTGGAGCTCCTTTTCATAGATGAACAATACACGTATCTGGCCACATCCTTGAATTTGACCACTGCCCAACACAAGTTCTGGTAATGCAGAACCTTTTTTTTTCCTCGCCTTCATGACAAAGTTTTGCTTGAGACTGATAACGTTTAGTAGTTTGATTTTCTATTTATTTTAAAGATGCATATATGTGGGTATTGTGGAAGAAAGACAGAAAAATCACCTGAAGTTTTTTTCCCCATAAAAACTTTCTAGGTTGTTAATCTATAGGTAATATACTGATTAGCCTAATGTTTTCAAGGTTAAAACTACTGAAGGTGATCCACTGTGAAAAAACCGGAGAGGGACTTTTTACAAAGCCATGTAGTGATAGCACAAGGAATAAAGACTTTAACCTGAAAGAGGGTAGATTTCGATTACGTATTAGGAAGAAATTATTTACGATGAGTGTGGTGATGAGCACTTGGAACAGGTTGCACAGAGAAGTTGTGGATGCCCCATCCCTGGAAGCGTTCAAAGCTAGTCTGGATGGAACTTTGAGCAATCTGATTCAGTGGAAAGTGTCCCAGTCCATGGCAGGGGGAATTGAAACTAGGTGATCTTTAAGGTTCATTCCAACCCAAACCACTCTGTGACTGTCTGAAAAGGAATGGAATTCTCACTTGTTTTTAGTGAGGAGGTGCTACCCAAGCAGACTTTGAGAACAGTATTGTTCTATGTTAAGCAAATTAAACCCAGTATCGAGTAACAGGTTGTAGGTCTCTTGCCTGTTTTCTGACTGGTGCTGAAACACTTGGCTGCACTCTAGTGTTCACAGCATATAGAGCACTGAAAGGCTCACAAAACCTGTTAAAACCTGTATCTGCAATAGGAATGAATGCAAGCACTGTGCAGAGACTTGAAGGGGTGGCTGCCCTTGCATTAGTGTGCTAGAGCTCTCATGTAAGTTCAGGTGCCATGTTGCAAAAGTAGCATTTAGATACAGACAGTCTGTGTGATCTTCAGGTCCACTGTAAATTAGCTGCCATGGGCCAAAGCGACTGTAGACGAAATCCCTCTCGTGGCCAAAGTGGCTCAGGTCTGAGAGTCTGACATCGCCTTTTGACCGCGCTGTTTCTTGTTTTGTCTCTGTGCCGTTGCCTGCAGAGCCGCCCCGCGGGGCCATGGTTCCGCTTAGGGTTCGCAACAACTGGCGGCGCTCACAGTTTTTCTCCCAGTCAGGTAAATGCGGCGCTGGGAACAGCTCCAGCCCTTCCGCTGCCCCAGCCACAGGTGTCTTCGGATGCGGGGCTGGGGCGAAAGCTGACGATCACGGGGACTTGTTCTACCTCTTGCTTTCGTAGAAAATATCTATTCCTGCTGCACAGTTGACAAAGAGCTGTTGGGTTGCACATTGTTGTGATGCTCTGGTTTCAGGCACCCAAAAGAAATCCCTTGCCTATAAATACCTTTCTCTTAATTTCTTTAAATCAGTCTAATTTTCAAAGACGTTTGGATAGAAAATGGCAATGGTTCTCTTCGTAACTGTGGCTCTTGAATAGTGTAGTCCCCTCTTTTTAGCATTGCTGTACTTTTTCCTTCCTTGCACTGAATCATGAAGGGAAAAGTAGATCAAGGTAGGTAACACTCAGTGTCTGAACACTGCTAACATCTGTGGCCAGAAGTAGATGGCATTAGCTAGTGGTAGAGTAGAACCTGATATTAGTAATTATTGTGCTCCTCTATACCCAGATAAAAAGTAGTTTTGTTGGTGATGGGTGTAATCTGGTTTTCTGATTTATTTTCTTGCAATTAGTCCTTGCATTTGGTTGTGGGAGCAAATAGGAAACTAACATAAAGCTCTTTTATACAGATATAGTGTAGATTTCTTTACAGGCTGAGGACATTTTGCTGTGTTAATTTTAATCTTTCATTGTTCTGGTTTTTTAATAGCTGGTCCTGATAGTGGTGACAAATCAAATGTGAGTACCTTTTTTGCATTATTGTTTGGTTTAGCGATTTGTGTTTAGCAGAAATTAATTTTTTGTGTGAACTGTCTTGTAACATCCCTAGAGCAGAATAAGAATTTTTTTCTCATGGACACGTGAGAGGAAAAGTACAACCCAAATCAAGGCATAGTCTGAACCTACATTCATTCTCCTCTTATCTGGAGCTAGCTATACAGTATTTGGTTTCTGGAGCCACTAAAACTTCACAATCTCAAAATAATATGAATTATAAATTATCCATTCTATTTTAAATGCATAGAAGTGAAAGGACTTCACTATTCTACTGTTTCCTCAATGAAACAAAAAAACCCAACACACCACAAATGCTACTCTGAAGTACACAGTATTCCACATTCTGTTTGTCATATATAAATAGACATAGTCTCTTCCTATGAGATGCAAATACTACTTGTAGTGGAAAGGGATATGACACCAAGTATCTAAAACTACCCTTGATTATAAGGATTTTAAATGTATCATATAATAAGATCCTTAGTGAAGCCTGAGGATTTATTTCATTATGGATAAAAATTCAAAGCAAGGCTGTAGGCTGTTGTGCTCGCAGGCATAAAATGAGAGAATATTTTTTACGATCTAAAATTGCTTCTCATGTTGTGCAGAAGATTATGGAGAAGCAAAATATGTATGTTCTTTAAATTTGAGTCCCTGGAGGTGGCTCTGTTCTGTGCTGCTTAGAGCTTTCTTTAAGATCTTTTCTCCCCCTTCAGTTGAAGTTTCCCAAGCGTTTCTTTGCAAACTAAATGGTTCTTCTATCATGTGGCTACCTCCGGGCAATCCCAAGTGTCAGTGAAGCCAAGAATATTGTCTGCTGACTGAGAGAACCATGATCTAGTTCTCAATTTCCCATTGTAACATCATCAGCCGGGCTTAATCAGGCAAAGTGCAGTTTTCTCTGGCAGCCGTGTGAAGTGCAGTGTCACAGTCTAATAGCTTGGTTTTCCTTCACGTAAGCGTTTCAATTTTTGGTCCTGGGATCCAGAAGAAGAGCGAAAGCGCCAGGAAAGGTGGCAGCATGAGCAAGAACGCTTGCTTCAGGTAGGGTAGAAACTGTCTGTCTTCCACTGTGTGGTTCAGCTGTTGAATTGTCCCTTTGGACAACAGTTGGGCATTTTGTGTCATGTTTTCCACGTCTTGTGTGGATCCTTGAGGGAATTCTGTGGCAGCTGAGTGATAAATGAGCACACACACATGTTCTCTGTGGTTTAGGCACTCTCGTGTCTCCCTTCCCCACTCCATGGAAAGACCAAAAGGGCTTGGTCCTGTGATCCAGTACAGAGTTAAACCTAATGTGTTGGTCCTCAATTATATTTAAATTATGTTGAGCACAGACTGCAAAACACTTAATTACTTGGAGCCTCTTTGTCAAGACTGACAATTTGCTAACCCTGATGCCTATGCAATTCTTCTTTAAAATTATGGTCTTAATAAATTTTTTTAGAATTCTGCTTTGTTCCCAGGTTCTTCTTGGAAAATATCAAGCTGGGTTTGGACATGAAAGGACTTGGGTTTGAGGGGGTTTTGTGAGAGAGGGAAATATCTTCAAGACAAGTTTTGCCTAATGGTAGTAGTAAACTCTAAAAGTTCTAGGTTTGTGTCCTAGTTGGAAGAAATACAATGGCTGTGAGAACCTGAATTTCCCAGTCAGTCAGGAGTGTCTTTTGAAACTGTGATGAGCTTTGATCCCAAAAAAATCATATCTTTCTTCCACGTAACAGAAGAGCAAACAACTGTCAAAGGATAGAGAATAATAAAATGGGGTCTTTTAATCTTTTAAGAAGGACTTGTGTATCTCTATGCTTTCTTGAGATCATCTAATTTTGCACCTCTTAAAATGGTGTAAAATTCTCATAATAATTTTTCTGGCACGTGTGGGTGCTCTCTCAATAATAAATGCTTCTCTTCTGGATTAAGCAGATGTGGTTTCCAATTTAAACAGACGTTGGAACTGGTGTAAGAGGGAAATGGAAGTCACCATTCTTCTCCATATTCAAACCAGTTCTGGCAAACAATTTTAAACACCTCTTTGAGATAATTTTTTGTGCAAAACTCTGTGAAAACAATTCTTAAGAAATCATCCCATTGAGGACGAAAATAAGCTACTTAGCTAATTATAAGCTTACTCTCTTCAAATCTTTACACACTATTCGCTTATCTTTTAAACTTGCATAGTTATTCATCATTCATTAAATTGTATTGGCATATCTCTTAAATTAGTACCAGTATCTGCAAAACCTGCTCATTTATATGCTACTTTGCTGAAATTTTTAATGTACAACCGTTGTCTCAGTGTTTTGGGGTCTGTGAAACATTTTTCAAACTTAACACAGTAAGATAAACAAGGAATTATTAATATTTTTGAGCACAAACTTAATTTCTGACCAAAGATTTTAAAAATTTTAACAAATTAAACTTCTTCTAATGTGTTAAAAGTTGCTTGAAGTTTGAAGGTGTTAAATGTAAGTTCTAGGAGAAAGTGGGGAAAATGAAAAAGAAGCTTTTTTTGACACCCATGGATGTTTCCAATTTTTATCTTTTTATTTCATCCTATTTCTGATTAAACCACTTTTTGCAAGTTCGTTTTTGGTGTGGAGATACTACACAATTTACTCCTAATACTGAATGCTCTGAATTTACCTGCATTTGTATCCATGTACAGGAGAAGTATCAGAAGGAGCAGGACAAGCTGAAAGAGGAATGGGAAAAGGCCCAGAGAGAAGTTGAAGAGGAGGAGCGTAGATACTATGAGGAGGTATACGGCTCAAAGGAGGAGGTTGTTTATTGACCTTTTTTTTGTATTTAAATGCACCCACTTACGTAACAAAAAAAATTAATCCCATACCTAGATTAATTAATGAAAAGCCTCTTCAAGGCTGAATTCTCAGGAGGATCGTTTCCCTTAAACATTGCCATAGATGTTGAGGAAAAATATTTAAATATTTGGACAGGTATCCTCAGCACCTCCGCATAGGTGGAGGTGTCTAATTGCTGTGCAAGTCTGGGTGAGTCAGTACAGCTGTGTCTGGGCACGCTCAGACTTCCCTCTGGAGGCAGAGCCTTGTGTATTTTGGCATATACTTGGTGCCTAGACTTGGTAGAATTCCAGATGAAATTGTTGTCTGCCTTGGGCTTGATCATGTAGGTATTTTGTAACTGGCCTTTAAAAACAAAACCACAGGAGATATTCAAAGCTTGCAGTTGTGGAATATTAACAATCTATAAGATAGTGGTTTTCTTCTGTTGTATGTGGGTCATTACTGCAGGAAACTGGAAAATACTTATATTTTAAGTTTGTCTATGCATTATGTAAATGGATGGTTTCTCATCTGTGCTTGAGGGACATGCTTGTAGTCTAAACAAGAAATTTTTTTTCAACTTTCAGAATAAGTTTTTCCTGTACAAAGGGTAATTTCATATTTTTATGTTAAACTTAATACACTGGTGCTGTGAGAAACAGTAGTTCCATGCCAAGTGAAATACTCTTTCCTGTTTTGTAAATTCCATCTCAAACGTGGCAATGGTAAAAGAAACAGAAGTGCAAAACCTTGAAGCAAACTAAAAACTTAGGTGTTACCATTATTCTTAGTACCACAAGTCCTTATCTAGCCACCTAAATATAGCACATAGACAAACCTTAGTTTCCTTCTGTGTTTCATAAGCTCATAGTTTACATTCTGTATTTTTAACCCCCACTCTCTCCTGATCCTCTTTCTTTAGGAACGCAAGATAATTGAGGATACTGTAGTTCCGTTCATTGTCTCTTCAAACTCTGCTGAGCTCCTCTCGTCTTCTTCCTCTACCACTGAAGGAAACAAGGCAGTGGTGAGTTTCTCACGGAGTAGTAAGGCACTGAAGAGTAAGCCATCTTTAGAGCAAAGTTTAATCCTTTGCTAAAGGCTAACAAAGTCTAGGAGCAGGAAGAGTAAGGGTATTCCCTGGGTCCCTTCTCCTACTGGTGATGCCTCAGAGTGCTGTAACTTACAGATGAACTTACAGATGAACTTACAACTGAATAGCTGTATTCCCAAGGAAACTGCTACCATCCCATTTTCAGCTAGAGCAGAGAGTGATACTTTCTCTCTGCAGCTGCCTCTCTTCTTTAACTGGTGCTGTGAAAAGATCTGTTTCTTTCAATTATCTTCCAAAGCCAACAAAATCTTAAGTGGTTTCCCTGAATCCAAAATCTCAAGTGAAAAATAGTGCTTTATGTATATCTCAGATGAGACTGAATCCTACCTCCCCAGTTTTCCTCCTTTTCTCTCCCGTCATCCCTCCTAGAAAGCAGCAAAACAAACAGAGGAGTATTTACTCTCTGTGTTTGGGGTTTTTTTACTCATGCAGCAGAGAATGTTTAATTCAATGCATCTAGCATGTAATTAAATTAGTGTTTGCAGAGATCAGAGAATGACACCCCAGGTGAGATCACAGTAGAGTAAATGTGGATTCACAGACATAATTTTCTCCTGCCTAAGGCACATGCACCCAGTCATCTGCCTTTTTCCATTCAGCTTCAGGATTAGAAGCACTGCACCATTTGGTTCTCCTCTCACCCTTCCTGCCCCCTGTTCTCACTCATCCCTGTGCAGGGCAATCAGCCATGGCCAATTTTCCACTTGGCTGTGTAGCAGTAACTTCCTTGGCGGAGTTGCTTATACCGCAGTCAGAACACTGCCTGCACCCAGAAGTGAAAGATCTCATGCGTTGCTTACTCAAGCTCCATGAGTCAGGTACGAACCACTCCAGTACCACTTTGGAAGTAGTACTGGTGTTGCCCTCTGAGGATGCCCAGTGCATGTGAGTAATGCTTTGCTCCTAGGCAGTGACAACAAGCTGAGGTCACTCACAAAGTTCTCACAAGTCCAATGGGAGACTGTCTAGACTCTCAAAGTAATTCAAGGATTTCTGCCAAAGAGTACGTAATGGGAAGTTTTAATTTGCCTTCCTTAACACCATAATTGGTCCCTAACTTATTTCATGCTCAGTTTAGTCCACCTAGTTGTTATTTCAGCTAAAGTATTAATTAAATCCAAAGCTGGCCTTACCAGGGTCAAATGGTTCTACTACATAAACCTGAGATGTTCTTTTTGATAATAAGGTGTGTCAACACAATATATCTAGGAGCAGCCTGTACTTTGCCCATGTGTGTGCCAATGCCAAATTCAAAGGGAGCTCCTTGTTCCGTCTTCATCTGTCTTCTAGAACGCAACTGATTCAAACAGCTATCCAGAGGAAGGCAAACAAAAAGAAGTTACAAAGCAGAAAAAGCTGGTCTGGGAGCAGGACAGTATGCCATCTCTAAAAAGCAAGGAAAATGAACTCTGGCAAGAAAAGAGGAGGTATGTATTAACCCTAAGCATTTCATAACCCTGTGGAGCTTTGTGTTCTGTTGGCTTCTGGGATATCACATGTGCCCGCGATTGGCGCTGAAGCATCAGCACCCAGTGGCCTGGTGCAATATATCCTGATCAATATTCACTGGCCACGCAGGCTGGTGCACGTGTGGCACTGCACGGTGCTAGTTGTGCGTATCAGAAGGCTTGTCTTTCCCCTGTATGCCTTTGCCAAGAGGCTGTCACAGCAACCAGATCAGACCTTAGACAGCTCAGACATCTCTGTACATCACTGCTCTGTGTCTTGTGAACGTTCACGGTTCATTTGAAGGAATAAAGGAGCAGTAGCTGTTTTCACTCAGAACCTGTGTGAAATTGCCTGGCTGTCTCAGAAGTGCCATACCCAAAATTGTCAGATGGTGTTTAAAGTCCTAGACTTTGCTTAACTGCTAATTAACAGATTTCACAAAAGAGAAAAGGCATCTAATGATGCTGAGCACTGTGTAGAGAACAGGGATAAAAGCTTTTTTTCTGTCAAAGAAGCCATTTTCCACAAATCCAAAATAATCTTCAGCACATCTTAAGTGGCAGTTTGAGGTAAGCAGGAAGACTTGGACTACTAGGAGACAAACTTGTTAATTCATTGAAGTTATTCTCATTGCTTTGTCATTGCTGACACAGTAACAAAAATCTTTTTGTAAAAAATAGACTGATACTCAAAAGTCTGATTTTGCCATTATATTCTAGGTGAACTTTTTCCTGGCTTTATTTATACAATGTGACTTATTTTTATTGGCAGTGGAAATAAAGTGCTCTCAGGATACCCAGAGACTGGTATCTTGAAAGGAGGAAGTGAACAGGAGCACCACATGCCAGTGATGGAGCGCAGCTCACCTGCCAGGCTGAATCTGCCACTGACTCAGGGTGAGAGTAAGACTCTTCCTATGCATGTGTTCTTCTCAGATAGAAATCGGGCAGAAATCTAACTCAAAGAATTTTGGAAATTGACAGTATACATGTATCTTCAAAACTGGAATGTCTCAGAGTAAAAATTTATTTTATGTTATCAGTGATGAATATGTTAAGGTGAAATTTAAACTCTTCTTGTTTTCATCAGAGATGAGAGTTTCTGCAGCAGGTATCTCATTTATAGGCCTGCACATTCACAGTAGCAGTTAAAATTATTATCTTTAATCTTTTACATAATCTTACATACATATAGGATTTATGTTGATACAGGGAGCATATTTCCAACTCTTATTCTGTGTTTTGATACCAATTAGATTCTTTATGTCCGTTTCAGTCCAGGAAAAATCACTACATGTGATATGTAACCTTTTCAAGCCAAGCCTAAAGTGACACCTGCCTCAATTTTGTCATTAGAAATGTCTAATGACATTTAAAGTTAATTTATTTTTTTTTAGCTCACATAAGTATTGATGTTTTTGAAGGAAGGAATTTCCCCAAAGCATTGCTGTCATGAGGGTCTTTCTAAAAAAAAGGCCAATTCATGAATTTAACATCATTATCTATCTAATACAAGTGAACAGTGGAAAGTAAGTAAGTAGGACTAAAGACAGAAAGTGAATGCAAATTCTGAAATCAAGTTTTAGATTTTTGTTTTCAGGCCAGTATAAAAATTAATGATTCTGAAAAATGAAGTGTCTGTGGATGGAAGAGTTTTCAGTGTTACTACTTGCTCCAAATGCAAATTCAGTCTATTAAACTTGGTAGGTCTGCTTTCCTTGTCTCAGTTTTATTGTATTCTTAGTGCTTTGATAAAAGTTGCAGAAAGCAAGCTGAATATATATATTACCCAGCAACACATCCTTGGGGATCTGTAGATTAAGCAAACTTAACAGATCTGACAATTTTAAACTACTTCTGCTAGTAACCCTGCTTCAGGGTTTATCTAGGTTTTTTTCAACAATTTGGTCCCCTGCAAGTATTCTTACGGCTCCTTTCTTGCCTCTTAAAGCATCCCATCCTTGCTCCCTTTTTAAGCCCTTAAATAATCAGGCATGTGGGTTTATTGTCATGATATCAAAAATAGGTAACAGGCCTTTCATAGGCCCTAGCAAAGTTTTCATTCTCTACACCAAATGGTTGGCACATGGCAGGATAAGGCTTTTTCCTGGCCTGTGAGCCACAAAATTCACTTTGCAGGGTCCAGGTAATGCAGTGTTTCTCAAAGATGGGCTGGCTGGCTGCCTGGGCATCACGCAGATCATTGCTTATTGCTGGGAGGCTGTTATTGTCACTGAGCCATCTGAAGCACAGAAGAAATTACAAAGGAATTACTGTTTATCAGTAGGTTTATGGGGAGCAGTGGCTATACCACCATCCCTTTAACTCTTGCTGTTGAGAAGTTTGGATCCCCTGGCACCAGAGAAGTTTCAGTCTCTCTGATGCTTCCTTCATTATGACAATACTTTATTTTCCCAAGTGTTATTTGTGGATGGCTGTTTGACCTTGCCCTCTCCCCCTTCAGAAACAGATTCAGCAGCAGGGTAGATCACGTGTATGTGAAAGTAATGCAAAGGAATGATGTTCCACAGAGCTCTTCTGATGAACCCAAGCCTGTCTCTGACTTTGTGGGGGGTTTCTGAGAAGTTTGTTTTAAGGAACAGTACATCTCTCTCCTTTTTGGTGCGCCCACAAGCCATGATTGTCTATAAATTTTGACAAAAGCATTTTGCCTCAAATGTTGAGTTTTCCCCACGTGTTCTTGTAGATGTCTCCTGGAATCAGCAGCTGCTGACAAAGCAATCTCCACAGTGCACAGAGGACGGTCGGCAGAGACCATTCCTGGGCCAGACTGTGGGACAGCAACTGAGCTCCACAGGGGAAGCAAGGAGGTGAGGACATAAAGGTTACTGAAAAGATAGAGAAGTCCTACTTGCTCTGTTCTCCCTTACATTCCTGCTCGGAGTTCTCTGTTGGTTGGGTTTGATTAGTCCTGCAGTGTGAAGACACCCTTCATGTCTGGCTTTCCCATCGAGACTGCTAACATTTATCTACTTTGCTGTTCATTACAGGCACCACGGTTACTAATTTCATGAGGGAGCACACCCCCTGCATGCCTCTCTCTTATTTCTCCATAGCTATTTTAGCACATATCTGCATAACTTTTCACATGTTTAATTTGTTTTAAGTGCCTGAGACAAACATTTATAGCTAATAAGTAGCTAAATAAGAGGGTGGGAATGTCAAGTTATGTCTGCCTCTTTGAAGCTGGTATCCAAGAGCTGCATTCCCCATCATCCAAACACACATTGATTGCTACTTTCTAGTCCTTTAAAGATTATTCCTTTTAAAAGAAGATACATATAGAGTAGCATTTTCTTTCTGCTGTAAATTTTGATGAGGTCTTTTTTCTTTGCTGCTTTGCCTTGTGCTTTTGAGTAAGCCTCACTGAACGGTAACACCAGTTCTTTTGGTAAATGTGGGAGCCGTTTGCCTAATATTTACAAAAAGTAGCTATGTAATGAGAAAGGAACATCTGTTTTCATTAGCATATATATATGAACACAGTCTTCTGCAGAACCTGTTACCTCTATGAAGGTTGTATCCAGTCAAAACTAATGTAGATTGAGGTTTGATTACCTATTCCTCATAATAAACTGCTTGTGTGTGTGTTTGAGAAAATTGCTGTTTAATCTGTAAACAGTTTTAAGCGGTTAGAGTTTGAATCAATCCTATGATTTCTGATAACAAAAACCATGGCTTTTCTCACCACACTCTTGCAGGGTAGCATGGATACAAATTAACCATTGTCCCTCTTGTGCTGGGGACGGAGTTAGAAACAACACAGCACGATCCAGGAAGAAATGGAATAATTTATTTAATTTTCAGACGGGTTTATATAATTTAGTTCGCTTGAATGGCATAAGGTTATTGGTCCTTGACCATCCACCTCTTAGCATGATTGGTAAAACTCTACAACACCCATTTCAAAATATTTCTCCAGTCAGTATCACAACAAACTGCATAACAACTTGCACCTGCAAGATAAAGGGATTAGTTTACAAAAACCTCTGACTATTTTCAGCCAGCATCCGTGTGAAAGCAAGGACTTTCACACGGATGGTGCAGAAAGCTGGAAAATCTCTCCACAGCCAAACCTTCAGCATCTACAAACCATAACCAAATAAACCACCTCTCAGTGTTGGTAGCTTCCTTTTTACTCAGTAAAGGGCCAACAGAGAGTGCAGTGTGGTGCGGTGCGGTGCGGTGCGGTGTGGTGTGGTGTGACTTGGCTTAACCCTCCTTCATCATGGTGGGAGCTATGATGGATTGGTGGGGTGGGCAGGAGTCTCCACACGGCTGATTACCTTGTGAGTTATCTGATTGAGCAGCAGCGAGCAGACTAAGACTCAGAGCCAAAAATCCTGAAATTCACTAGCTCGAATTTATCCATATAAAACCTGTTTTTATTTGTTGTTCAGCTGTAGTCATTCATCTCTTCTCTTCTGTATTTTAGGGCAGGCTATCATGAGAACTTCCGATCTGGGCCGTCATCTCCCTGCTCTCCTGCTGCTCTGAGTCAGTCACCCAACAGGTACTAAAGGTCAATAAGGAATTTTACAGACCAAACACATCTTGTAGCTGCTGGTGAACTGCCAGAGTGAAAATCACATTAGTATTATGTAGATGCATTACTAAGTCCACTAAATGTTGCAATTCATAACTGTCCATGGGATAAACATGTAGCTCCCTCTCCCATATTTCTAGCCTGCTTCGGTGGTATTGTTATGTTTTCAAGTAACACAGTTCAGAAAGCAGCTTTAGAACTCTGCTTGATCACTGAGATTTCAATAAAATTGAAATGGGACAGTATAAACCTCAGTCAAAGTGTGAGCTCAGAGCACTTAAGCCAAAGGATGTCTTCATTGTCACATGCTCAGGAGTAAGGTCTCTTCTAGACATTGTCACTTGCTGATTTCAATTAAAATAAATTCTTCCTTTAATTTCAAACTAGAAATGCATTTTGCTTTTTTGCTGATTTTTAATTTGCCCACAATCACGCTAATCTCTTAGAGACTTGATTCTCTTGAGCAATCTGTACATCTTTCAGTGAGTTATGTGTACCAACTATAAATAAATGTTAACCGTAGCCTGATTAAATCACTGATAATTTGGGATGTATTAAAATCAGTTTGCTTATTAAATAAGGTAAAGTAATACAACACAGAACACAGCAAGGTTTTTTTTTCTATTTAAATTACATTTTTTCAGGGCAAAGTCCTCTTTCTGATGTTGTTTGAATTGATATGAAGCTATTGGGAATTTTTTACGTGAAGAATTTATTATGTTTTTGTAACCGTAGCTGCAGTTTTGGTGGGTTTGCAGATCATTTCCTTGCTGAAGGTCTCTAGTTGTGATAGCTAGTTCATATTATTTAGCAGCTTTTTTCTGATCTGAGAATCTTTTCCATGATCTTTTCCTGAAATAAATCTTAGTTTTGTAAGCAATGGATGGGATGTAATTAATTTTTCCACTAAAACATTAGAAAACTCTTAAAAATTTCCGAAGATGCTCTTGTAATAACTCTGATAGTGGAGAAGAAGTAAAAGCAAAGGTGAACTCAGGAATAACACAGAAGCAGAAGGGTTAAGGTTGTAGGAGGGGAGAAAAAAACCCAGCAGTTATTCTAAAAGGAATAATGATAATGAAGCAACAAGACACTCATGTGTCTGTGCTGTCTGTGTACATGGTCGGCTCAAGAGTAGAAGCAAGGACAATTTTCTAATTGTGATGAGTTTTTCTGCTGCTTCTGTCTCTCACTCTTTTTCTTTTTTTTTTTTCCCCAAAATGGCTCTTTTGTTATTCTGCTGTTCAGATCTGTCTCTGTTGGTGGCTTATTATAATGTTGCTGCCTCAAAACCTTAAAGCAAGAGATTGTAAACTTGCTTATCTGGGTAGGATTTCATCAAATCGTCTTTTCAAAACTCACAAAGTATCACGAAGTTTCTCTCCTAGTTTCAGCCCTGGCTGAAAAAAGCATGAATTACACATAACAACAGGGGATCCCTTCTGGTCTCAGGTTCATCTCACTAGGCCAGGCATCAGTTCTGTCAGGCTGACAGGCAGGTGGCAAGGGAAGAGCGTGAGACCCATAGAAGTGGGCACCTGCACTGCTGTTAAAACCATTATGAAAAAGGGCACCAGTTACCCCTGGGGCTCTGAGCTTTCACCCAGCTGTCACCCAACAGCAGATTTATGAGAAAGATTAGACAGGACTGCTGAAGGAGTGAGTTGAAGTATTTTTTGCATTGCAGATGGAGATCCAGTTTCAGGTTTTCTCTAACTAGTAGCACTAAGGGGCTGCAGCAGCACAGGCTGAAATGAGTCAGCCAGTACTTATGCTGTCACTATTGACTTCACCAGCTTGTTTGGGTGCAAGAATAGCATCCCTGTTTTCTGATTGCAGTGAGCAAGTCCATTTGTAAACAAATTGAAAAACTTCTAGGCCGAGAGTCTGACTCAGGTAATTTGTGTGAATTGCTGTGGCACTGACTAGGTCTAAGTTCCCTTTATTTTAAGGGTGGTGAGGCACTGGAGCAGATTGCCCAGAGAGGCTGTGGACTCCCCATCCCTAGAGGTGTTCAAGGTCAGGTTGGATGGGGCTCTGAATAACCTGGTCTAGTGGAAGGCTCCCTGCCTATGGCAGGGGGGTTGGAACTACACGATCTTTAAGGTCCCTTCCAACCCTAACCATTCTGTGATTCTATGAATCCACAGGCATGGTTCCCTGCCACCCAGGCCTCTGTTAAGAGGCTTGCATCTCCCTTGATCTAGCACAGCAGACTGGCAGGGAAATGTGTCTGAGCTGCTGTGCATTCAAACATTTTAAGTCCTTCGCTTGCTTGTCTGGAAGGCGGACGTGCAGGCTGATTCAGTAACATGGCTGAAGGGTCATTGTGTATTTATATAAACCCCTCCAGTGCTCCTTCCTCCCATCCTGTCCCTCGTGATAAACCTATCTAAACATTTGGCTCCATTTTAGCATCAGTTGCTGTGTTCTTACAGCCATGTTTGTCTCCTAGGTCTGTCAGTGGGAAGAAGCTTTGTTCTACCTGTGGTCTCCCTCTTGGAAAAGGAGCTGCCATGATTATTGAAACACTCGGGCTTTATTTCCATATTCAGTGCTTCAGGGTATGTCTCTTGCTTTATTAAAAAAAATCTCAAGTCATGCACAGTGCAAGTAGAAAGTAGATGCGAAAGTGAAAATGAGAGGACCAGGGGATTTGCATGGTTGTTACATCTAAGTGTGTTTGTAAAGAAGTGGAAATAACACGACTAGTATGTTATTTTGCAGTCAGACATGTTAATTGGACTAAAACCTGCAGTCAAGCAAGCAAACTCAGCTTCTGTACTTACAGGGGGAAGCATCATATAATTTCTCTATTGTGCTCATTGTTTTTTAAATATGACATTATTTACCTTGTGATTTTTTTTAGATTTTTTCCTTCCAAAAACATGGTCAGTCCCAAAGCTATCTTTGATCTGCCCCATGGTTAGAAAGCTTTGACTATGGAACGAATGGTGTATTCTGGCTTTCACTAGAAATATTTCTTGACTGTTCTTGAGTGTTTCAGTTTGGAAATAACCTGTAGTGTTTTCTAGAGAACTCAGAAAGCATCCATTTCCATTATCTCTGGCCCAATTGATATTAGACATTTGTGAAGACTTTTTTGAATTTAGACATTTACCCTGACTACATCTCTGGCCTCTTTAAGCTTTATCCATCACAGCTGGCCTAGCTCCAGAATGCAGCCTCAAAGTCGGGTGTCCCATATAATCATTAGACTTCGCTTCTGTGTAAGTGGAGGCTGCTCAAATCCAGTCCTAAACATTTTGAGCTTTATAAAAACCCTCATACTGATTTGGAGTGTTCCCCAGGGGTATGGGCTGGGTTCTAGGGGTGTATTTTTTCTCACTGTTCCAAGAACTACTGAAACAAAAGTAAAAATTCGGGAAGAGTTGTGACAGGTAGTAGGGCATGGTCTCTCTTACTTTCTCTGTTCTTCACCTGGCAGTGTGGCATTTGCAAGGGACAGCTGGGAGATGCAGCGAGTGGCACAGATGTCAGGATTAGAAATGGTCTTCTTAACTGCAACGATTGTTATATCCGATCCAGAAGTAAGTACCGAGTACTGGGAACTCTAACAGTACTGTTGCCATGATTTTAACTGGTGGGTTTGTCTGGCTCTGACACTCAGGTACTTCGCCATGGGAAGAGGAGTCTTCCCATGCCATTTTTATTATTTTCTCATATCAGAAAAGATTTCCAAGCCCATCAAATTTTGCCTAGAGGATCTCTGCTCAGCACTATCAGATTTAAAGGCTGTTTCTGTGCATAAACATAAACTCCTATACTATGCACATATACTGCATGACCTGGAGGCTTGGATCTCTCACATCACATGAGACAATGTAGATAATTCTACCCAATCTAGGACCCTAAGCCGTGTTTGGAGAAATTCCCGTTTTTCATATCTCTAGGACTCCCTTTTGTGGACAAAAAGGTCATGTAAAATATTAAGAACATTCTGTAACTCGTAGTGAATCCTTGTGTTGGTATCCCCAGATGTGTGCTAAATAGTGTTGCTTGCCATTAATTTTGAAGAATGAGCCGGACAATTGCATGTCAGAAAGAAAACTTCATGCATTTTGCTGCCTTAGAGCAGGTCACCTAAATGTCTTTCTGAGTCCTGGATTTCTGTGACTGATACCAAATTACTAGAACATTTTAGCTTCTCTCCAATGTCACCAGTGATGGTCAGTCCTGATGCTGGCTTTCACCTTGTGGAAAACAGTAAGATACGAAAACAATAGGAACAATTGTTGTCTTCCTGTTAAATATTATTTGGTATATTCACTGCCTGCAGTTCCAGATGATAAGTGGACATCTAGAGCTCTTTTCGCTTACTATTTCCCTTCTTCTCTCTCAAAACCACTGGCTGTAGAAATCCAGGAGTAGGAAAGGTACCTCCCTACCTTTTCCAGAAGAAGAATGGGTACTTTTTCTCTGATGCTTCAGGAAAGAGATACTTCTCAATCGCCAGAGCTAGAGGGTGCTATTGTATAATAGGTTTTTTGGTGATTTTTTTTTTTAATTCTGCTCAGAAATGTTATCAACTTTTCATTATTTATTTTACCTGAAATATTTAGAAATAGCTTTTTCCCTTCATGCTTGACACTGTAAACCTTCCTCACGTGGATGAGGTCCTGACCCTTAAAATGCAGATTTGCACATCCATCTTTACACAAAAAAAAAAAAAGGAAGGTATGAAAGTTATAATTTCCTTTTCTTCTTAGTCCTTTCTGCTTAAATAAAAATTGATCTCCCTTGAGGAAAGATAAAGACTCGAATAAATTATCAGCTTACATGCTATAGAAATCACTCTCTCCATCATCGTTTCTACAGCAGTGTTACTGGAAAATGCATTACAGAGCTGTGCGCAGTGTTTTATGTAACACTGTTCTGCATTTGTACATACCCAGCACAATGGTAACCAAGTCCATGACAGAGGAAATAGGTTTTGAGAAAATGTATGGCTCCTGAAGAATAATAATGGCAAGGGGTTTGTAATTTTTACTACAAATTGCCTCTTCCTGCTGTGTCCACTGGTCGTGCAAATCGTGCAAAATCTCAAAATCCAGTTGGTTGAATTTCACCTGCAGTAACTGTTGTTGACAATTCAAAGGGACTGATTTTGATAGAACTGCAAATATTGCTAGTTGCTAATATTTAACTAAAATTTAATGCACTGCACACCTTATTTATTTATTTAAGAATAAACTGGTGCAATGTCAGTGTTTTGCCTTTCATTATTCTGGGAATAATGCTGCAAAAAGTCAAAACAGTTGTTTGATTGCACGGCTTGTGCCTTCTTGCCCCCGTGGCTGCATCTGAAAACTGTACAGCAGTGGGCAGAAGTGATGTTCTCTGACTGACCTGGAATTAGTCAGTATTGTTTTGAGATGCTCATGGACAATCTCAATTAAATATTTTGGCTCCCAGAAGCTTACCTGAAAGAATGGATGATTCTGTTCCAAAATGAATCATCAAAAAAGACAACGAGAAAAGCATTAAGGATTATGTAGTGGTCCAGGGTCCAAAATATTTCTGGTTTTCAGATGAAAGTGGATGGGGTTTTTACTGGTAGGTTGTTTCGTTACAACGAAACTGCACAAGGAGGGAAATTCTGTATTCAATGTCAAACACACGGAATGCTTACAGGTTGATGAGTGTCAAAGTCAAAGGTGAGAACTACATTCATGAGATTCCCTATATGGCCAAATAACATAAGGAGTCTTTATTAACCAGGTCACACAAACTGGGCACGGCTGAAGATGACTCAGCAGTCCTTTGCTTTATTATTTTGCCACTGCAGAGCCTGAAATAAATATATACACAAGTACTTTGGGCATAACATAAGATAAAACTTCATGCAGAATGCATTCAATATGTGGCAAGGAAAATATATTTCCATTGGAGTTATGCTGCATCCTTCTTTGTAGTAGTAAGTGCCCCAGCTTTGTAGGAGGAAGGAAAAACAGAGCACACATATATATAACTTCAGATGCATTTTTTTGAATTGTAGAGATCATGTGATGAAAATCTGTATTTGTTTATTAAAATTTGTAACCAATTACTTGTTTTGGTTTTGTTTTACCCAGCTGCTGGACAGCCAACTACATTGTGACATGACTTTCAGTCCTAATAACTTTCAAGAAGGAACTCTCTTCTCGTATGTATCGGCTGCCTCCAGACAATCACTTGTAAAAGCTTGACTCCATGGACATGATGGCTCTCATCTCGTTTTTAAAAACTCACAAAAAAGCTGTACCTGCTCCTTTGAAATGCAATATGTTGGTTTTTGCTTCCTTAGGAAAATTGCAAAATATATATGACCATGTTTGGGAAGGCAAAGCCTAAGTACCATTAAAAAAAAAACAAAACCACCTTTCAGGTATGCTTGTGATACCCAGTCTGTTACCTTGTTCTTTTGAAAGTAATAAGAGAATAAACATGCAATAAAGCTGTTTTGTTTTAATATTTCTAGCAATTAAAAAGTTTAAGTTTACAGAACCTTTATAGAATATGCCAACTTGAGCTGAGAAGTAATTTTAAGATAGTATCTAATCAGTGCATTTGAAAAACTAAACATCACAGCACGACTTCTCTGTTATAACTGAAGCTATAACTTTTTTTATACAGAGACTAGTTTGATAATACATCCTGTAATTCTGAAGCATTTTGTGTTTATATTACCTTCAATGGAGGGTAGAAGTTAAATAAATTATTGCACCTTTAGTCGTAGGATTTTTTGTTTGTGTACCTCAAGTAATGTTCATGACTATAGCTTAATATTCTCAGAAATAAAGATTTCTTCATTAAACCTAAAGACTGCATACCATTAACAATGGAAAAATTCCCATCAGGAGCAATCCTTCTTAGTAAGTTCAGCAGCCTGTATTGTTATTAAACTCGATGAAAGGTGATGTGGGGGAGAGGCGGCCGAGCGGGCAGAGCCAACTGAGTTGTGAGTCTCCGAGTTGCAGTTTGATGCTGTGGTGAAGCTTTTCTCTTTGGCATGTAGCTTGCCAATCAATGATTCGAGTGGGTTGGACATCTGCTCGTTCACTTGCAAACATTACACTTGGTTGAAATCTCGTGCAGAGAAACACGTGTGGTTTGGGTACCCCCAGGTCAGAGAATTAGACAGCCTTGAGCCTGTGTTCCTCCATCCACTACCCAAAAATAGTCAGCAAAACCCAGAAGTATGGAAGATGGGCAGGGAAGAGGCTGGCAGAAAAACTACTTTGCCTGTGTTTGGGACAGTTTTGTGCTCTTTGATTAAGCATGTGCTCCTTACTAAAGTGATCCAGCAGCTCATTGAAACAGGGGTTCAGCAGGTATCTACAATACACAGACAAAGTTAGGGAATGTGTTGCAACTGTAAAATATCCTATCACTTTTTGGTAAACTGTTACTGAAAAGATCTTCAAATGGAGGGAAAAAATTCTTTTTCTGCCTTAAAACCACTATAAAACTAAATGAATAGAGATTTCTTTTATCTATGTGCATATCTGTTGTCTTTTGATGTGTTGGTAAATAGAAATGAAGTGGTTATTAGGGAAGCAATAATTCGGAGTTGTTCTCTAGATAGCAATTATTTATTGAAATGCTAGACAGTTGCTTGCATGTGAGTTGCATAACCATGCAAAACTGTGTGTCATCGAACACACACATGCGATGTCGTTGGAGGACATTGTGACTACCTGCTGGAAAGTTACATGTTACTTCCTTAATACTGTGCCTTAGAAAATGCAAAGCTGTTGCACACAGTCAGCAATGACTTATGGACGCAATAAATCCAAAAAGCTGAAGCCCTTCGTGGACTTCACCTGGGGAATATTTTTAAGTAAAAATAAAATAAATCAGACAAATGTTTTGGAACTAAAAGTAATATCCTGTATTTTGATCAGCCACCTGCATGATTTACTGTTAAAGGGTTTTGATAACCAGGATGCTTACTCTTTGCTTGTGGTTGTTATAACATTTTCCCCCAAAGAATGTGTAACATGGAAATTCAAGAAGAAGATTTCGTAACTGACGTGGTACATCTGTATAACTCCATGCTCTGCATTAAGGATATGTGAACATATAATGTCTGAATCTAATTTTTTAATCAGACTGTGCATGCTTGTGCATCTATTCTATATGAGTCTCTAGCACTGCTTCACCCACGTGATAGAGTTAGATGTGCAAATCAGTCCCCAAGTGTTTCCAAGGGTTGGTTGTCTCAGAGGTCAGGTCTGCTTCTCATTCATGTAGGGGTAAGTGCCCAAGGGGCTTAAGAGCATGGTTGGGATAAAGTGCATGAACGGGGGGGAGGGATATTGCATCGCACTGCAGGCACATCACTGGGTCGCTGGAGCTGCTTAGGAATTGATCCCAGTGTCTATCAGGTAGTTTTGTATATGCATGTTTTAGCAAAGTTGATTGTATGTAAAGCAAAATGAAGCAGCGCTCGACGATGATGATTTTTTTCCCCCTAATGAACATCTATTCACCAGCACAGAATAACTTTCAGCAGTTTTCTGAATCATACTTGCCAATTTCTTATGTTTGATTTTATATTCCCTCTGGAATCTTACATGGCAAATTCATTCAGGCTAAGATATTTTTCTTTTTTTTTCCAGTTTAAACACGTTAATATGATACATTTCTAATCAGGAACTTTCAGCACAGAAAAAAATAACACTTTCCTACATTTGAACTGCAATGTAAATGTATTTGTTGCAAAAAATGATTTATTATTACTGAGCAAGTACAATGTATTTAATGGGTTTTAGATGTTTTGGAATTTATTTAGCCTCTTAACTACTTCAGAGAACCTGAACAGGTGTCATAACCCATCTGTATTTTACAAGCCCATTTTCATGGTGTATTTTTTCCTTACTCTTGCTATGTAGTGTTATTGATGCAGTACACCTGTAGTTTTCGGTGAATGTCGTAAAGGTTGGTGAACCAGAAGGGGACCATCCTTATCTGCATGTCCATTCAGGGACAAGGATTGCTGTCCTAGCTGGGGCTAATGTTGAATACCAATTATGCTAATCTTCCCTTTCTTTTATTTATTCTAAAATGCCTCTGGAAATTAGGAAAACTTGTCTAAAACTCAACAGCTTTTATAGTAAATGTATGTTTATAAATAAAATGTTGATTACCTTTGGTAGTGTTGATTTTACTTATTATAACTAACTTCTGTTGCATGAACCTTGATTGCAGAGTAGAGGCTTCTGCTTGGTTGGGGTAGGCTGAGCCAGTATATGAGATGAGATAGTAAAAAAGACATAGTTGAGATGGCAAAATGCACCGTGGATTGCCAATGTAAGCTGTTGCCCTCTATTCATAAGAGCATGTGTGCCTGTTGTGGTAAAAGATGAACAGAGAAGTCTTACTGTAGACAGGTGAGACCAAAGTCCTCAGAAGATCTTTCATCAATGTTGGTGGACTGTGGCTCAAACTTTCACTCAACAAAGCACTTTATATATGGCAGTGCTAAATATGTGCTTGGTTAATTCCATTTCCACGTAGCAAAGATCCTGGAGTTTGTGCTCAGTTTTGCATGTGCTGAGGTATCTCACTAATTCTTGAATCGCAGCAAGTGTGTGACTTGTCCAGTCACCAGAAGAAAGTTCATACAAAATTTTAAACTAATAACTGCCCCTTTTTCTACTTTTTAATTGGGTCTTAAGCGGATGATGTGTTTGGGTTTCTGCCAGTAGAGCATCTCGGCTGTTAGATGAGTCATGGAGATGTACTGAAAATTTAATTTTTTTCAATTCATTCATTCCTTCATTTTTATCCTGGTGCCTTAGTGGCAGTGGTGCTGGTCATACATTATTCCTGCGTGTCCGTGAGAGCCAGCGTTCTCTCTGGTGGCAGGGGCATGCTGGGATTCCCGGCAGTGCCATCGGTGCTCTATCTGCGGGAACAGCTCGCTGCCACTGGAGGTTGCTCTGAGGCTGGATTTGGAGGCAGGCAGGCAGCAATTTCTGCTCCAGCAGCTCTGCACCAAGGCTGCTGGGCATACAGACAAACACTGTTTGTGACCCTTATGAGCCGGGGAAAATGGTAGCAATCCTGGTATTATTTTTTGTAATATTATTATTATTACTATTTTCTAGTGAAAGTGACCTGCACAGTCATTTATGATCGTAAAAGGGAACCACTGGGGGTACACTCACCTGGCAAAATAATTTTGAATACCTTATAAAAGGGGAGTTGTGTCACCCGCTCATCTCCCCAGGACCTTCACCTGCAGGTAGCAAAGGCTGCCTGGAGGGCCCCAAGAGAAACCACTATGCTAACAGGGCCTTGGCATGCCCCAGGAGTGGACACTGGCTTGTTGAGCAGAGGGATGAAGCTGAGGGTATATGGAAGAAATAGGAGGTGATGGCAGAGAGGAGTGGGCTGTTACAGCTAAGGTTCAAACATCGGAGCAGAGGATACCCCATGCAAAGAGGGATGTGTGCATGGCCGCCCGGGAGAGCTGTGCCTCCTCTACATCCTGTCCAGGTGTGATGCCTCCATCCCTCTCCTTCCCCCCATGGCAGACTGTTGGGACAAGGGCTCAGCTTCCTGCATCCAACCCACTTTGTTTTGCTCATTTTTTTTCTCTCCTTAGAAAGGTGTTTTGGTGCAGAGGTCATTAGTGAGCACTGCCAGGTGATGGTAGCTGTGGGAGGCTCTAAGCACAGGTGATGAACATCAGTAGCTTGCTTACGTTGTGAGTATTGATCCGTATCCAGAGAACTCTTCTGGAGCATAGTTAAAAGCAGGCAGCTACCACTTTGTTTAGAAAATTAGCTTTACGTACAGTTTTTGCTGCCCAGTTTAGCAAAGATTTAGTCTCAGATGGGTCCCCTTCCTGGTAATGGGAGGCTGGTTAAGTAGTTACTCAATAAATTTTGCAGAGTGGAGGCGTGTCCTTTTCTCCCCTTACTGGGTTGGGTAACTGTGGAACAAGATGACAAGGTGACGAGACGACAGACACGTGCAGTGAAAATCAGAAGGGGTTGTGGGCACTCAGAATGAGCAGATGACCACCTCTTGGATGGGAAAACAAAAATGTCAGTAAAATATCTCCTGTAAAGGCAAACAGGTCTCCTATATAGTTTTAAAAGCCTCCGGTAGGAATGTAATTTCATCTGAATTTCCTGATAAGGGGAAATGACTAAACTGGAAGCTGCTCAAGTTTTTCAAGTAATAAGAGCCCAAAAAAAGAGATAGAAGGTACAGAACAGGATGTGACTTTCCTATGGTATGGGGGGGGGGGGGGGGTATTTGAGAGTTTGGGGGGGATGTCTCTTTTCTAGTTCATGTTTTTTATAAATTGTAGCATGAGTTAAACATGCAAGAGGGAGCTGGTGCTCTGTAGATCTTATGGGAAACCCCATGCTCTGCAAGAGTAGCTAGCGAAGCTAGCTAAACCCGAAGCATATGGGGTTTTAAGCCATTTAGGAAGAAAACCCCTCCCTTATTTAAGATAATCTTATAAGTCACTGTTTACTCTTCCATAGAGTCCATCTGCTTCACTGCACGTGATGCACTGTAAATTCTCTTAGCTAATGCCACATCCATAGTTCACAGATGTATTTTTTCCTAAGCAGATGACCTGCTGGTTAAAACCTGCACAAGCCAGTCATGAGTCTAGAAACTAAACCAAAACTAACCAAACTGCAAATCTTTCCTTGAAATAACAGAATTTATCAAATAGGAAAAGAAAGCAAGATTTTTAAAATTCCTTTTTTCTGTTACATCTGATTATAGACAAAACCACTCTAATTACAAGCACAGGAACAGAGACGTGCTATCCATGTCTCTTGGAAACTCCTTGTTGTAATGCTGCAACCACTGTTCCAGGGACCTGGACTTGGGGGTTTGCAATGGCTATCCCCTATTTTCCAGTGGCCAAGTGCTCTTTGGTTATCTTTGAGGTGGTTTATAAACCTTTGTGAGTGTGCACAACTCCAAGGAGGTGTCGCGATAATCCTCAATATAGCAATATGTCCCTGTCATTCAGATTGAAGGTGTCACCTCCAAATGCACTTTTCTGGGACCACATCTAAACATTGCCAGGTGAGAACAAAGTGGCTTTTTTCCCAAAAGATGTTAAAGGTAGGGGGGGCGGGGGGGCAGGGATTAGTCTAATTACAAACTTTTTTTAGGAAAAATGAGTTCCAGTGATTTGGCATCTGTGTGGTCTATTAATTAATACTCATGTGTTGAAGTAGACTAGATTGCAGCATGGACTTTCTGCGCTGGACTTTGTGCTGCTACCCAAGTCTTAGTTGAAAGATTTTCCTGACTGATAACACAGTGATAACACTCAGATTATTTCCAGCCTGAGGGTGAAACTCTCTGAACTGTTTCGTGAACTGATGTTCTGGAGGATTTTTAGAAAACATTTGGCCTGGCTCATATTTGATGCTTTTTGGTGCCCTTCCTGGTTCCATGGGTTTATACTGGAACCATTCTTGGGCAGAGGGAAGTGCTCATGGTTTGCCATGGTCTCTGGGGAGTGGAAGATCCTGCTTACAGAGTGTGGAGGGGGAAAGCCTTGCACTGAAGCCAGACATGACTCCTGCAGACCTCTGTGCCCAGCCATGTCCCAGTTAGGCTTTAGACAGGTTAAATGCCAAGACAGCAGTGTTAGTTAGACCCATGAAATGCGTTCTGTCTTCTTGTTTTTTGTATTCACAGGTCTTCAGCTGAGTTTAAAACGTTGGATAAAAGGACAGCGCTCTATGTAAAAAAGAAGCCGTATTTTACCCGTACTCCTAAATGCATTTTGTATCTTTTTATTTTGAAACAAGTAGGATGACATTAAGAAGGGATCTGTGGCAAAGTAGGGGATCCGTGCCACTAACTGGTATAATTACAAATCTGTTCCAATGGACTAAAGCTGAATTTTAAAATTAACTTGCAGCCTCACAAACCCACTTTCAACCACTTATGCTGGAATGCCACCTACATGTCCAGCATGCATCCGAGTGACGATGGCAACGCTGGGAAGTAGTGGCAGAGGCCAATCAACCAGCCTGAACTCTCATCCTCTCCATTTTGCTTCTGCCAAAGCTGTTATCTCCCAGAGCGTTTGTCACAGATACACCGGGGTACGCAGCAGTTGAAAAGCCATTATCTCTTTCAGAAGTAGTAACTAATGTGCTTTTGCCCACAGCAATGTGGAAGGTCATAGGAAGATTTTGCTGTAGAATCAGCTGTGTTTACCTTGTGGAAAAGCAGCTGCATTTTCCAAATATATTTTTAGAGAAATAGAGGTCTTTATTTCTTGCAAATCTTTGCTGGTAACTTTCTTCTTATATTTCTCCTGGAACCTGTGATTGGTATTTTTACATCCTTCTGTCCTCAGCAAACACAGAATTTTAAGTTGTTTTTTTTCTCTGAGTAAAACAATATTTCACTTGCCTGGATGATACTGTCCAGTGTAATTACATGTGGTTTGATAATCAAAACTGAAACCACTTTTCAAAAAAAATCGTGACAGATGACATTTCTGCCTGTGGTGGCAGCCCATCTACCACAATATTCTGCAACATAAGGGCCAGAGTGCTGGTAGCAATGTACAGCGGTGAATCAAAATTGTCACAGCCAACTGATGCCTTCACTGTACATTTCATTTTGTACAGAAAAGGATGGTGCTCGTAGTTCATTGCAAGGCTTGCCTCATTAAATCATCTTTTCAGAGAAAGGACTTCTGAGAAACCTTTGGAAAAACCAAACTCCAAGGAGCTCAGGTGGTGGCACTGCCTTTGCAGTGATTCTTTTCAGTGTGGGAGGTGAAGGGGAAGGAGAGAGCTTTTCACTTGCACAAGCTGCAAGTCGTCCAGACAGTTGGGTTTATAGCCGGTAAAAAAGCCTGCGTGATTATGAACAGTGACATTTACAGCCATTGCATTTCTTCAAATTGATGTAGGTGGTACAATAACTTCAAAGCTGTGTTTTTTTTCACGTGGGGCTGTGTGTTGATAGTTAAATAACCGAACAAGGCAGAGGTGCAAATAAACGGTTTATAATGGAATATAATCACTTGATACTTGGTTTTCTCAATATCTCTGTCTTGAATGCTTAGAAGCTGCTTACAGCAAGAATACAATTAAATATGCAGATATGTTTCTCTTTACTGCGTCAAGGCTCTTCAAGCATGTGGCTGTTTTCACACACTTCCAGCTGACAATAACCCTCATGTGTTGTAACCCCAGGAGCTGAAGACTTACATTGTACTTGGTAAACTTTGATGCAAAAAGCGATCAACTTTAGTTCCTACCAGCTACAGGCAAGGTAAAATGAAAAGGCCAATAAATCATTGGATGCAGAAGAGGCATGCATCCCACCTTCCAGGAACTGTTCGCCTATTTTGGAAAAACTACTTCAGCGAGGATCAAGCTCTCAAAAGGTAAACAGTGGAGTTGTAGCACTTCTCCCCTCTTGTTCCCAGCCTAGGGCATAACCAGCTTCTCAGCCTTGTTCTGCACACTAGTTAAATCCAGCTGTGCCCCCATGGCACATCCCAGCTTGCCAGGAGGCTCGTTTGGCTGGAGCTGGCTCTGCACAGCCACCCGCTCAGCACAGCCTGGCCTGGCTGAGGGCACCACTGCTCTCTCTGCACCTTTGCTGTGCAGCTGGTACAGACAGTTTCAGTTTTTTCCTTCAGATGCTGGGGATTTTCATTTTTGACAGAAATTCTTCTCAGTTGATCAATACAGCATTTCCCAGCTGCTTCCTGTGCATGTGCAGTTAGAACAAAGGGCTGTAAAATAACCAGCGTTGCTGCTTGGTGGGCTTTGGAAAGACTCCTGCAAACAGGGCAGCACTGCCTGCTGGGGGAGTGCTCTAGCAGAAATAGGTAGGTAAGAAGATGGTTGGAGCAACCCAAGCGTGGCAAAGCTATGTGCATGCTGCACTGAGACTCTTTATTAAAACCTTGTGGCTAGTGAGGCAAATGTAAGAGGACATGTCTCTCCACAGGCTGCCATAGTACTTTCCATCCAGGAAAAGGAATAAGTACGATTTTATTTATTTACAGTTTTAAGACAATATGCATCTCTTTGGACAGTAGTGAGCTAAAGCTTGAATACAAGTATCAATTACTTCCTTATTATTGCAGTAATATAAAATAACTCGGACTAGATTTTGAATAATTTTGAATGCCACAGCACGTGAGTACAAAATGTCAGAGACTTGGAAACACCTAGATTTTCAAGGATACCTGATGCACACTCCCAGATATGCAGGCATCATTAGCAGGCCTCGAGTCAGGTACAGAGCCACTGGTCTTATATGAAAGCATAGGTACCTAAATGTGGTTTTTCAGGTTTCCAGAGCTCATCATCACCAGAAAACAGTGAAGCCCTTTTCAATGGTTCATTGAATCAGATTTAAAAACACCACTGTGAGACAGAAAAATACTATTTACCTGTATTTACAAGTGGATACAGGGGGTCACAGATCCATTTAATTTGAGCAGAGAAAGAATGTCTTCACTAGTGAATTTGATTTAGCCTACATCCTGACAATAAACGTGCTTGAAACTCAGCGGAAAACCAAACCAAACCATTTTGCATGCATTTACCAGCCACTGTGACCACAGCATAGTGACTGTGGAGTTCAGAAGGACCAGGCTGAGTACTGCAGCAAAAATCACAGAGCAAGAAGCCCATCAGTGTGGAGTCAGCCTGTCTAGAAACGCGGCACACAAAGCAGCAGCAGAGTTTGCCCTGCCTACACCAGAGCACCAGGAGCAGCCGGCTGGGCTGGAGCCAGCGCAGCATCGCCGTGCAGGCGGCTGGGGTTGGGCGCACAGACCTGTCGGCGTTGGCAGATCATTTCCTGTGCTCCGAGCTGAGTGAGATAAGCTGGACCCTTCCAGAGAAACGCCCTTTTGAGAGAAAAGATAGCAAAAGGTGTTCCTTTTCGGGGAGAAAGGAGATTTAAAAGCTGTAAGCAGATTGTTTTCATGAGTGATGCCTGCCACAGTGGGGCAGGAACTGTGGTTTATTTTCTGGTCTTCTTTACAGGATTGGCTTCTTAGCTAGATGATGTTACCTTGGCTTCATATGTCTCATCTATGGAGAAGGAGAGATGGAAACATCCACACTGCTGTTTCCCACAGTCTTCTGCCTGGAGAATAGCAGACACTTTATCTTAATAAAATAATTGTAAAAACATTTAAAAATTTATTTGCTGGAGGAGAGGTGAAGAAAAGGTTTTTCACTAAGTTTTGGTGCCAAATCAGCTTCTCCAGTTAATTATAAAAAGACTCAAAGGAAGAGTCCATATGGTGCTTATCCTTTGGAGGTGGTTATGCTATGTAACATACCTGCCAGGATGCTGGGATGTGACAGGATGTGCTCCATCCATACGAGCCACAGGCATGTGGCAGACCACCCCTGCCCAGAGCAGGCTGCAGCCTGGGGGGCTGCCTCTGAGGGCAGATGTTTGTGGTCATCTATTGTTTTTGTTGCCTGTTCTGCAGGGATTTGTGATATGAAGTGCCACTTCATGTACTCCTCACATGTCAAAAACCTGATTTCTCAGGAAAATGATGGCCCACAGAAGGCTGGGGCTGGCCTATAGCTGAGTAAGTGGTCCTGCTGGCTCAGCAGTGACCCGCAGCTGTATGTAGGATAAGCACCTGAGCTTACTCCCGGAGAGGAGCAGCCAAAGCTAGGTTGGGCTGGAAGGAAAACATGGAATCCAAAAGATTTGTGCATTAACTGTTAGATCAACTCATCCAAAATAAATATTGTAAAAATAAACTGCATAGATGCTACCTAAACGTAAAAATAAACTACCACAGATGCACCAGGAGTTTAATATATGTTTCAAAACAAAAAAAATCCACCCTTTCCTTTGGATTTTGCCAGACATTGGATGGCAGTATTTTCTGGACTAAGTTTATTGATGGATGAGAACATTAAATAGTTAAAAGGATTCTTTCATCTCTGTGAATCCTTCACTAGGACAAAATAAACAAACAAGGAAAAACTGCCCAGATCGTGCTTCTACTTTAAGTCATGACAAGTATTGTGACGGTGACTGCTGCCACACAGCTAAAGGACTAAGGCACTTTGTAAATCAAATTTCAAGTAAAGAGATTGGTTTGCGGAACCTCCTCGGCGTGGAGTCACAAGCTGTCAGAGTGTATTAGCATTATGTTACTGGAGTAAAAAGCAAAACAAATTAAGATGTTTAACAGCTGAAATCTGAAACAAAATTGTGTTTAATGCTGAAAATCTTGTTAACATATTTTCAGGCTTCCCTTTCCCCAGATATTAAATCTCAGTGTGTTTGCGAGCATCTTTTTATCACACATAAGAACCTACTGTGGGAGAACGAGAACGATACATGACATATGGTAAGGACGGGTGTCTCACCCTGCATGCAAAAGCCTCTTCAGCATTGCTGCAGCATCCAGTAGCACATGGGAAGATTTTAAGGACCAGGAGAGACACACAGCTGGAATTCCCTATGTGTCTGGGCTGACAGAAAGCATTGCATCAACAGCAACAGGCCCAAACTGAAGATTGCACATGTTGTAGCATTTAATGTGAGGGGTAATTTGAACTCCCAAACTGGTTTTTCTTTCATATTGGCTCCCACAATGAAAGAACCATTAAGGGTTTTAGTGATCTTCCAAGACTCTGCTTCCAGCAGAAAATTGGCTCCTTCTCCTTGGACACAAGACCAGTTTTTAATTTAATTTCAAGAGATGATGGATGTTGTACTTTATTCCAAGTCTATATGCTAAATTAACAAGGCTGTCTGCTTAGTTTCCCCTTTTGAAACCACATTGAGATGAGTTTCTGCTAATTCTCTTACACAGGACATTAGACATGTGAACGGAGTCCTTATTCAAGAATTGAAATAATAGGCTTTTTTGCCAAGCTTATTACTTTGGGTAATAATTTGAGCTGTTAGGCAGCAACAATAATTTGCTTTTTGAAAAAGGATTATCAGTTGAATTATTTCAAATAGAATAAAAGTAAACATATATTTTCATCAAAGTATTTAAAAAATATCAATTAACTCTTAAAAGTATATCTTAGAGCAGGGACCATTCCATTACGTGGGCTCATTTCATGTTTGTTTTTTTCTCATGCTCCCCCTGGTCACTTTTAAAGATAACAGAAAGTCCCTCAGGAGTACTATGGATTGCAGAATATGTTTAGCCTACATTAGGTTTATTTATCCAGTCTTAAGCATGTTAACAGATGCGGTTGATCAGTTAAATATTTGATTGGCAAAACACAGAAAAAATGGCATAGAAGTAAATGTTTTTCTTAACTCTGGCCACTGCAGTAGTATTTACATAGTACTGTACCTGAAGAAGATGCCTGACAGAGGTAAGCCATTGAAGGAAGGCAATTTAGAACGACATTTTGATCTGAACATAGAAAATTTGAAGGAAAAACTGACCAACTGGGCAAAACCAAGAACCAGCTGTATTAAGTCTATGTATAGTGCTCTACCAGTAGAAGCTGAGTTGTTTCCTGAAAATACTTGGGTGGCCAAAAAGGAGGCCACCTGCTTCGAGGACTGTGGTTGGGACTGCTTGAGTAGCAATGAGCCTACAGCTAGGAGCACCTTTGCATGTATGCCTATTCTTTCTAAATTGGAATGCTTAAAAGCAATTGTGTTTGTAATCATAAAGTGGCCCAGGATGGCAATAAAAAGTCTTAACAGTTTCCTTTTGGCAGCACAGACCTAGCAGGTCTTCTTATTTCGCAAAGAGCTTTTGAGATGGTTTGAACAAATTGGCCACATAGAATGGGGTTCAGACTTTGTTTATCACAAAATTGTGTTTCTCAATTGGAAAAAAGAAACCAATGCAAAATAGAGCTGTCAGTGTCTTCATCAAGAGGAGGTCAAATACAGAGGTGATGTATATCAACTCATTAAAGCAACAGGATGAAAGAGTGTGGTTGAAACAGCTGAGTAATTCAAGCATGGAATAAATAGAATAATATAGCACATTTAGCATAATTGAGTAATGGCCTTCCCACAGGTGATACAAGGTGGTAAAGCATGTTCAGGTCTTTATTCGGCTGTGATTATGCTTCCAAACAGTAGCTTATTAAATAAAATAGTAATAAAATGCCAAATCTTTCTTATAGCTTTGTATTTCAAAAATATTTCAGTCCTACCTGTGTCAGACACCAGTCTCATCCTAGTCCTCCCTCGCATGGAGGTTGCCAAAGATTTCCTTTTATTAATGTTTTCTGCTGCAACAGAATGACTCAGAACCAGTTTTAATTATGGCTGTAGCCTGAATGATCCTGCAGAGCTCATCATTAGGTCCTGGGAGAAGCTAATGGCTTATCTGTTCTGTATAACTGCTCAAATCTTCCTTTCCATCAGTTTTCCATCAGTGATATCTCATTTGTTTGAGCTGTATGCTAGTGAGTCAACTACTCAGCCCAGGACCTTAAAAATTAAAAATTATGCCCTGGCAACTAAATAAAAAAAATTTGAAGTTATTTTCTTAGAACATGAAATTGATGTGAGTTTTGAAATACTGTATCCTCATGGATAGTGCACTGATTAGCAGCATCTGATGTTTTTAGAACTATTGTTTGTCACAAGGTGATGGCTTTGTCAGCAGCACAGGCTTGTTGGCAGTGATGGCAACACCTGGGCATTTTGAGACCTGTCAATGCAACTCCCTGAACTTTGTGGCAGTTTGGTACCTGGGGGGGAAGGGAGGGTCCAGGTGCTCACAGAAAAGAGAACTGAATGGCTTTCATGAAGAAAATCTGTTTGGGGGCAATTTGTAACCTCAACGAGCAAACAAGTGACATATAAAAGCAGGTTTGGTGCACTGTGTGGCAGTGGGTTGGACAATGCCCTGGAGCCCTGCTGCCATTTGTGGGTGGATGGAGACTGTGATTGCCGTGACAGAAGAAATAGTTATTATGGAGGAGAATAAATTGCATTTCTAGTGTACCTGTCCCCTGTATGAAAAATTCAATACACCTCAGAAGACACATGTCTCAGCTTTTACCTCTGTGCAGAAAAATCTGGGAGACATGACTCCCCTCTGGATAGCAGGATACTCTCAGCTGAAATCTGATTTCTCCTCTGCCTGAAACTGCCATGCCAAAGGAGCCTCTTCAGAAAACACATCCCTTGTGGCTAATTTATCATCGGGGGAAAAGGAGATCACAGAAACTAAACTGATCTGGGAAATGCAAAAGAAACACACAGAGGAGTTTCTGAGCCCACTCTTGTAGGCCATGGAGAGGTTTTGGCATACCTGAGTTTCAGCGAGATCACAGCCCTCTAGACACACATAGCAGCATGTCTCACCCTGACCTTCTCCTCTGCCTGGGACTCAGAAAGGAGAGTCTTTAAAGGTCTCACCTGTTCTGCCCTCAACAGGTATAATTTTGCTGGGGACTTTTGGGGCATCAATCTGTTGTATCCATCTCTCTTCCCTGCTACCCCACTTAAAGGCCTCTAAGAGAGCTTTTCTTCTACTTCATTTCAGCTTCAAGATAGAACTAAGTGATTCCCAATACGTGGTTTTATTCTTAGAAGTTGTGCTGAGTAGATCCCATCCCAGTATCAGCTGAAACTTCTCAACAGCTGTAGGTTCAGAAAAATCTCATGCATTCAGGTGTGTTACAAGGCTCTTCACGCTGTGCTAGGACTACTTTCATTTCAAAGCACTGCTGTGGCTTTGCTTCAGTTGACCCTTAATCCTCATATACTGACAGTACTGGTGTATATTGCCCTTTTGGGGTATTTGCCCCCCAGACCTTAACAGATTTTTCTTCTTTAAAACTATGGATTAAGATGATTTACCCACTACAGCTATTTCTATTCCTTCATGGGACTGCTAACGTCAACACAGAGCTCCTCTTGCCCTTCTATATCTCTGCCTGCTCAAGAAGACTCTTCAACTGTACCAGCAGCTTTCACACAGACATGCCTGAGAGTGAAAGAGCAGTGACCTCAGCACTGGCAGGGAATTAAGCCTATAATCTAATGGGGTTTCTTTTTCCATTTCTAAATAATGGGATTCTATTAGACCAAAGTGTAGTCGCGCCATAATGATAATTTATTGTATAGCATATCTGAATTTTGCCTTTATAAATCATAGAGAATTACAATACACAGTTATATAATTGAATCTTCTGTTGTATCATTAATATTTTTCATTGTTTAGCGAAACCCCTTTTTGTTCAGAATTCACATGTAACTGGGTTTAGAATTTGCAGGGGGTTTAATATGCCTATCTTTATGTAATTTTCATTTTTATTCCTTTTAAATATTTTTTAAAAATTCTTTAAAAGCATTTTATGCTTATGAGGTTTTGTACATATCATTCTGGACAATTTTAAAAACAAATGTAGCCATAAGTTTGTGTGTATATATCCTAAAATCTCAACAACACAAAATGTCATGATCTTTGAAAGGAAATAATTGAGGTTAATTGATTCCCACATTGACATTTAAATGTATTAGTGGTATACACCAGTGAAAGTATTGATCAGTGAAAGTAATCAGCAATAATAGGAAAAATTAATCACTTTTGAAGATTTATTTGACTTCAGCTGTGGAATGTACTGTGGCCAGAATTGAAGTTGACCCTGTGAATATAACAGGGAATATTACCAAACAAAAAGACAATGAAGACATGTAAATGAGGGAAATCTGGGAGGGCATGCTTTAACTTGCTATTAGAATATTGAAATAAGGAGTGGTGTACAGCCTAAGGCTTCTTACCTACTGTTTGTAAACCCATTTCTAGAACTGACAGCAGCAGTTGATTTAGAAGAACACACAAGAAATTTGTTGGTAAATAATTTTTCTAAAGGTCTCACCTTCAATAAGTGGAGATTGGCTTACACCCTGAAATGGGTGGGTGTATGTCAGAAATCTTTCAGAATATTTTATTAATTGAAGCTGTACCATCTGGATATTCTTACTTAAGAACTCAGGTTTTTTCAAAATTCAGTTAAAATCTTCTCATCAACCCAGTATTGTGGCAATGAGTCTCAGTTTGAATGTCCAGTGACTGGGAGTATCCTCTTTTTCTGGTTCAAAGATAAGCTAGGTCAGGAATCAAATGATCACACTGTTATATGTTATCCTACTTTTTTTCTCCTAACCAGCTTAGGAAGGAGGTCGAGTGATGCTGTCACTGAAAGGTGAAATTAAATAGGTAAAAACCTGAGGCGCCTGGTCTAATTTCTCCAGTCTTTACAGTGTTTTAGTATTCATACTTAGTTTTATAGAGTACAGCACTGTATAATACAAATTATTAATAGAAATAACTTTTCCACTTCTCTTGAATGATATGTGCCCTTGATCCTTACCACTTTTCTGTGAATGGCACCAGATTTGATAGTCAGTGAATCAGCCCCGAAATACTTCAGGAGTGCTACATTCCCAGTGGGAATTGATTATGATGGGAGTGAAGGGCTTAGACATGCATCTAGAGCATCCTCTTCTCCTGCAGCAGGCCAAAACCACCTGCTTTTATGTTTATCTGACTTTTTGTCTCCATAGAGATAGTCCTAGTGATAATTAGATCTGCGTGTTTAAAGCATCACTGTTCTAAGATAGGCTGTCACGTAATGCATTGCAAGTGCATGCAGTAGCAGCTGATAGAGTTTTAACTAGCTCTTCTTCCAGATGTAAGAAGATTTTGTTATTGAAAATGAAGAGACACACAGTTTTTAAATAAAGGGCATAACTTTGGCATTAAAGTGAGTTCCTCAGATATGTGCATGCTAGTTGTGGCAGCATTTTGTTTGCAACATTATCTGTGGAGATTCCTAAACTGCTTATTTTCAAAGTTCACTCCTTTTGGTATCCTTTTTAAAGATAATACAGCACAAACATTTTGGTAGCTCTTTCTAGAAACAGTTTGATATTGTGAAATAAATACAGGGTCAAGAGCTTCTGAATTCTCCTGACAACACTCTTTTGAGATTATTTCAAACTATGATGTCAGACTCTCTAAGTTAAAAAAAACTAGGAATAACCTGCAGCTTGTGACAGCCTGTAGAGTGTATCTGTGTAACTGTACTTTGCACTGAACTCCACTAACACGGTTATGATAAACCCCAATGAGAATTAAAATTTCTACCTTGTAGCAACCCTGCTATCACTCCCCATCTGCAAAGCTGAGGCAAACACCCAAGGACTCACTGAAGCTGAATTCTCTTCTTGGTTCTCTGGAAGAGAGTCCTACAAGCCCCAGGAAGCCACAGTGGTGGAAAGCTGCACAGAGCATCACAGAAGGAAGGCAGGCCAATGCTGAGCCCAATCCGGCCTGTTCATGGTTACTCACAAAGAAGCAGGTGGAGGGAAGAAGTTACTCCTGGCTCCTCTTGGAAATGAGCCACAGAATATGAGTAACTGCTGGGTGCCACAGCTGGCTGTAGGTGGCTCGGCTCCCTTGCCATCAGGAAAGAAAGGCAGTGCACTGGGAAAGCGTAGACAGTTGCTGCTGCAGCTGCATGAACCTCCTGGTCCCTGGCATGACTTGAGATGGATGAACCTCCACCCTTTGCTCTTCAAACCATAGGTGGGTTTTTAACAGCCCTGAAATCACAGGTGTTTGTGGCTATGTCCTTGGGCGGGGACTGCTGCAGGCACTCCCAAGAGGTTTCAAGAAGTGAATTAACTTTCAAAGGCATTGAGTATCTAAGCTCCGTCTGGGTGCTCTGGGTGATGCAAGCCTCTGAAAGGAGCAACCCAGGCTTTCCGAAATACTATGTCCATGCCAGATGACCAATTCTCTTAGCCACAGGTTTCACAATCTGCGCTTCTTTTCTGTAATGAAATAACCACAGAAATTCATAAAATGTGTGCTTTGTTCCCCAGATAAGCTTTCCTCTTAGGGGAAATTCATATATTGATTCTGTTTCTATAAACATCTTTCTGTGAAACAATACTGACGTGAATGCTTCTGAAGACCCCAGGCATATGTTAAGCCTGATGATAGAGGCCTCAGTGCTGACATTAGATTTCACACTGCCGGAAAGGCACAGTTTTGCTCACTTGTACTTCCCAAGACCGCTTTGAACTTCTATCTAATACTATTGATAGATTTCATATGTAATTTAAACACTCTTTGAAGCAGCAAGAGATGTCATTGGCATTCCCTTATTACCTCTCTTTCAGAAAGAAATGGGAAGAAGTAGGCCTTAGCCTGTCATAATAGCATGAAATAATACTTCTTTTTAAGTGCGAATGTTTTTATTTCCTGTTGATATGATGGTTGTCATGACAAGGATCAGCCCAAAAGAGAATTTCCTGTCTCCAAAGGAAATTTTCAGCCTAAAATACGAAAGCATGAGCTTTATTTTCATGGCTAAAATTTCTTGAGCTGTTTCTGGATGAATTCCCCACAAATCAAGAAGATGGTTTTCCTCTCAAATCAGTCTTTGGCCTACTTGATGAACTCTTGCATGAAGTACAAGGCACAAAGGTGTTTTTCTAAGATGGAGAAAGTAGCACCTGGGATGAAGTCACCAGTTTATTTCATAGCAGTTGTTGGGTGATAGCTTGTAAAAGAATAAATTAAATTGTTGGCAGAAATAGAAGGCTTCATCTCCCATTGTTATATAGCCTTCTTAGTGCTGATCTGCTTTACTGATGATGAGGGTAATCTATTCATTAATGTTTTTTGACTCTTAATGATTCATGCTAAATGTGCATCAAGAGTTACAGACAGGTACTAGTTTCATAGGTGTCTGGGAATTAACAGTGAGTTTTGTGTCCCATTCTGCCTCTGTACAGTGAGGATCCTTTCCATGTAAAGAAACCCCAGATTTTGACTTCAGAAAAAGCTCATGCTTCAGACCACAGCAGTGAGCTGACAGCCTTGACTGGAGTCAGGCTCATTCAGGCGATTGCTGCCAGGTACACTTCAACAGTGTCAAAAAAAGTTGGGAGGAAAAGAGTATTTAAAAATATACTCTGATGGACCACAGGCACTTTTCATGACATCTCCTTTTCCCATTGGTGGTAATAGTTTGATAACTCTATTAAATAACTGCAAATATATAAAGATGAAACTATTTAGACACACTTACTTATCATTGAAAGGGATTGTTTTTACTAATTGTAGTTTTCCTATATGCTGGCCTCGTATCCCTTAGTAGCAAAATTAATGTTTGCATTGTCATGAATCCATCAAAAAGATTCATACTGCAATCAGAAATTAATTTTTATGTTCATGTATTGGAGAGAAGGAAGTGAGACGTGTGCAAGAGCCAAATGCAACCATAGACCTGAATTCTAACTCTTGGTATTTAGAAGAGCAAACAATTAAACACTCAAATTGCTCCAAACACACAATGTGAGTTTACCTCCAAACTCTTCAAAATGAAATAAGTCTATATTGAATTAGAATTGGATTGCATAACAAATTATCCTTTATTTGAACAATATGAGGGGGTAAACCCAAGAAAAATTTTAAAAACCTACATTCATTTCTTTACTGGATCATCTTTTGGCTTCTTAGGTCCTTTTGTCCAGGCTTCCTTGCCTTGTGAGCCCCAAAGCACGTCTTACTGTTAAGGATCACCGTGCCTGTTCAGCTCCCACTGGTACCACTGGTAAACAGTCTTTGGCATCCTCTTCCTGCCTGGGCTCCTGCTGGGTTCCTCTAGCTTCTGTGCTTGTAAAGATCAGCAGCAATCCTTAGGTTATTCTTTTAACTAATACTCCTTTTCAAACTCCTGCCTTTGCAGCCAGACAGGAGAAATAAACTTCATGTATTTTCAAACCATCCAGTTCTACCTGACTGAGCAATCATGAAGGTTGATGAATCAACCATTCCAACTGGTTTGCCACAGGCACACTGGTCCTTACAAATGATGAGTGCCATATGCCTCAGGCCTCCCATGGTTCCCCTAGCTGTGGGGGTGACAAGAACATGGAAAGCAGCGGCTTGGGGAAGGATTTATGGGTCAGTGACTGAACAGAAGTCTCCAAACAGGACTAACTAGAAGTTTAGATACATAAGTGGAAAATTGTGATCAGAAATACAGAGGTGATCTTAGCTCTGTATGAACCATTATTGAGACAGACGCTGCACTGTTTGGTACTATCCTAGTATCTCTTCTGTGAGGCATCTTCAGAAACAGGAGAGAGTGGTTCCACATCTGGAAAAATTGTAGAAGTTTGAGCCTTGGGGACTGTGGGACTTGTAAAGAACACTATTTAACTTATCAGAAAGAAGATAGATCAAAATGCAAATCAGTTTACAGTGTGAGAAAAGAGGTCTAGCAGACAGGTAGCTAGATCCACTATAGGAAGCTGAAACCTTTGTATTAGAAATAAAGCCCAAATTTTAGCAGACAAAATAGTGAACTTGGCCAAAAACCAGTGGTGTGTTGTCATCCCTTGATGTTTTCAAATCACAACTGCATGCCATAAAATGTAACCTCATCATCTTCACACAGCAAGGCCTGACCAGGAGAGATACCTTTAAATCACCTTTGGCTGGTTGGTTGCTTTACTCATAATACAGGTCTCACATTCTCTAAAAGCTCAGGGGTCAATTCAACCATGGTAAAGCAGATTGAGCACTGCAGCTTCTCCAGCAGGAAAATCTTTACATGTGGATCACTATTCGCAGAACTGCTCTGCAGTCCACAGCTGGGTAATTCCTAGAGGCAGTCCATTCACTTTTAACAAAGATATTCTTAGACCATGGATCACTTTTGGAAGAAAAAGTAAAATGGCAAAATCTGCCCAGATTAAAACAAAACACATATTCAAAAAATGCATTCAAGTTTTCCTCCACAAAATACACTGCATATTTTATCGTAGCATTTTAAACCTGATGATTCAAGTACTTTATTAGTGAAACAGCACTTGATCCATTTGCCACATTTTCAATCATGCTCTCCCCAGCCCCCCAGCCGTGCAGATGTTGCACACTGCAGATCACAAGGCCCTTGCAAAGTTTGCTTCGCTGCCAAACCGACAAACAGACGTTTTTTTCCTTTTTTTTTTTTTTTTTTTCCACAGACTGTGCCAGAGTCAGACAGAGTTCATCGCCCCGACGTCCCTGCAGCGAACCCGCGAGTGCCCGGCTGCAGGAGCTGCCCTTGCAGGGGGCACCGGGATGAGCGGCGACCCCGGCTCTTCTCGGGGAGGTAACCTGTCCTTGCCTGAGGGTTTTCGACGGAGCGGGCTGCCTGCTCGACTTGGCGAGGCCGGGTGTCTTCAGCTACCCCGTGCCCCGCCGGGGCCCGGCACACCGGCCCCGCCGCCCGCTCCCCCGGGGCGGGGCAGGGCCGGCCGATGTGCGGAGGAGCCGCCGGGGCCGCGCCGCGGGGCAGGGCCGCAGCCGCGCAGGGTCGGGCCGGGAGCTGCCCCGTCCCGCTGCCGGGCGCTAATCGCAGCCCAGTCCCGCCGTGTGGGGCCGCCGGGTGGCTCCTGGCCCGGGTGGGAGCCGAGCCCGTGGCCGCGCAGTCCTCGCGAGCGTCCCCGCTCTCTGCCCTCGGTGTCGGCAGAGGGATTCAGCAGAAGTGCTGGTGTAAGGGCTGGCGAAGGCTCTCCGCCGGCCGGCGGGATGCTGTGCCCGCTGGCAAACCGGGCATGTGGGTTTTGCCCTTTTTGTTTTTCTTTTAAAGGATATCGCTTAATATTGTCCATCTCCAGTTTCCGACGTAGTTACAAAAGGTCAAATCTGACACATATTCCTCCCCACAAACAACCTGTTTGCAAATAATTAATAAAGGCACAATTAGGCAGTAATGATGGGACGGGCAGTTATGGTCTTCCTGATGGTAAAGGAGATTGATGTTGCTGAGCAAATCTTCTTTTGGTGACACAGTTCAGGTTCTGCGACATGCGCCTTGGATCTCTATCAGAAATAACCCCGAGACCTCCCCCCAAATAAAACCCTTACAAGAAGTCAGAAGAGCATTGTAACTATGTTTGCTTTTGATTTTTATTATCAACAATCAATTAATGGTACACTCTTGGAAAACTATATGCACATGTAGAAATATTTCCCCTTTTAAATAGAAGCATTCATTTTAACCACATATAAATAAATCTGGAAACCCTGAACATAATTTATGACGATTATGCTCACAAACATATTCCAACAGGTAGGGAAAAGAAAAAAATGAGACGACATGCAACCAATAATAAAAATATATATAATTGCCTGAATCTGGTCTCTCTAAACGCAAAGGGAACCGAACCCGTGAGAACCTTATTTCTCCATAAAGACACGCCATAGAGACTACGAGAAGGGAAAACATTATTTATACGGTCAACTAGACAAGTCTGTACTGATATTAACACTATACAGTTGAGTCACAGAACACAGTTGTAGAAAGACACGGAAAAAGAGAAAGCATACCTGGCGACATTCAACTAAGAGCTATAGTTTGTGCCTTTTAAAATAAAATTAGAAAATCCTAACGGAGATGCCTAAAAACTGCGTAGACCGTGTAATAATAATAATTAATAATAATTAATTAATAATAAATACAGGCCGCCCGCCGTGAGGAGCGCGGGCCCTGCAGGGGCCGGATCCGCGGTAAGGAAGCGGCGGCGGCCGCCGGGTCAGAGCCGAACCCGGCGGGGCGCCGGCGGCGGCGGCAACGGAGAGACCCAAGACCCAACGGAGGGACAGTGACACCGGACGGTGGAGGAAGGACCACCCCCAGGCGCGGGGCCGGGGTCGGCGGGAGGGTGGCGGGGGAGGAGGGGA
>VXAZ01008545.1:136524-190899 GCA_013399875.1 Gymnorhina tibicen | reverse complement strand
AAAAAAAAGAGAGAGAGAAATCCGAGTGCATTTCCTCTGAGGGGCACCTTTTGTGCCGCGTTTCTTTCCCCGCAGCAGCACCGCGCTGTTCCCCGCGCCCGGGCTTGCGGGACCGCTCGGTATCGGACCCCGCGCAGGCAGCGGCAGTGCCCACCCCGGCACCTGTCCTGTCCCCGGGCTTGCCACCCCGGCTTCCCCGCTGTCCCCGGCGTGGCCAGCTCCTCACTGCCGCGGGGGATGGTTTGGCTCACCCCTCGCCCCCCCCGTCCCCTTTCCGCTGGGGTTTCACCCGCTCCCCTCCGAGGGATTCGGGCTCCAGTTGTTCTTTCTACACGCGAGTGGTTCTGCCGAAAAAGTTGCAGCAAATGGGTAATTTGATTATTCCCACTATAGGCCAACTGCCTCAGCGGCCTTCCCCCACGCGTCTGGCTGGGGGCAGAGAAACCATCTCCAAGTAATAATCAAATAAAGGCGAAGTGTGGAAAAACCCCTTCTGATTTCCAGGCGACACAAATAGAATTAGAGCCTCCCGTTTGCTTCACCCCCCTCTTTTTTTTTCCCCCTTCCAGAAGAGCCCTTTTGTCTCGATCGTAAACTCTGGCCCAGCCGGGCAGCGCGGGATGCGCGAGATGCGCAGGGTGTGCGGGATGCGCGGCGGCTGGAGGCGCGACGGGGTCGGGTGCCGGAGAAAAACACGCCGAGTATTTAAAAGCCACTTTTCTTTCCTCTCCTTGGGTACTGAGAGGGGGCCGGTCCGCTCCCCTCAGGCTGCGGGAGGAATGCTCGGAGGCAGCGGAACAAAACAGGGAACAGCGCGCCTTTGTACGGCCGCCGCCGACCATGGGAAAGCGCCTCCCGGGCCCGGCTCCGACCGCGCCGCGACGCTCCCACCCGCCGGAATAAAATGTTAAATACGGACGAGGGTTTCTTTGGCATTGCTTTATTCGGAGGGAGCGACCAGAGCATCCCACCGCACTGCGGCCAGTCTCCTGGGGTGCGGGCCTCCGCAGGACGGGGCGTGCAGTCCAGCGCGGCCGCGGAGCCCGGCTCTTCACCGCCCCCGCAGTCGCAGCGGTGCGGAGCCGTGTCGGGTGATAGGACCGGAGGGGCCGGGGACAGGTGCTGGCTGTCCCCCGGCCACAGAGGGACAGTGAGGGGACACGTTCCTGTTCCCGACGCGTCTCGGGGCTGCCTGCCACGCCCGGGAGAAAAAAATTCCCACTTTTGTTGTCCCTGCTGCCCCGCTCCCAGTGGCTGCTCAGGCTGGGCTGGGCGGCCCTGCGCGGGAGCAAGGGGGCACCGGCGCTGCCTGCTCGGCGCGCAGCGGGACGCCCGCCCCTCCTTCTCCGAGCTAGCTCAGCATGCCAGGGGACCCGATGCGTTCCTGGCTGGTGTCCTGTTGCCTAATCAGTTGGGATGGGGGCATTTGCAATAGTAATGATGATGGTGAAGAAGAAGTGAAGAAGGAGTAGTAATAATAATAATAATAATAATAATAATAACAACAATAATAATAATAATCCTTTTTTATTGCTCCATCCGTCTCCCGGCGGAGGCCCGTGGCGTTCGGGTGGCGGCCAGCAGAGGGATCTGCGCTTTGCTTTTCCCCTCGGTTGCGGCGGCCGCGGCGGCGGCAACATCTGCTGGGCTGGAGGAGACGGGGCGATTGAGCAGACGCACAGATGTAAAAGTGACATCTGCTTGTGACAAAGGAGTGGGAATTAGATTAGGCGGGGAGGCCTTTCTGCGATTAGGAAAAAAAAAAAAAAGAAAGAGAAAAAGAGAAAAGGAAAATACTAGCTGCAGATTGTGTAAGCAGGGGAAGAGGATATGAAAGACAGAAATGCTCGTTGGGCAGCTGCTAGGACATTCGGGGCAGCACAAGGGTCCTGGGAGCTGAAATAGCCCTAAGAGAAAGCTTTGCTTTTCCCTCCAGAAGTAGAGATGTGGCCGGGTCAAAGCTTTCCGTCATTACGAGTGAAGGACAGCAGGCAGCAGAGCGCCGTGGAGACTTGAACACCAGCAGAGATGCTCTCCTGCTGCTCCTGACCAACTAGGCAGAGACACCCAGATCTGGACACTTCTTTTCTTTGTTCCCTGAAGGAATAAATACAGGGATGTTCGTAAACCCAAAAGTAAGGAGACAGGAGGCCTTGCCTTTGCTTGCCTTGTGAACTGTCTGACTTGGATTCCATTAATTAAAAAAACCAAAACCAAAGAAAACAAAAAAACTCACAACCACAAGTTTAAGTCTGGGCATGTTTGGTAAAGCAGAAGCACTGTTTCATTGTGCTTGTCCAACCAGCTGCACCCAGCTGAGACTTTACCTGCACCAGCCTGCACTGGTTAGCAAGAAAAAAACCACCCCCCGCATTTCAAATGATACAGTCTGTTTTGCAAGCAATGCTCTTCAGTTACATGAGTACTGATATTGAGTATCACTGAACACCTTTTTTTTTTTTAAAGCCCTAGCACTTTTATGTCTCAGGATACTTAATGTTCTTGCAGAGCAACATACAGAAGAAATAATAGGACTGAATTGTATTTCAAATGGTAGAAAAAATGTACTGTATTGTAAAACCAGCAAGTTACAGAGTATAATGTGCTGTGTACTGGGGTGGATTTAGTAATGCCTCTTATAGGGCCTTGCCTCTAAGCTTGATGAAGTTGGTCAAACCCTACAGAACCTTTTAAAGACTAGACTGTGATTTCAGCAGAGTGCAGAACAGGTCCATAGTGCTGAACAGCTTGCAGGACTGCAGCTTGCCAATGCAAGCTGATCTTTAACCTAGTTACAAAGGTAGGGAGTGTGTGTCTGTGTAACACCTTTGTTAGTAATAGGGCTGAGGAATGAGAGGATTGGATCATAGAAATTGAGAGGCCTCTGATAAAAAGCAGAGTAGGATGGGAGAGAGAGTGCAATGAAAATAGCTTAAAAGATAATTAGGGAAATCCTGTTGATGAAAAAAAAAATTACTTTATGCGCTTATAATGGGAAAAACCAGACCAGTCCATCTGTTTCCTTGCAAATACAGGAGCACAGCAAAACACATTGATGACTCACACATAAGGATGTGTGTCATACACAATTGCAGATAAACATTTGTGTTGTTTAATGAAAAACATACCTGAGAGTTCAAAAAAGTCATGGATTTTGTATTAGCTGTTATTTGGTATTTTAGTATATGCATCATAATTTGATGGTCTGGATACAAACTCCAGCTCTCTGATGGCCTTGAAACTGCTGGTAGCAAAGATTTGTCAAAGGGAAGGGTCCTTCTGTTTGTGCACTGCTTCTCCTTTTCTTTCTCTTAGCAATCATCACTGGCCACTATCAGACCTATGGCCTGACCCAATTACAGCAATTTTATGTATCTATGCCTGTTTCTGTCAATGAATCCAATGAGGTTGAATGAGACAGTAAAAAAGATGGAAAGGTATGTTCTTCCTGCAGTGAAGGAAAACGATGTCTAAGTCAAGAGGTCATTGGAAAGTTAAAAAGGCCTCTCTTCTCAGAATAAGAAGCCAGTGACAGGGAGGCAGGGTTAGACAATCCTGAATTCCTGCCTGTAGGGATGCATTGTGCCTTCAGGCAAGGTACTTCCAGCTCCCACACAAGGGAATGGGTTAGCATAAGGAAATAGTGTTAAGCTGTTTAATCAAAGGTCTCCATGTTGGCTAACTGAAGGATACAGCAGCTCCCACATATAACTGAAATGTGCCCTGTTGGGCTGTCAGGAGCAGCAGGTCAGAGCAATGCTGCATGCCTTAGAGACTAATGGTAATTAGCCTTAAATGATGAGCAAGAAACACCAAGTCAAATGGGCTGGGACGTTTTCCTTCATGACTCAAATAGGGAGAGTTTGCTCAGGCTAAAAGACAGAGCTCCATTCCCACTAACAATCCCCGGGTACCTATCAGCGGCTGTTACTGGGGTCACAGCTAGATCACTGCTCTTGGCTGGGGTGTCACCACTGTGGATCCAGCCCTGGCTACATCCCTCTGTAGCTCTTCTGCTTATTTTGACTGTATCAGCTATATTATTTCTGTAAGACAACTTATCAAATCTTGGCTGCATTTGCTCTGCTTATTTTTTTTTTCCAAGTGGGATTCCAGTTTGCAAATGATACCTGATGGATGGTCTCAGGCTTCTATGTAAAAGTGATATAATATTGGCAGCTGGGCATTTTTAGCCTCCCAGTAAAAAATTATTTCAATCAATCAATCAATCAATCAATCAGTCAATCAACCAATCAAATTTTTACTAGTTAGCCCCAAGTGCTAACATGGAAAGTATACCTATGCCTTCCCACTAATCAACAGGCTTTTCATTTTATTGCAGTCAAAATGAGTTCACAGCCTTCTTCATTGAAACTCAAGTTATACAAGGTCCATCTTCTGCTAAGGGAGGGCAAGAAGGGTGTTGGGGGGACATCCATATCCTCAGTTGTCAAACGCAGACTCCCTCTAACAGAATTTCAGAAAAGGAAGAAAAGATACCTGACAAGTACTACTGAAGAGGGAAGGCAATATAGAAGTTTTCCTTTGTTGGAGACAAGTGGAGGCAAAGCTGAACTCATATGAAAAGCACCTGTAAGATATAAGCTATGGGGTTTTTTTTATGCTGGCCACATATCTTCCATAAGCTGATTTGATGTTTGATGTGACGGAGTCTTAAATGAAGGGTGAATTATATGTTTACATTCACAAACAAAATGATTGGATAAGAGTGATGAGAACAAAACTGCAGTTTTAACTAAAACCTTTTAAGTAATCCCTGCTTGAATCTCTCCTGGAAAGTGTGGGTTTATGTGTGTACTCTGGGGCCTTGTGTTGTGCCATTAACTAAAATACTTGCCTATATCCAGACAGGTGCTGAAAGGATTGGCACTGGGTCAGTTCTTAAAAGTTCATTTACAGTCTGTAAGAAAATTTTTTTCTAATGCTTTTATAGACATTGTTCTAGTTAATACTCAGGTAAATAGCACATTAATTGAGTTTTCAGGTTCTGTAATTGTATACTGAAACATGCTGATATCTTCAAAAGTAAATAAAATGAAGTGTGAAAATAAGCAGATAGTAGGACATACACCAGTGTGCACTGTGTTTATACACAGTGTATTCAGAGAACCAAATGGGAGATGATAGTGCTGTAACAAACTCACAATGTAATTTAAATTACTGTGGATCAGTCATTAAAATTTGTCTCCTGTTAGGTAGGCTCTGGAGCCCAGATTAAGTTTTTACCCAATAACTGGGGGGCAAGATGTGTGTGTGGAGGGGGGCAGAAATGTTGTTCCTATGCAATGTAAACTGACGGGATTTAGTTTTGCTTTTATTACTTCCGATACTCGAGGTTTGGTTTAGAAGGCCAGTGGGGCTGGAAGGAAGTTTCAAAGCCAGATGAGCCTGAAGTTCTTGGGGGTTTATCTTCCTGCAACGTGGACTCCATCTGAAAGTATACAGGAAAATGGTTCCTGGAATTGAAGGTGAATGTTATGACAATATTGACCTGTCCCATGCGGGGACTGGAGCCTTCATCTTCTTGGTAGTCTTCAACCTGAACTATAACTGCATGTGGGCAAGAAGGGTCACAGATCTGTCATACGTAACAAAAGGCAGAAAAGCCCACATCAGCAACCCTGCAACCCAGAAGCAGCAATGGTTCTAGCTGGATTTTGAGGTTGTAAACCATTCTCAGGTCTCAGCAGATGATGAGAAAGGACCACATCTTACCTGAGACAAATGACAATCTCTGTCTGCTCCTAAGGTCCTTTGGCTTCTGCAAGGAAACTGGGGTGGCTCATTTGGGGATGAATCTGTGATAAATCCATTTTTTGCTAGTTTTTACTCAGATTCCATAGATAGTCAGGTGACGTAAAAACAATTGCATTCTATGTACTGATTTCTGTGACAGTAAAGTGACTGAAGATCATCAGCACACAGCACACTTCCCAGACATGCTGCATTCTCCCCTTCAGATTTTCCATGCCATTAAAATCCAAGTCTGCTCCAAGTAAATCAATGGAGATGTTGTGTTGTCTTTAGCAGGGACTGTGTTGGCTCTGTGGGTATCTGTGTGTGTACGCATGAGGAAAAGGATGTCTGTCTGGGTATGTGCAGAAAAGATGAGTATTCTTCAAGATCCCCTTCCAACCCAAACTATTCTATGATTATCCTTCATCCTGAGTAAACTTTCAAGTCGGCAACCACTAGGGAAAAACCAACAGAATGGTGTCAGCTAAAACTCTTGGGTAATGTTGAAAACAGGGATTTAGTAGGAAAGAAGTGCCTCAGCAGTGGTGAGAAGATTGAAGGCTGTTTGAGTATCATTCAGTGTGCCTATCTAGTGGGAGAGAAGAAATCATATGGGGGTGGGACACATGATTTTGGCATCTGTGTGCAAAAATCATCAAAGCAAAAACTATTTCACAATAAACTATATTGTTTACATAATTCAGAGAGGTTCAGTGGAAGGCTGTTACTCCAGTAGTATTTATGTCACGTCCTGAACAACCACAATGAGGACGGGACTGAGATTTTGAGGAACTCTTGCTCCTAAATGGCGTAACTGCTTTTGCTACCCATACTTTGTGCTTAGGATACTGAATATGGATCCAGCCAACAAAAGGTATCAGAAAAACACCACTATATCAAAGAGGTAAATAAAAGAGATTTGGGAAAGCAGTAAGAATACAAATCTAAGTCTACAGGAAAATCTAATTCAAGTTTTGGGGCTGGGTGATCTACATTTTTACCAGGAGTTTTTCACACAGAACAGCTGAATCCACTTCTACTAGAGAAAAGAGTTGGATATTGATATGTATGTATTTCACTCAGAAAATCCAACATGTCAACAGACCACAGAAAAGTCATATTAGTATCGATGTGAAATCAAATGGTCATGCTTGGATCAATACCTTATAATAGTATTATGATGTTTTGGGAATATGAAATGCAAATTAGCGGTGATTGAAATAGCATTTTCATCTTATATTTTAAATAATGTGTATTCTGCATTTTGCACATCATTACATCATAGGCATACTCCCCCTCATACCTGCAAAGGCTTTGAATGTATATCTAATAGTATATCATGACAGATGAATTTTGCCATTGGGCAGCCGTGATTTGCCTGTAAGACTGTGAAAACTGTAGAGAAAATGATGAGACCAAGAGGAATTTGCTTGAAGAAGGCCTTGTTAGCTACTGAATGAAGTTCTTTGTATTTGAACCAATGAGAAATTTTGGCAATTATTATAGTTGTGGGATGAGCAAAACTTTCTGTTCTTCCTCATTTTATATAATATGCATCCTTTATATTACGCTGAGATACAAGACATAGCTCTCATGATTACTTCTCTATTTATGCTAACCCAAAAAATAATTCAATCATGATGATAAATAGTCTTTTAAATTCATAACTATTTGCAGTTTTGACACTGTCCTTTTAATTTGTTATTCTAATTTAAGATTAGTATTCAATACAGAATCATGGGACAATGTGCATTAAAGTATTTTTACTGAGAATTGTCCTTTAGTCTTAATGATTATGGAATATTTTGTGATCAAGACAATTGTTTCATATTTGAATGAGATACTACCTGTGTATTTCATATTATTTAGTATGCTGAACTTTTGCACTAGCTACATGTATACTAGACACAAAGTTGCTTTGTATTTCTTCTACACAGTAAGATCACCGACAATTTGGAAGAAATAGTTTCCATTATGACATATCCCATCTTTTTCAGTGTTCTAGCAGGATGACAGAAGAAGGTGCAAGGAGACTCTTCAGTAGTGTTTGGAAACAAGGTACAACAATAAGAACACGCACCTTTAGCTGTCAAGAACTATGTTGCTGGTGAAATGAGAAAAGAGCTGGCAAAAATAACTTTGAAGAAAAAGTTAAGGCAGAAGAAAAAGCATGCAGGAGAGAGCTGTGTGCTCAGACATCTCTTGGAAATCATGTGTGCAGAGAAAAAGAAACAAGGAGGCAGCAGAGGACAAGAAAGAACAAGTTGCTAAAGGGATTGAAAACCAATGAAAGAATCATGAGGACACTGTATTCAAAATTGGTCTGAGGAGGAAGCATAAGTGGAAAAATTAATTGTCTCTCATATAAGAGCTTAAAACTCAAATGCTTCGTTCACCCTGTAGACGCTGAAGAAGCTGGGAGATTTGCTGTAGAAAAAGGATGTTGTGCTGAAGTTTATGGTGAAGAAGTCCATAGGTCTCATGGTATGAACTCTAAACTGATTTCTCCTTTCCACTATAGAAATAGCTACAATTTGATAAATGCAATTTGGGTGTAGACATGTGATATCTGTCTCAGTTGCACATTTAAGGCATATTACTGCATTGACTGAGCATCATCTGCATCTTCTAAAGAGCCCTAACACCTCTCTGGGTTGTTGCTTACACTTGCAATATCTGCTTCCTCCCAGTTCTTTGGGAACTGTTAGGAATTAATCAGAACCTCACAAAACCCACTTTTCCCACACACCATCAGGGAAAGTGGTGTCATCCTCTGCCATTCTCTTGCTCCATGCTACTGCTGTGGTGTGTTGTATCTGGCAATTGTATAGACCACAGATGGGTTTTTTTATTTCTTTTCATACTTCTACTTAACTGAGCGCTACTGTGCGCAATTGAGAATCGTGTTTGAAAGTGTAAAGCTACACGTATAAGGTTCTTTTATGTTTTCTATAAAAGCTGTTCCACAAGAGTAAGTTGCACTCTTTTGTGTTTGTATCTTATCATCTACTTCTGACTTGATCTTATGAAAATACAACATTTATAATGTAAATAACTGCATGTAAGAGCCTCAGAAAATCAACAGCTAAATATTTTAACACCCTGTTTAAAATGAACCAAAATATTTAAGAAAGGTAATGTACCTTTGCCTGGAATGTGCTTTATAAAGCAGGATAAAAATTACTTATTTTGTTTGTATGGCTCAAGTGACTTGGCTAGAGTTAACCACCTGAAACATTTTGCTTTCCAAAACTGAGGCCTTTTCTCCTAGCTTTAAAAAATTCCCAAACATCCAAACATTTAAAGCTATTTTTTCCTAGTAAGTAGGCAGGAATCTGGGCCAAAAATTTATATTGCCAGTTTCAAACAAACACGGATTTGAATATGTTTATGTCTAATAAACAGACAAGTACCACTAAATTCTGATCAAATTTTAGGGTTTAAAATTCATTTTTGAATGGAGAAGAAAACTGCTAAGTTAGATGTTGCTGGAGAAAGGCTGTGATTTCTTGGATGCATCAATATAGTCTTTGGTAAAAAGCAGCCAAAATTAATGAATTTAATTTATGTTTCTTCAAAAAAGGCACAGTCTATCTAAGCATCCATTTACTTTCATTGCCTTCCATGTAATAAGCCCATGTTACTTTGCACACCCTCAGATTTAAAGAAATGTGAGAGAAAACCTTTTGAAATCTCAGTACTGGAAGCTGGGCTCTCTCAGAGGGGCTCCAGCATCTGGTGTGGGGGCAGGAGTAATTTTGAGACAGATCAACAGGAAGGCATAACTACACTTTTGCCTATAGCCCAAGTGGCACCCTGTTGGTTTGGGTGTTTCTGATCTAAACTGGGCAATCTGTGTCCCCAAGGTACAGCGTGTTTTGTCCCCAGTTTTGCAGACCTTGTGTACAGACTTCTATAGGAATTGCATGGATGGGATCTCTACAGTGGGGTGCCTTTCTCCAGTGACAAAATTTCCCTCTCTATTACGTTGCTATAATCCAAACAAATGCAATGAATTCTCGAGAGTGATGATACAGACGAGATTTCACCATTGCTGACAACTGCTGGAAAGCTGTGACTCAATGCTTCTTTGCCCATGAGCTATGAGATGGCTATTTCCATAATATCATTGCACTAACTGTTCCTCCTCTAAGTTACTACAATGACAATGAATCCCTATAACCCAGGGATGGCCAGTAATGAAGAATAAATAGCTTTTTGATAGAGGAACAGACGGGGTTACTAACGGCATCTTCAACGGTTGGAATTGGGCATCATTGATAATACTGCCTAAATTTAATTACTTCTTTTTGTGACACACAGTATACCCCTTGTCTTAGCCTAATGGTTTTGACTTGCTGTTGTGGGGAGAATAGTTTTTGCCTGGAAAGGGAAGAAAGGTGATTTTGAAGTTACAAAAGAATGTGAATTAGTTTTCTGATATTTATAGCAGAATATAAATATAGTAGACCATATAGGATCTTTCTGTTATTTGAAGCATTCACAATATAATCACTGTATTTCCTGAGCTTACTTTCAAAGGAGATTGCTCAACAGTTGCAGTAAATAATCCAATAGCTAAGGCAGAAAAGAAGTCTATTGTTATTTACGTTAGAAGATGAATATGATCATGTGTAGTTTTAAATCATGGACTCTTAACCACACTGTGAAGCCATGAGAACAGAAAGCCCAGGCTAGTACATAAAAGCTATTTGACACCCAGCAGAAGAAAATGGTGTGTTCCCTTTAATCTGTGGCAGAAAGTAATTATAACTAACGAGAAACAGAAAGTAATGTTATGAACCTAATGAATTTATGAGAAGAATTTTTATCCCAACAGACATTTTTCTTAAATATTATTCATACTTCCATTCTAAATTGGATCATTATGGGTTTCAGTCAAATAAATGTTTTTTACTTAATTTTCTATTTCTTTTACTAGACTGATTTTATTTTCAGAAAGACAAATGCCAAATTTATCTTATGTTAGTTTTAACATCAGGATATCATCTGAGGATTTAGGTAAGAGATAAATTTATGAATAGGTGGTGTCTATTTCTTTTTTTTTCTTTCTGTTTTCAATTCTCCCTACTTACTGTTGTTATCATTATCATAGGATCTGTAAGGCTGCAGAATGTGACATTTCAAAGATATGTTTGCTAGTGGCTTTTTCAATTTCTGTTTAACTTAAATGTTTCCTACTTCATTCAACTACCCTTACAATTTACATTAGTCAACACTCCATCAATAAAACCATCAAAATGATCTACTACATTGTAGACAAAAGTTATTGTGTCAAGTTGACACTAATCAGTTAATTCCAGTAAACCTTCAGATAAACAAAAGCTTGTTGTCTATTACTGATGTGTGTGATTAGCCCCCTGTATGTCCTATAGCTATGCACATCTATAGAGATGTATCTGGCAGACACTTGGCCTGAGGGCTCTATATGTAAACCAGGACAGGATCTATAGTTAATGATGTTGACCCTGACTCCCTCAACAGAGATTGGATTCAGTCCTCATAACATCCCGACAGCTGATATGTATACTGTGCTAATAATATTATCAATTACTTATGCTACTGTGATTCCCAGTGTGTAAAGCTCATAAAAGGTTCTTTCACGTATCTTTTTTTCTACGTCCCTGCTATCCTACTGATCGCGTGCTAGCTGGATATTTTTCATTCTGAGGCCCATTTATTTCATAACTGTAGCAAAGGTAGCAAGGATGTCACGTCCTACATTCTGGGTAACATGGGAATTATTATTTCAGTTTTCTCTTTCACATTTCCTTTTTTCCAGAAAAGATGGACTGAGTATTTATTTACAGCTCCTGTGACTTTAGTCTAGAAGGTCTGTAAAAGCAGCTAGTGATCTAAGAGGTCTCTAAGTGTATGTGTTCAACTGGAGAAGCTTCAAAAGTCTTGCATTTGCTTAAAACCAGACTCGTGTGTCATTGCTCTCAGCTGGAGCAGTCAAAACTCAGCAATCTGAAGTACATAGATATTCCAAAAGCTCAGTCATAACTACACAAGTGCTGGTGCCATCTCTGTCACTGAAGAGCATTTCTGCCTTGCCCAGCACATCAAATTGGTAGCGATGGTCTGTATACAGTGAAGATCAGAGATTTTGGTCATTTTTAACCCTGAACAAACCCCTGGCTATGCTATAAACATTATCATGTTGCTCTTAAGATATGTTTTGCAATAATACTAGAATTTATTTAATTCTTTAAGTTTTGTGCTAGAGTAAGCAAGTTGAATACATAAGGCTCTACACACTACTATGAGTTTTGTACACTGTGTGTGCATGCACAGAAAAGCCTCCAGATTGTGCCTTCTGACGCAGGGACCTATCTTTCTCTACGTTTGCAAAGCTTTAAGTAGCTATGATGTGCTTGCACAGAGAGCAGGTAACTATATGAAGCATGAAGGAAGGCTTTATGCCTTGGCACAGCCTTTCTCTGTCCTGCTCTGTCTGCACACACAGAGGCCACTCTTCTGGCTCTCAGTCCCCATGGTGTGCCATGCTCTGCATAGGGTGGAAGCTGCCAGCGGGCCAGTTCTTCCTTCGAGCAGCTGGATAGCAAGGCTGAGCTGTGCTCCCATGCACTGAGCAGTTCTGGTTGAAATGATGACAGGGACCACTGTTAAAAATTAAATTCTGCCTTATTTTTTGTGCAGTTCTTGTGAGTCACATTCGCGAATAGTAGTGAGAGATTTAATGATCGCGTATTTTTTATCTTATTTCACTTCGGTCGATGCCAATTTTTTTCTGTTACTGTCGACTTAGAGCTCAAAGTAATTTAGTAATTGATTCTAAGCACAGCAGCTCACCAATGGCAGCCCTCTGTTCAGGGGAATATCTTTGCTAATTTTATCCATCAGAATGAGATTACCATGCTAATCTCTCCCAGCCCTGGTACCTTGGTCTGTTGGGACACACTGATGCAAATGATGTTATTAAACACAAACCCTTCACCCAAGACAGGAGAAAAATGAAAGCAGGAGAAATGAGCAAATCAGAGTCTGTTACAAGGATTTCCAAGGCTGAGCTGGCATTGCATGTGTGTGTCCTCTTTGTCACCTCTGAACCCTCCTGGGTCTAACACTCCTGTTTTTGAAACAATCTATGGTTGCTTGTTCATTTATATATTAATTTTTATTTTCTGCTCAGAAAGATTTGGCTACCTTCACATATTCTTATCTTGTAAGGTGTAGCAGCCATGACTGTTATAAGAGAAGGGGTTTTTTGTCTGCAATAGTCTACCTGCAACCCATATCAATTAGTAAGGTCTATCAGCATTTCAAATCTCTTTTCTCTTAGGTTAGAAAGGATGCACTGCATGTGGCAGCTCTGAGTGACAGTGCTGTAATTCCCTTTATCTTAATCATGGGTGCTTTTGAGAGGACCACTCTGTTCTTGGCCATTCAGGAGAAAATAAGCCTTCAGTTAAGGTTTTTCATCAGCTACTTTTTCTGTCCTGTTTTGGAGTATGTCCATCAGCTTGGTAACTCCATCCTGGAGATCTCTGGCACGAGTCCTGCAAAGCACTAAAGCATATGCTTAACTTGCAGGGGCCACGCAGAGCTCCGGCTGCAACTCCCTCTGCACCGCATAATGGAATCTGCTGATAACTGGGCCTCATCTAGCTCAGCCTGATTTCAGATCCACTTTCAATCAATAAGAAGCCTTTTAAAATCAGGCCAAATTTGACCCTGAAAAGCAGTTTTGGCCCATCTGTAATTTAGATCAGTTCCATTCGAAGTGCAGACTGTTAAGCAGATGTTGCTGAAAAAATAGTGTAGAAAGACCAGGATCTTCTTGTGCAACACATTTCACTAATTCTTGGTGTTCTGTGATATGTTAATATTTACTTGCTATTTTTCTATAGGAGAGAAAATAGAACATTTCTCCAAGTCATGACTCAATAGATCCAGAAAATAGAAGGATCTTATATGGTCTTCTTAAGCTCCTAAGCTTTGTGCTTACGTAATTAAAAAAACAATGTTCAGAACTTCTCTCTTGCCCTAACACATCATCTCATTACAAGAATCACTATGAATGACAGAAAGTAATTTGTTTAATTGCATTAACGTTTTTATTATTAAACCAAACCAGAACCATGTATAATACTTTAATTTGTGTTCTGCCTTTTTGTTATTTAATTTAATTTTCTTTTTAGTTTGTTTAATTTGTTATTTTTTCTTTTGTAAACAGCTTTAAAACAGTCAAAAATTAAGCTATGCTTTCATAAAAGAAAAAAAATAAAAGATATACATTGCTGCAAAAGAGATTAAGTAGTGTAAATTAATGTACTGAATGTAATTTCTGGCTTATATTTGAGCAGAGAAAGGGAAGATATATCTAAATACTCCATCGAAGGTTAAAAATGCAAACCATGATTGTGTTCAGAAGAGTTACACTCCCAAGGGTGATTATCTGAAAGTTTAAATTCTCAAGGGTAAATCAGGAGAAGCACTTGTGGGCAGAGTATGTCACCGTCTACTTTTATCAAGCCAATATTTTTGATAGACATATATATTGTGTTGGCAGTTTAGAGAGTTCACCAAACACCCCAGTTCCTGAGAAAAGCTCAGATCTGGAAATTTACTTAAAATTGCTGTTTTCAGTGCAGCAGAGTCAGAGGTCTGTGGTGTTGCAACACAGCTGCCCTGGGGGCCAGATGATGCTCCCTGTGCTCCTCCCTGCACTGCTGGAGCAACGTTCTGAGCATCACCGCACAGCAACGTCAGCAGGAAGGTCAGCAAGAGGTGCTCTGCCTGCCACTGAAACATTCATCTTCCTCATGAGTCCCACAGAGAGAACATCATTCGTAGACAAATGCTATCCAACTTCTGACTTAGCCCCTTGTTATTTACGTGTGATCATTAAATCTTTTTTGAGGTTGAAGGTATTCTCTCCTACATAATAAAGTGCTGTTTCAAATATTCAGTAGGTATTTCTGAAGTGAGTACCTCAGAAGAGAAAATACAGAACATTTTGCAAAGGCCAGAGCACTCATTTCAGGCTGCCTTCTTAGTTCATGGACACTGCAGAGCCGAAATGAATATCTGCTTATTCAGCTAATTGATGTAGTACTTTCCATACTTGTAAACTAGGTACACAGCACTCCCCTCCCACTTTGGGAACCTCCTAGAAGTAGTATAAAAAAACCAGCTGGGCTATGCTCTTCTTGATCAGCAGAAGATGTGGTTGTTCACAGTCAGAACAAGGGCAAGATCCAGGGCTACCATACAGCAAATGGGCTCGGGTATTTTCCAAATGGAAAACTGCTAAGCTGCGTTTACCAAAGTGCTAGCATTTGGCACATAAGATGTAATGTTCTTGGATGTGGTTACTTGCATGGTCATACCTGCATCTGCGTGCCTGGCATTCTCCTCTTGCTCCTTGCCAGGAGATTCTGGGGGAATGAGAACTTCCTGGACCCTGCCAGGGAATGAGGTCTGGCACTGCTTGGGCTATCACTGTGAACACCTTCTCAGGGTCCAGTCAGGGTTCTCTCACCTCTCCACCTCACATGAAGTCGATTGCTTCCTGAGAAATGGCAGAATCTGGGTCTCTTCAGCCACCTTGAGGCCACACTGGCAAGTAAACAACAGTCAGGAAGAGAAGGGGGAATTTATTCTGCTATTCTGTAGACACCAAGACATTTGGTGGATATGCATGAAAACAGTGACCAAGACAATCCAATGTGCTCACAAAGTTTGTCTGAATGTCAGAGCAGGTCCTGGCTGCTGTATAGTTTTCCACCTGGGCATTGCTCAACTATAGTAGCCAGGAGTTCCTGTTGTGGGGCTCCCCTGATATTGCCCCTTCCCTTTGCTCATGGTCCTTACCTGTGTGTACTGCTAGGCTCTCTTAGATGGCAAACTAGTCTTCAAAGAAGACCCTGGTGTTTTGCTGGCCTTTTTCCTCCTGTTCTCATCTCTGAAGAGCATCACTGTTCTCTGGTCTTGTGTTCAGGGAAGTGCTCTCCCTTATCAAGAAGCCTGACTTCTCTTGATGGCTGATTTGTAAAGCAAATGAAGTAAAAACCTTCCCCATTCTTCCCTGTAGCCAGTCTGGGCTTCACTCTTCCCTGAGTACCCTTTAATAGGCTACCAGCATTTAGCTTTAGACAAGTCTCTTGCTTGATGTGTATAATATCTGTTTGCTTGTGATGTCACTTACTGTATGTAGCAAGAAGCAGGAGTTGAACAAGGGCCATATAAGTGGGACAGATTTCACTGCATAGAGTGCTCACATGCATGTAAAGATGTCAGGGGAAGATATGAAAATGAACTGTGCCTGACTTTGCATCATCTGAATAACTGGCCTGCAGGAGTATCCTGCTGCTTCCAATGTCATATATTGCTACCTAACTCACAGAGGACCAAACACAAAGTCTAGTGGGGGGCTCTTACCCCTGTATCATCCATGCATTTGTAAAAAGATGAAAAGCACATCAGAAGAAAGACAAGATTTTTTTCATGTGGCAATAAAACCAGGATATTGAAGTTCCTGTTGTACCGAAAAAACAACAGTGCTGAAATAGGGACATGTATGTTGATAGCTGATGCAGAGGCTGGCAGCTGTCTCCTGAGGGAACAGGATGCCTGAAGGTTGGGGTTTGGCATGGGACTTGGGAGATGGAGCTCTGCCTGTCCCCTTCCATCCTGGCAGAGTCTTTAGGCTTGAGGTGACGCAGTTATATGGGTAAACTCTTCAGGCAAAGGGCTCCCGGCACGGTGCAGCTCCCAGCAGAGCTCCAGTCAAGTCTTACGTGCTGTTGTCACTGCAAGAGATGTAATGTGTTCCCACTGCTTGACCAAACATTTCCCACAAAGGGCAAGTGATAAACACAGACACACACAAGCCCAACCCAAAACCCCAGTGGTAGCAGGCTCTGATTTTCTCTCCCCCACTGGGGAAGGGACATAGAAGAGCTCTGTGTCCATGGAAGTATGGCAGTTGATTTTCCTACACTGCATGAGCATAACTGCACTTGAGGCTTACCTTGAAACTCTGTGTGCATTTGTTGATAACCCCATTATGAAATTCAAGAGACCTAATGCAATTGTGTCTAGGAAGATTTACTTGTTAAAAGGAAAACAACTTTCATATAAATAATTTACTACAACAGAAAAATAATCCTCTGTGCTATCATCCTTGCATTGAAACTAATCGAAGGGAGTTATTTTTAAATTGCTTGGAAGTGTACTGCTCTCATTTCATTGTCAATAAATATGCTCCGTTTCAGCACAGTGCTTCACTAAATGCATCTGAATTTTCAAGGGGAGCAGAATTGATCAGAATTTCAAAAAAAATGCAGAAAGAAGAAGTTCCTACAGTAAAATTGTAAGACGGAAAATTCACAACTCCTTTAATAACCTGAAGATGGGGCTTGGTTCCTGGATTGATTCAGGTCCAGCATCTGATTTGCCACTGAAGTTTTGCCATTGACCTCAGAGGGAAAAAATCTTTAATCCTCTGCTAGAATGGATTTGTTTAAATCCTGAAAAAAAAAGATCAGAATTCACCCTCAATAAACAACATTCAGAATTATAATAGATTTATGAAAGGCTTTGTTTGATTTCTTAATCTGACCACAACCAATTGCTAATTTTTTTATTATTTCTCTTGATTTCAAGGGTCAGCAATAAAACTGAGTATCCACATGTGGCCCTAAGATGAAATCTATACACAGTTAAAATTAGAAGCTAGAAATAATTTTTGTTTAAATAAAATTTCTGGGCAGACAAGTGGACAAGTTCTTTTTATTGTTTTTCTCCATCATTTTTGATAAAAGCTACCAAGTGAACAGTTCTGATTTCCAAAAACCCTGACGTTTTTTCATTAGAAGATATATAAAGACATGGAGAATTTGTAGGTGTGTAGTTTGGTTGAAGTGTCTCATTTTAATGACAACAGTTTGTGTTATTGGAAAATGCTTCCAGAAAATGCTTACCATTAGTCTGAAATCTCTTTGAAATACTGATTTGATTTTATTTAGTAGGTGTGTAGTTCCAAGGATTCAACAATAAGTGCTTGTCCTAGCATAAATATTTTTGGGAGATTCATGCATATTCAGTGGCTGTAAAAGGGCACTAAACACAGGTTTGTGTAAGAACTGCAGTATGTATCAGCATAAGGAGAACTTTTGCTTCCTATTTTTACTCTCTCCTGCTCTTTATGTAAACCCTCCAGGAGGTCTTTTATACAGCTGTGTTCTCCCTGAGCATGGTTTAACCACCATGGGATATACTTCAACTCTTGTGACTGTTAAATATAGACAGACTAATTCAGTCGAAGTCCCAGAAAGGCGTCAAAGAAATCATGTCACCTCTTGTACCTGAATGTCACTACTTCAGAAAAGTCACCTTCAAAAAACGTCATCTCAGTGTCTCTCATTGTCCCATTGTGTCACGGCTTGGATCTTCAAGCTGTTAAAAACCAACCTGCTAATTTCCATGCATAATCTAATAAATGCAAAGGAGTCAGTGTGGAACAGTCTCATTCACAGCTGGTTATTTTGTGTTTCTGCAATTAGTGCAGCACACGCAATTACTGCTGTCGATACTCTTCGGCTGAACCTACCTAACAACTCGCTCTGCCAGAGCCACATCCCATCGTCCCCCAGCTTACCTCTCCCTCTTCCCCCTCTGCTACCATGAGCTTCTTCTTCCTCTGAGAAGGCATGGTGTCTGCCTAAACCTTTTCTGATGTTGGGCATTGGCAAAGTATTTATTTTGACAGTGTGAACTCAAGCTAAAGCCTTTCTCTAAGAGGCAGGGATAATTTGAGTTATTTGCCTATCTATTTTCATGCAATGTGTGGAAACATAATTACTTCTGAGTCTTATTGATCAAACTTGGTTGAAATCAGACAAGGGTCTCAGAAATTATTACAGAAAGGATAAAGAAGGACCCAGATGGACATGCCAGCAACATTACTGCAATGAACTTCATTTCTTCAGGAAGCCAGACAGAAAAATTATTCTTCCACAGGGTCTGTCTAATTTTGTATAGACAGAGATACCAGAACACTAATGCATAAAAATTGCAAATAGCACTAAGGCTCTGCTGCCAGGTGGAAGAAATTCCAGTGTGCTGTTCAAGACCATTCCCCCTCAACATTATTGTTCCTCCTCAGCATGCATAAGGACAGCATTATTAGTATGTGCATGAGCTGCCAGGGCAAAACATCTGGCGTAAGGCAACCAGTTTGACTTCCACAGCTGCTGCAATCTGTTTCTAAAACGGTCTTAATAACCCCCTGAAAAATCAGCCCAGTATATGGGTGATGTTCCCATGCCAGGAAGCTGCTGTGCTGCAAGCCAGGGATCCCAGCACTGTGCAGGACTGTAGGCTCTTTCTCTCCATAGGTAATTTTGACCCATGTTTTCTGCAAAATACGGCTGCTGGTAGTTTCCTGTAGAGATTCTACTGAAATAAAAATACATCGGATGTTCTAAAAATTTGTGACCTTGTAGCATTTAGAATTATTTTTTACTTAATCTGTGTAGATGAGAACCTAATGATGACAGCACTGGCTGCTGGCAGCTCCCGATTACCACACCACACCTGGTGAGTAATGCCTGTACCTTTATTCAGGCTGCACATGATAGAATGCATTGGTGTCAGGCTGTTGGTGTCAGGCAGGAGCTCTTCCCATCTGCTTCAGACTCCTCTGGCTTTCTTACAAACAAATTTGAGTTTTCAGAGCACCAAGTCCAAGCATGGTTCCCAGATTTTCAGGACAGGCTCTCATTTTGTGGATGAGCAGTAGAACTGCACCACAGGCTTGAAGAAGCTGCCTGCAGGTCTAGTTGCATTACACCTATGAACATTTTCATTCACCTGGGCTTTGCCCACATCTAATGGTCTATCCATCACACAAAAATTGGGGGCTTTACATTTTCATTTCTTGGCAGATGCAGGCCTCTCACCATGTTATTTGCTGTTGCTGCTATACTCAAGTCAGCAGATGACACATCTCCGACAGCAAACAGAAAAACAAGGCAGTATCTGCCTTCCGGACGATAACTAGGAGCGGAGAGAACTTGCAGTGTTGTTGTTGCATCAGTGCATTCCCTCTTGTCTAGGAGAATTACTCTCTGTAGCTGAGAGGTAATTTAACTCTCAGACTCATTCACCTCTTGGCCTCTGTGTTGTTGCTCTGAATATAATGGCTGTGGGTGCGGGAGGGAATGGGGTATGATAGGAGTGTGTGACCATTAGGGGAAAGGATGGAGTCCCCAAAGCACTTCACACTGCTGTGGTGACACCTGGAGTGACTTTTTGTCCACTACTGGCCTGCCTGAATTAGAATTGGCAGGGAAAGGGTGAGAGGACACGAATCCTGTTCCCAGTTCTCTGAGTCATCCAGTTCCCTGAAAGCTATTTTGAAATGCAAAGTGTAGTTCTCTCATCTTTGCTGTAGCAGCATTATTTAAAACACAAACATAGCTAAACTATTCAAATCTACAAAAATTAAAAATATGTGTGAAGCCCCAGCCTCCCACAGACTGGCTCCAGAATTACTGAAAATGCTTGGTTAAATAGTGGTGGTGTACTAAAAGGGTGTACCCACGGTCCGAAAGGGCTGTGCTGCTCTGACCATTGCTGACAGTTTCTCCATTGTTCTAGCCAAGGAGTCGATATAATGGGCTGTTCAGCTTTGAGATTTGCATTACACCCAGTGTTTGTGGTTTTATTTGAGGTTTTTCACCTGCTTTGGAGTTATCAAGAAACAGTGGATTCACAGTGCTATTGATGTCAGTGGTGGTAAGAGCAGGTTGGTTCCTTGGAGTATCCCATCTAACCATGCTGCACCTCTCAAAGATGAGGTGCGTGAGCCCTGCAGGGAGCTCCTGACTGCAGTCCTGCTATGGAGAAGAGTCACAAAGCTGCACATCCAAACTGTGACATGCCTCGTCCTGGTTTTGGCATGTTGAAGTACCCAAAGAGTGGCGTGAAATCTGTGGACAAATCACAGATAATATGGAAGTGGACTGGATTTGGACAGTGTGCATTTAAAGTGCTAAAAACCCCTGCAAAAATCTTCAGTCTGGGCACCCAGGTTTAGCAATTTTGACTTCAGTCTCAGTTGTCATTTGCAAAACAGGAATAATGATATCGTCTGCGGGGGTTTTTTAGATATGGCAAAGAAATCCATGGATACTTTTTAAGCACTGAGGCACTGAGATGAAAGCTATATAAAAGCAATCACAAAGAAACAAATGTCTTCAGTTCAGATTTTGAACAATATGTGGTAAATAATGCTTGGGGATTAAGATACAAAAAATAGCAAATTTTTAATAAGTGTTTTTTCTGTCCATTGTATAAGACAAGAAACCTGTGGAGAAAACCTTCATGATTAAGTAAAAAAAAGCACTCTCTCTCCCTCTCTCGATTTAAGATTTTAGTTACAGTTGCACAGGCAGTTTTTATACAAGTATTTTAAGTGTTTGCCTTTGTTACCTCAGCATTCCTGCAACTGTAATTTTCTGAGTAGAAATATATGTACCCTCCCTTTAACTGCTGCTTTCTCATAATTTATTTAAGAAAACATTTGAATTGCTTTAGATGTCTTGTGAAGTTAATTAAATAAATTTAGGGATAATTAAGTGTCATAAAGCACGACATAAACTTGTTGATGTCAAGCAGAATGTTTAAAAATTATGACAATGATAGGTAAATTTGACATATGTCAGTATTTTTTCCATAAGTTTATGTACCAGATAACCACATCTGTTTTCTTTTCCAACCTTCCCTCTCCATATAATTCAGGTTTATTTTATTCTCTAGCTTGATTACATTAAATGCATTGTTATTTTTTAAAGCAAAAATTATCTTCTAATCATGTGTCTCAAAATACCTCTGTCAAACACCATTTTATATTAATATTTTTAACAATATAAATTACTGACTTGGGTTAATTAAAATATATTATTAAGACTGTATTTTTTCTATATTAAAAAATTGATTGCATTTTACATCTTCCTTGCTTTTGTTAGAACAGCCCCACTACAAGTTGCTGTATACCAGCCTGTTGTCTATGTCTCTGCACATTGACCTTTGTTGTAAGATCTGCTATAGACATCACAAACTCTCACATCAATTTACTACAATTGGATGTGGCATCTTCCAGCTAATTTGATTTAGGAAGAAATGCACCTGGCTCTGTTTTTCCCTATAGAATGTTGAGGGAGTTCAGAGTCCTCCCAGATGCCATCTATCTGAGTAGCCCATGTGTTTTTCAAGGTCTAAGCAGTTTGTCTTCATCTTCCAAAATGTGAGCCATTACAATAGGAGAGGAGTTAAATTATTTAATGCAAAAATAAAATTAACATTAGGTGCAAAATGCGTACATGCACGAACATACATAAATATGCATGTGTATATATGTATAAAGTGTATATGTTTTAAATTATATGTAAAATACATAATATATATATATACGCATATTCATATATATATACACATATGTATGCATATAAAATTAAAATATGTTCCTATGTCACAAAAATATTTAATATTCTGACTTTTTAAAAAATCTGCCTTTTTTGGCTTTTAACATTAGGTAGTTATTGGGACTCTTTGAAAGAAGACAAAGATAATTTCAGGACTTGTGAAACTTTCCAGGCACTGATTTGGATCAGGTGGATGAAGCCGGTTATGAAGATCAATCCTGTTGCAGCGACAGGAACATACAGAGAATGAACCACAGACTTCTCCATTCTCTTTCATCCCTTAGGTCCAGAAGTAAAACAATGATTTAGTGCATATACATGAACCTGCTTACCACGTAAGAACCTTGGGCAATCAAGCAAATTAAATAACTGGATATAGAGTTGCAAAAGGCTGTAGTGATTAAAATGAGTCTGGACAGTTCAATGGACAAGTTTGGTGTGATCCTACGAGAGCAGGGGTTGCCCTGAGCGGAGCCAGCAGAGGATGGTCCCACTGCACTCAGCAATACTGCAGATGTTTCCACTGGATGATTTTTTTGCATGGAGGGTGGGTAGATGAGGGAAGAGGGTTGTTTACTGAAATATTATTTTCAGGACTAACTACCTTCAGTTGATAAAATATATATAACAGTGTAAGCACAGCATACTCCACTTTATTGCAAATGGAAAGCCTAATTAAAATGAAATTATTTGAAAACTTCTCATTTGGCTCTTCAGAACTACAATGGTTGTGTTTATTGACAAGTGGCTTGGCAATCGTCACCAGATTCAGTGTTCTTCAGGAATCCAGAAGCTTTCACTGACATTGGCTGTGGCCTGATCCTTGCACGCAGATTAAAAGTCATGCTGGATGGGTTCTGAGTCTGTGGTTCAAAGTGGGAGTGAGGTGAAGAAGGGAGCAAAATATGGCTTTTGCACAGACTGGAGTCCAGGACATATGGGGGTAAAATCAGTCCATATAAGAGGAAATCATGAGTAGAACAAAGACAGTGGTTAAAAGCATACATATCTGCTCTTAACAACAACAGTAGATATATTCAGTGTGAATTATGGCTATGGAAACATAAAATGAATTAAGGTGATTGTGATGGCAGTAATTTGCAGATCTTAAAAAACAAAGAAAAAATCAAGAGTATGCTACAGGGTTTTCTGGTACTTTGATCACAAAAACTAAAAACCTCTTTGTGAAAATAAAGGGAAATGATTTGTTAAAAGTGAAGTTGGAGAACCAGACTCTGAAATACTTCGACTGCTCTATCTTCTCTTTCTTTTCCCTGGGAGTATAGATCGTATATCCAGATGAGCACTTTTTATTGCACAATGTTTCCAGTTTCAATAAATAACTGAATTACATGAAACAGATAAAAGAACTGTTTATGTGTTTGAAATCTACATTGGTTATGACTTTGCAAAATCTTTAAATAGTTTCTGGAAGCGTTGAAGGGTATTTGCATTTTCAAACCATTCAGGAATATATGAAGTAAAAAAAAAATAAATTTGAGTTTTGTTAAGAAAACTTGCAATGAAGCCTAGGTCTAAAATTTATTTAGAGGCCATCATTTATTTTGTAAGTATATTTCTTTCTTTTCTCACAGAATAATCTTTGGCAATGGTTCCTCTTTTCAAACAGTTTGTCAGTAATTTCCATTTACTGCAGTGACACCTAATGGCAGGAGAAGCAGAGCTGACCCCCCCAGCTGCCTTGTTTGCTGTGCAACAAAGGGGGGGGTCACCTTTTAAACTGGTGGGGAATGTGTGGATTCTTCGCTCGGTCCTCAAAGAGCAAACAGACTCTGCTACAATCTGGAAAGCATTCAGCTGCAGGAACAAAAGCATCTAATCTAAAACCACAGCCCTTAGAAAGCCAAAGATCTAGCTTTGCAATTTTTTATGCTCTTGTAAATGCTGAACTTCCACTAAAAGTAAGGAAAGATAGCTAGGGCTGAATATTAAAATAACTAATATCAAAATGATACATAGTAGTTCTTTGTGGCATATGGTCATGACTCTACATCTGGAAGTTTCAGGCTCAAGGGGGCTAATGTTTGTGATGGATATTTTAAATTCATCTGTGCTAAAAGCTGCCAGAGAGTGAGTTATTCAGGTCAGAATAAAAGTTGGCAAGATATATGCCAAAGATGTTCAGAATTTACTTCTGTGTAACGAGCTTATAAAATACCTTTTTATGCAGCTAAGACCAGCTGGACGAAAGTTAATCAGCCAAATGCAATTATAGGAGGTGTAAGTCTTATTAATGCATTAGGAATTCTCATGGTACTACTGGACCATTCCAGATGTGCTGATGCATAATGAGTACAGCATAACCTTGATCAAGAAGCCAATCTGTCTGGTCTCATCATCTCTTCTAATAATGTATATAATATTTACTTGTGATAGCTCAGCAGGGACTAATAGAAGTAATAGGTTCTCATTCAAATGTAGACTTCATTTTCTAATAAAGGCAGCTTGGGATAAGCCTGAAATGACAAAATTTTGCTTCATCTTTAGTAGAAAATGGCATTTCTTTAAACATGAAGCTAACCAAAGGCAGGTCTTATTTAATATTCTGGCTGGGACAGGTGTGTTTCGATGCTGTAAAAGCCAAACAAAGTGATCAGTTTTGTGTTGGACTAGTGGCAGATGTTTTTTACTGAAACACTGGACAACCAGCTTTGGGGCGTGGGGTCCTCCAGACTGCTCCAAAGTGAGATAGCAGCCAGGAGGGCTGGGAAGGAAGACCAGATTGCAAATCTTGGGAGGATATTTGGGACCCATGAAGACAACAAGAGATTTGTTTGGAGTTTTGTTATATCGTACTTTGACAGGGTTCCTCTCTGTTGGTTTTGAGGATTCTTGAGAAAAATCTACCAGCTGTGTCTCACTGAGCCACTTCTTCCTCTGGACAGGAAGAAAAAAGATAAAAAAACCCCCACCAAAATAAAAAACAAAAAACCAAACCAAACAAAACCCCAGAGGAGGAGGTTTGAATCTGACCTGCCTACTCAAGCTACCCATATAAAAGGTCCCTACTCTGTTTTCACCTTCTGATTATTAACATGGCATTCATGGAACAAATTTCTTACCTGCAAATGTGTTATTAACTGGATAGCCACAGGGACACCAGCCTTTACCCTCAGACATTTGCACAACTCCTTGACCATCAGTAATTATTTCCCATTACAAGGGCTGCCAGCAACCTCCACGCTATGCTGTTGTTCTGGTAGTATTCTGGCATCTAAAAAGACCACAACAAATCCACGTCTTTCCCATTTGTGTTGACATTCCCCAAAGGAGGCATGGTTCTTCTTAGGGACCTATTGTCCTCTTTGTACATACAGTCAGCTCCCATTAATCTCATTAATGAGACCTACATTCCCGAACTGGAAGGAAAAAATTCAGCTGGAAGGAAACAAAGATTTCCCTGGGAGGCAAGAAGGGAGCTAAGGAGACCATTAATTCCTCCATCCCTCTGCTCCCCTCTCTGCAGTTACCCCAGAAATGCCCATGGGACTACCTGTGCAGCAGAGTGGGGCCACCCACCCACCCCCTTCAGCTCAGCCCATGACTGATTGCACATGTAGGAGGGAAGGGAAGGAATGGGAAGGAACAGGAAAGAAAACAAGTGCAGTGCCTATCTTGGCCCTTCCTGCAGAGATCAATGTCTGGTGACATTTAGTAGGTGTTTCTTATGGTCCTCGGAAAACACACAGGCAGGAAGAATGACTGTGATGCATTCACTTGTGTGTGCGGCATTTTCATCTCAAGAGAGGAAACATAATCAGCCATTTAACCTTTCCTATTTTTTTAATAAATTTCACTGAATCAAATCTGGAAACACTGTTGCAGGCTTAAAATAAGCCTCATTTTGCTAAACTGCTTGGGAATAAAACTTAACAAACGGTCTCTGCTGGAATAAATAGGTTTTTGCAGGAAGTGGTACAGCCCAGACAGAGTAATTACTGTGTCTTACTGAAGCTCACTTTTCCTGCCCTTCCGGTGCCGTCTGAACGATGGAACTTCTCCCATCTCCTGTCTGGGGTGAGGTACCCCTTACCTCTCCTTTCCCAAGGGCAAGCAGAGCCACAACCTCAAAAAAGTGGCACATACTTCACTGACCTAAAGATCAGGCAACTGCCTCTGTGGCATCAGAGTCCTAGAAGATGGCCCCAATACAGAGCACTGTGGCTGCTGTGAGTTTTATCTGGGTGATTACTAATGAGAAATGCCATCATGGATGTATATAAAATGGAAAGTTATCTCAGACCTGCAGAGACAGAAGAATCTGCTTCTAAGTCTGCAAGGCTTACAAGTAAAAGAGAAGACAACTGGATTCAGGATGACATCCAGGAGTGAATAAATCAAGATTTTCACCTAGGCCCAGGGTCTGAAGGGGCTTGCAAAGCCCCAGGCCCATGTGAGGAGCCTGGAGCCACGACTCTGGCTGGCCCACATTGCCCACATGCAAGTACAGGGCAGCCTGTGCTTCTGGGCAGAGGGGACTCCTGCATGAAGCTAGCTCCTCAGCCAAGCGAGGATGTCAGAGGTGGGGCTGGGAAGTGGCCATGTTTCTTGCCCCCCATGCACTGTGGAGCCTCTGCCACCATCCATCTGGATGGATGCTGGTGCAAATGAGAAATAGGGTAGGAGCAAAGTAAGGTGGAGAGTAGGGACGCATGTGCAGAGTGCGGCCATGGGAATACATTCAGCCTTGGTGCTCTGAGTCATCCAAGAGGGCTGGTGCCAAAGAACTGCTCTGCTGCGACTGAAAAATTGAATTTTGCCTGTGCGTACTGGGAAGACTTGAGTCAGCCCAGCATCTGCTACTGTATTTTTAAAAAAAATAATTTCCCAGATTATGTGTCATTATTGCCTTTACTGTCTATGTCAAATGAGTTCAATGTTTTTTCAGAATTTGAGACCTGATGATAGAGCATTCAAAAATCTGTGTCTCACATTGGAGATTGAATTTAATTGCTTAACATCCGTCAAGCACTTTGTGAACTGTGGCTGTAGCCCCCCAGATGCATGGCAGGACAGCCTGGGTAGAGAGGCAGAGAAGCAGAGGGAGGATGCCTACCCAGGCAGGCTGCACTGTGGCTGCCAGCAGTACACATCAGCTGCTGGGACTTAAACATGTACAGAAAGGTAAGGATATTCTTGAGGGATTAGTTGAACAGAGGTTGCCTTAATCATATGCTTGGTTCAATCCTTCAGCAGAGTTTCTTCCTAGGCAGTAAAAGACCATCCAAACACTGATCATCACGTGTTATACCTGCACTTGTGGATAGCTCTGCTGGTTAGCTTTGGACTTTCTTTCCCACAGCAAAGGGTTTTCCTGAGGGCATAGCTGTATCAGGAGAGAATGAGAGCTGGCTGTACCCAGGGGCAGTCCCTTGAACTGGGAAGCACAAGATCCCTTATGCAGCACGAACCACGCAATTCACTTAACAGGCAGCCTGGTACTACAGGCATAGCACCACAATCCAAGTCACCTCTACCACTCTCCTGTGCCAAGTTTTGGCTGGCTGCTGCCAGCCCACCAGCCTTGAAGGGCCACTCACAGGTGAAATGCATGGAGAGATGCTGCTCCTACAAAACTCTCCTAGCCTTTGCCCACCAACAAGCTCATTTCCCTGCTGCACATCAATCATGTATCCAAACCATACAACATACTTAGAACTGCGCAGGACAGTTCATCCGTGTTTTTTGCGGAAATGTTGCAAATTCCGCCAGTAGAAAATGTTTAATATTATCAGTCCTCCAGGTTACAGAGCTCCCCTGGATTGAGCTTTGGAATCTTTGTGGGTATTTTCTTAGGCAAGCAGGGAAAAAAATGGATGCACAAAGTGTGAAATAAAAGCTCAGCTATACAGTCATACAACTTAACACTAAGGGAAGTCCTTTTGACCAATGAAAGAATGGATTTCTCCTAACTACCCCTAAACTGAACTGCCTTTTCATGCCAGTGGAACATCACTGGAGCCTGCACTCCTGCTCCTGAATCCAGTCTGTAGCTGTCATCTGTACACATATTGCCTTTGATGTCAGCCACTGGCCCGTGGAAAAGCTTTGAAGCCTTTGAAGTCACTTTTTTGTTTAGCAGACTTACTGTATTTCATTAACACATGAACATGAGACCAAAATCCATTAGAACAAAAAAGGTTTGAAATTTCCTGCTAACATCCCATCCTGGTGAATATGCAGAACACAGAGGTTGCTGGTGAGGTGGCAGCTCGTGTAGACCCTGATGGGCTCGTTTGTCACTCAGTGCTGGGGACATTCTGTATTACTGGGGGTAAGGCACTAAGAGGCATTTTAGGATTCTGGGTGCTGGAAGAGTTAATAATCTGTGCTGGGCAGAGGGCACAGCTGCCTCACTACTATTTCAGTGTTTAAGCTAAAAAGATCAGGGAGGAAGGCCACTACCTTAGAACGATGTTAAACCTGCTCATCCAGTAATGTGGGTTGACATTATGGAGAGGAAAGGAGATCCAGAGCTGCAAAGTTTGGATTTATGTCTGAAAAATAAGATGTTCTTCAGTGTGCAAAATTTAACTGCAAATCTAATTAGTAAAGATTTTTTTTTTTCCTTGGTGTGAGATGTCCTTATCTCAATTTCCTGTAAGGTACAAGATACTAAGACATGAGCCATCCCAAGTTTTTAGGTCTGTTTTGCTTCCAGTCACTGAGTAAACCCAGATGTCTGTATGTATATACATAATGTTATTTTTTTAAAAAAACCCAACTAAACAATTTAAAACTTTCCACAATATTTTACCACTAGTGCAGTTCTAGAAATCTGCAAAAGTTGGCTTCAGTCCAAGTTTTATTTTTTCAAAATTGTAACTGAAATGCTTCTGAGGAAGCGGCACAAATGTTGATGTTACTTTGATTTCAGTGTGATTTGGGGACTCTTTTTGTTTCAGAAAGAAGGGAATCAGCTACACAGCCTGATGAAGCACTATAATGCTAAATATAAAGTCATTTATAAATTGGGTTTACTGACTATCTGCAAAATGGTTAAAGCTGGGCAAATTGTTCAGCCAAGACCTGCAGGGAGGAAAAAGAGAAGTCAGATTTAGGATATAATTTACAGCTCCCTCATTTCCAAGCTGCTCTGGCACTAGGAAAGCCAAAGAATTTATGGAGCTGCTCTGAGGACCCAGTGCTGCTGCAGGGCCCAGGCTCCAGGGAGAGGGGAGCAGCATCCCGGGCATCAGCTGGTCTCTCACTGGTGCCCTGTGCCTCAGGCACAAGCTGGCTAAGGTTCCTTTTCTAACCTCGGAGAGAAATCAGCCTAACGCAGGGAAAACCTGAGCGCCCTCAAAAAAGCTGTTTCCTACCCTTTTTGTATATGCTACATATTTAATCCAGGACGAAAAGAAATGCTTGTCCATGTCTAGTTCCTCAGAAACCCCAGAAACTCTCCTCAGGCGAAGTTGGCTGTTACGTAGGGAGCAGCTGAATGACTGGCAATGCATGGTCTGACGTGGGAGTGTTGGTAATACTTTTTGGAATGCACTGCTTTGACAATAAATTATCTCCAAATAGACACCCCCCGCATCTTTTTCTCCATATCTTGAAAAAACTCTCTCTAGGTTTAAAAATCACCCTATTTTCTGAAATTTCAAGCAACATTTCTTCTTTCTAGGGCTCTGAGCTTATCACAGAAAATCATCTCTGTTACCCAGGTGTTGTGTTATCCTTGCAGTCCTAGTTCTATTTAAATGAAATCCTTTAATAAAGGATAAAATTTTTTAAAATCCCACTAATTAAATTACTTATTCATCACATATCATAAGGGGCAAGGCCTTAAGAGGAAAGGAATTGATTCTTTTAACAGTAAGTGTAGTAAAAAACTTGTATGAGCTTCTACCTTGTATCTTTGGAAAGTATGCTTTTGGTCACATTTTTCTAACTACACTTTTTGGAAATAAATATTATGGTGCAAATCTGTGCAGGAATCAGTTTGGTCCCTTACAGTAAAAATGTCTGCTATGATTACAACCAATTCCCAAAAAACCTCTTAAAAACCCAGCTATATCAATCTGTTCTACTGGCTACTGCTTTTTTTTCTCCTAGGAGCCAACTCTTCCTGAATGTCTAGCTCTTCCTTGTAGGTTCATGTTTGGGAGACCCTGAAGTATGCCCTGTGCTGACACAATCCATTTCTCTTTCCAAGGCCTCTCAGTACCAGGAACTGACAAAATGCTTTAAACCATTCCTTAGGTCAATATTCTTTGTGGCCCAATAAGTCAAAGCCAAGCTGGGATCTACCTGCAATTTGACCACATGCCATTATAGACCTTTTTCTTTCCTATATTTTTTTCTAAATTTACCTTTAGTTAAGAACTTGAAGGAAACTTGATTCAAGAAGCTAGAAATCTTGAACAAAAAAACCCCCAAACACACATGCCCCCCCCACCCCAAAAAAAAAAAAAGGAAAAGCATGAACAGTGTATCTACACTAGAAAATTGAAAGAAGACCTTTAAGGTCCTAATTCTGTTATCAAGCAAAAAATGCAAAGCAGCTGGAGACTGACCTGAATCTGGACACTGGAAAAAAGGGCAGAGGGGGAAGGGAAGAGAGTGGCAGCAGAGAGGGGAGGCAGAAATGTCCTTTATCAGCAGCAGGGCATGGATCTAACCTGTAATGCTTGATGGCAATTGAAACTGTGCACAACATGAAAATGATACACAGCCTAATAATTTTAATACCTATAAATTATTACCTGAAATACCTGAACTTAGTCATGACTCTTAGTTAAATGTACTTACTATAAGGAAAAAGGTTTAGTTCTGTGTGGTTCTAAATAATAATGTATAGTCCCACCAGTAGTTCAAATCCACAACAAGTGATGTTGCAAACACACTATGTGTCACATATTTAAGGCTATTAAACAAATATTGCTTCTGCATAGTTGTTTCAAGGAAAAAAAGGGACTTTTTCATCCCCCTCAAAACAAAAACCACTGTCTATGGCATAATGCTCATATGTGCAATGTGTAAAAGAAGACATAAATAACAATAATGCTCCAAAAGCTGAACTGCTGTGGGGTGTCTGAAATTAATGAGTCCTGATGCTGTCTTGTGTGATCTCCGTGTCAGGTGCAGATCGCCGAGAGCCGCCTCGCACATTCCTCCCAGCCCTGAGCTGCCGTACAAAGCTGGAGCCCGAGGTTGTTAAGTTCAGTAAGAGCAGGAATGAGCCATTGATGCTGCTTGAAACAAGGGAAAACAATAGGTCTTTAAGACAGCTCCCATTGCTGAATGTAAATTGTTTTTTAATAAAATGTAGACAAAACCAGATGATGTCAGAAGAATTCCTCCCCTGTGCCACCCTGGAGATTGTTCAGTAAATGCAAGAGACGCATACATTTTAGGGAGCCTTTCTGGGTTTCTCATGCCCATTGCAGCTGTACACTGGAGTCTGTAGGCCCTTTCTTGCATACCAAAATCCTTATTTACAGCACAACTACAACTATAAAAACGCAGCACATTAGGTCTGTGGGGTGGGACTCACAGGCAGCAAGTACGGCTGTTTTCTTTCTACCTTTAAATGCACTTTGTGGGACACTCCACACTTCATTTGCTGTCTTTAATTTTTCCTCCCTCTCATCAGCACTTGTCTTCCCCAGATCTTCTGGTGGTGAATCTTTTCTTAGATTAACAAAAATCACACAACAATCGAAACCCATCTGTGCAATGATGTGCATATGCGCACACAAAATAACCGCATGCGTGCACGTGTATATTTATACATATGACTCCATAAACACATGCACACTTTGTGTAGAGCTATATGTGTACACATACAGTCATTTTTTGGGGTGAGATGCCTTGCACTGGTAAATCATGTTAACGAGAAACAAATCTTCAAACCAACAAATAACGGCCTTTTAAGACAATCTATACATTAGCAGTTCATTTTTGATCATTTAATAGAACATCTTCCCCCAGCAGTTACAGTCATCTGATTCCATGTGTTGTATCTGTATTAAAAATAGCACAATTCCCTGAAATTCCTTCTGTGTTTTCTTCAAACACAAGGGAGAAAGCACATTCCCTAATATATTTTATGGGCACACTCTCTTTGCAATATTTCCTTTGCAAAGGTCCTGCTCATATTTGTATCTTATTACTTTTCTTATACTGGATTTATTGATAGTTTCTAACGAAAATATGATTTCAGTATATTTACGGAACAAAACTCAATATAACAGACCCAAATTCAATTTTTTTCATCAAAATGGAGAACAATAAAGAATCTAAAGTCTTCAGTTCAGACACATAGCATCAAAAACACCTATATTGTTAAAAGAAATAACTCAATAACAGGGAAGTGATAGATATTACTTAAAGAACAGCATTAACTTTGTTTACCTTATCTGTGTTTCTAATAATCCAGACTATGACTTTGAGACTTACAAGTATTTTGCACCTGAAACACGTATAATTTCAGTCATATTCTGTAAATGGGGAAAAATAATGCCTATGCATTATGAAGTATTTATTGCATATTGTTACTGCTAGTAACATTGTTATATACATTTAGCTGCACTCATATGAAGGGGTTTTCTTGGTGTTCTGCCATACTTGTTTCATAAATGTTTTTCACCTATGGGGGGTTTTGCAGTGCATGTTTCTTGGGTTTTTCTTTTGCTAGAAGTTCATATTCTGCTTGTCTAATGGATTACTTTCAAAGAAATAACGTGGAGCTAGTTTGGGGGTGGGGTTGTGTTTTGTTTGTTTTTCTATTGACTACTAGCTAAAGGCTTGATTAATAACTTTGGTTAACAATAGATTTTTAGTTAAATAGATGAATGAATTCATTATTTACCTGTTCTTATTCTCATGTGTATTGCCTAGTGATGATTATAGCTGTTTTAGAAATGATCCTTATTTATGGTATGTTGCATCATCCAGAGATGTAGTAATGATTTTAGATTTTCCACCTAAATTACAGGGCACTTTCCACTGAAAATGGTAAACAATATTACAAACTTAAAAAAAAGAAGTAATCTGATTTCAGGGAAGAGGGAACCCAGTGAAAGATGTGTGCTTTTATAAGGATGGACAATGGAAAGCAAAATAATAACTCCTAAGTTTGATTGTTCAAATATATTCTGCAATACAGAGAGCTGCATGCAGGCTGGAGCAGGCATGGGGCAGGAAGGTTAAGTAGAAGAGAAGGCACAATACTTCAGATTGGCAGTAGACTGCAGCAAGAATAATCTAATCAAAACTAAATTCAATTATCTAGTCCCAGGGCAGGCTCCTGGGACTGCTGCACTGAATGCTAGCAGAGCTCCTCCTAGACATTTTTCCCCAGTCAAACTCACATGATGAATGCAGATGAAATTTGAAATATGAAAATCTGAAATAATTTATGGAAGTTGTCAGAAATTTGGCCTGCTTGTGGTGTAATTTCCTCTGAGACGAGGCAGGCTGGCTCATTGCTTCTAGTCTCAGAGCAGTTGCTGGTCTTCCAGTGGATGGATCAACCCCTTTAAAATGCTCTTCCAGACAAATTACAGCTCATTACAGACAGCCTTGCACCATGCCATTATGTCAGAGGAAATCTTTTTTCATTTGCACAAATTTGCTTGGAATTCTCATATTTATTTGAGCATCCATTATCGAATCTGAACATTGAATTATCCACAATTATTTTCTGGGTAGGCGGATGTTTGTGTATATGGAATAGATAGTGGCTGTGTAGATATACAAATATTACAGCATTACTGAAAATCCTCCTTGTTTCAAACAACTGCATTTCTGTAGTGAGTAGATACATACATATATAGGCTGTTTCCTGAAGATAGTCTTTTAGGAGACGCATTTACTTTCTCAGAGGAGGCATCTACAAAAACCAGCTCACTTCCCAGTGACTCAGAGCCTGCTATTTGCAGCTATCACAATTAGAACTTTTGACTGTGCACATGTAATTCGTGTATGGTCTGGCCACATGTGAGACACCTACAGTTATTACGCACTTTAAATTTTATTCTGCAACAAACATGCTGTCTCTATCCCTGTTGTGCTCACATCTAGCACACCTCTCCCCTCTCCCTTGTGCTGAGGTCACCAGTAAGCACTGGCATGCAAGAAAATGCAAGGGGGAATGATGGGACATATTCTGAAGTCCTCACTCCTTTGCTCTCAAGCAAATTTTGATTTAGTTAGGACTGTGAGTTAAATTATGTGCTCAATACTAGTATTTTCTACTTGCTTAACCTTGACACTAGGCTACTGATATCACAACTTTATGGTTGTTTAAAATTAGAAATATTCATTTGAAAAAGATTTTACAAGTGGTAAATCCTGTGTGAAAATGGCCCCTTGGATTATCTCATTGGGGAGACCAGAATCATGTGGAATTGTTCCTGTGGATAGGAGTTGTGACAGACAAGTAAGCCAATGTACCATTGAGACAATTTTTGGCTTTTTGATCATTGTCAGTGTTAAATATCTAAAATTCCTGGGAATGGCCCTTCTGAGAATCTCTGTCCAATAAGAAAGAGAGTTCAGTTATTACTTTCAATGAGTTTGAAGGGTTTAATTTAAAATATGATTAGTTTTGTCTCTGTTTTAAGAAAAATTCTATTGCAGATACTCTCAGGTCTCCATATAAAAGTTTGGTCATATAAAAGTTTTTAATTATCTTTCGTATCTTGTTATATAAATATCCTTTAACTTGTTTCTGATCTATCCCACAACTGGAGCTTTCATCCTGTTATTATTATTTGTGTTGTATGAAGTTCTCACAAAAATCTTATACCAACCTTCATAGACCAAGAGCTATAGGAAAGCAGAGGGCAGGACTGGTTTATTCATGATGTTCACCTAAATACTCTTCCATTATTCAGTCAGGTTATTAAGCACCAAGAAAAGGCTCACAGTGTGATTAGATCTCACACAGTCTAGCTTTTATAGACAAGTACATTTAGGACTGGTATTTTTATTTTCTTGAGATAGAATTAAGTTTGAGAACTCTTACAAAATACGGCAGCAAAGCAAGAAGAGCTCAGTTTAATGAGCTTCGAGTGCCCACACACATTCACTCAGAGCCCACTCTGTTCTGCTGCCCAGTGTCCTGCTCTGAGGGTCCCTCCCCAGGTTTTGTCAGAAGCCTGCCCAGTGCTCAGGAAGAAGGTGCTCCAGCAAGGGCACAATTGTCTCCAGGTCCTTTCTCTCCAGGTACTTACAGCTACAGCCTTCAGGAGAGGTATGGAGCACTGCCTAACTGTCTGGAAGTGTTCCAGGCCAGATTGGACAGGGCTCTGAGCAACCTAGTCTAGGGAGGTGATGTCGCCTGTGGCAGGGGGGTTGGAAAAAGATAATATTTAAGGTCCCTTCAAACCCAAATGATTAATTCCATCATTCTGTGATTCTATGACTGAATGTCTTTGGTGGAGCACCTACTTTTTGCTTTTTGTCATCTATAGAAGATGGAAAAGGGCACATGTTAACACATTCATTCTTCTTCCCCTCAGGATTGTCATCATTGTGGCGATGCATTATTGAAGATGTGCATTTGTCATTTTGACCCATTCCTTTTTCATTACTTCTCCAGAAGATAATTAGAGGAATTTTCCTGTTTCTCAGACTGAAAGGATTTTTTCTAGTCACCAGATTATCTTAAAAACTCCTTGAAAGATATCTTTCACAACATTAGTCAAATGTATGCTGATCAGAAAACTTTCCATCCTGGGATACTTGACACATGTTGTGATATATCCAGCTTCCTGCTACATATGTTTCCCTTGTTTCTTCATCAAACTATCTGCTTATATGAGAAGACTTCTCATCTGGCTTTCACTCTGTATTCAGTCTCTCAGTGAAAGTCAGATGTGGCTGGACTGTTTTTTGGATGGAGAGTACTTGGGACAGACAGTTCAGTGATCTCAGGTGAGTTACCTCTGTCTGTCCTGGGACAGCACCTGGGCGGAAAGGGCTCTATTCCTGCTGGCAGATCCAGCAGATGCTGTAATAAATACATGACAATAAGGTGCTACCTACAGGGACTTTACTGTGAGTAGATAGTTGTTAATGACTTGCAGGTACTTGCAGAGCCTGCGAGGCCACCTTGATTCCAGCAAACTACCCCAACCTTGGACACCCTTTAAGCATCTATTTATGGCTGTTCCTAAGAGGTGTGAGTCTTTGTAAAGGGGAATTGGCAGTGTGTCGGGACTATAGCAGAGCAAGGATGAATCCTGATTGATCGTGAGGCTTACGAACATTAGCTAAAAGTGGTCGTTTGCGCAATTAATGCAATGATGCTGAGAACAGCAATATCTAGTACTTTACTGTAATTCTCTGAACAGAATTTTCAACTAAGAAAGAGTAATTTTGCTACAATGAAAGTTATTTATGTTAAAGATACATAATGATATTAGGACTTCAAAAACTAGAGCCACAAACCCATTAAACTCAGAAAGCTTTGAGCTATTTTATATGTCTTGTATTTGCATTTTACTAATAATAAATATAAATCGTGAATATTCCCTTTAAAAATGTCAGAAGGAAAAATAATTACCTAGGAATCACAAATTTTGTTTATTAGGATTTCTGTTTCTTTTTGTGCTACAAATTTTATAATATTAATGAAGTTACTTCCCCAACCCCCTCCATACCACTTGGTAGTGTTGTCAGGTTGGAAAAAGAAAAAAGTCACAGAAACAAGTAACTTATCTAAGTCAGCACATTCTTTCTTTCATCTGGATAGCTGTTACATGGCTGGAATAGGTTGTAGCCGCCCAGCTTCTCTTTGCTGCAGGAAACTTTGTAATAGCACTTAAATAAATAAAGAGACTGGGTAGGAGATTATTGCTTTCATTGTGCTATTGTATATGTGTATTATAGAGTCACCCCGTAGATTGACACAATTAGTTGAATGCAGGACAAGACAAATGTTGTATATGACAGTGGGGTAGTATTGAAAGATGACCCCATATCTGGAGAGCTGAGAGTTATGGATCCATTGATGGCTGTTACCAGTGTTTTGAAGCGTGGCTGTTGAATTTTGCCTGCTGGCTTCTGGCTGCTGGCCTGCCAGCCATCCTGCCCGGGCAACCGCGGGGCTGAATAAAGCTGCAGGCAGCTTCGGCACTTTGTTCTTCTGTCAAAAAAACTGACCACTGACAGGAGGAGCCTCTGCCAGGCCCAATGGGGACACAGCACCGTGGAGCTTTGTTGCTTGTTTCACTCCCTGTGCTGCTGTTTTGGAGCAATCTGAAAGGCTGAGGCGCTTTCAAATGCTTGTGTAGGGCAGCACTAGATGAGAAAAGAGACTCTGTCCACAAAGAAAATATCCTAAACAAAATGGAATTTCTAATAAAATATAAGGCATTTCCTCCACAAAGAAAATAAGACCATAATAAGATACTTAACAGCCACAGTTCAGCATCTCTGAATGACTGCCAGCCATTTTCTTTTTAGATGCACACATGTGCAATCAAAACATGTATGCCATAGACAGCTAACTTGAAGTATCCAGCCTGGAAGATGCTGGCAGAAATTCTTGTCGACTTTGTTTTGAATATAGCTGTAAATATTTTATATTTAGTCTTTGATGACCATTTCACCTGTAAACAGGAAGGCCAGTATTTCCCTGTTAAAAAACAAAACCCCCAAAACGTAAGCATTTTAAACGAATGTTTCATGCATTTATCAGGAGAATTATTCAGGGGACCTCAGAGATTTTTTTGTCTAACTTCCTGAGTAAATAAGTCTTCTGCAATCCTACTCTCTGGGCTGTATTTTACTGTATGTGTTTGCCCAAGCAAGTGCCCTAATACGGGAACCGAGAGGACAGCCTGAAATCAAATGACAGCAGGACAGTGGACGATATGTTCCTTGCAATCTCATGAAATGGGTAAGAGTTCAATTTTTTTCTGCTAAAGAAAAATATCATTTTGAGTTCAGACTGTGTGAAGCAGGGAATCCACCTAAACAAGACCTTTCAAATACATTCATCAGAAAAACAAATCTAGCTGCAAGCCCATAAGAGATGGTCACATTCTAGAAAGCTCATGAGCATAAGCATGTACTAAGAAAAGAGGATTGTCTCTTTGACTCCATACAGCAAAAGCTAGGCATGTGGTTGGCTTTCTTGGGGAAGGCATTTCTACAACAAGTCCCAAAATGCTGGTTATTAAATATGTCTCTCACAGGATTTATCTATGTAAGCCTCTGGCCTGTTGAATTCTGATGGAGGAAATTCTGTTTGCAGGAAACTAGAAGCTTTTGTGTGACTCGTCTAAACTAACACCTGTTTACAGTACTGGTAAAACAGGCAAGTACAGTCTAAATGCGATTTATTACTTGACCCTGCACTTCATCAGAGGAGTATCCTGACTGTGCACATACACAGATAATTCTGTCATATAAAGGAGTCTCTGTTGACATAAGCTGAAAAAGGTTTTATATTGCTGTGGAGTTTTCTTATTACTGATGAGGTAGGAAACATGTTTTGAATGACAAAACTGCAGGAGCCTACACTTCCTCAGTTTGCATCAAATCCCTGTAGAAGGAGGAAATTTATGAAAGGTTCCCATCAAATTACTGAATCAGGAAGAAAAGATGGAATTTTGAACTTCTTCTGAACACCTTATGAAGTAATGGGAACTGTCAGGCTCCAGGCCTCTCCATTATCCAATGCCTTTGACTTTGTGGTCCCATGGATGTTGAACCAGCAGAAACCTCCCTGGCTGGTCACTGCCACCAACTTTCTGGGCTTTCGTAACCTCTTTCTCTTCCACCTTGCATATTTGGGAGAGCAAGTAGGTGCTCGGGACAAAGACACCACATATGAGGCAGTGAATTTAACCAAATCATGGATTCCGTGCAGGATTGGGATTTAAAGTCAGGAGAGTAACCCCATTACTGTTAAACTTGCCTAACTGACCCATTCTCCAGTGTTAGAGTGCCTGTGCAGCAATTTTTGTGGAGACACCAGGAAAGGAGAGGTGTCACAGAGCAGGGTGGGACACCTGGGTATTCCTTCTGCAAGGAGCCAGCAAATGTCAGTATTCCTTGCCAGGAGGGAGGAGACAGTTTAGTACTAGCACTAAGCTAGATAGAGGGGAGACAATGATTTGGCTGGTGGCAGGGAATCAGGCTAGCAATCATCAGACTTGGATTCTGATCTTCAATTCATTTTACTGAGCCCCGGTTTCCAAGTCAAAGTATGCACTGATTATCTCATGGCACATTTTTTTCCCTCAAAAAAAAATAGATAAATGTTTATCACCCTGACAATGTTGCCAAACTGTGAAACTCACATAACTCATAACGTGTGTGTTATGATCTTCAGGAAGTCACTAGTAGCTGAATACAAAAGAACAGTGTTTTTTCATGCCATGCTCATTCATTAATACTTGTAAAATGCTCTGAGATCCTTGGATCTAGAGTAGCATAGAATATGCTGTAATGTTATTGTTAATAATAAAATCAGGGTAATTCAGAGATAAAAGATAGATGTAATAGAGTTCATATCTAGGAAGAAACAACCAGCGGTTTCTCTTTTCATTGTTCCAAATGTCTTTGTTTGGTTTTCAGAGACAAATTGAACTGTACTAATAATTTCATTTAACTCACTGATTTCTTTTGTCCTTTTTTATTTTTTTTCCCAAAGAACTCTTGCTTTTGCAGGACAACAATTATCATGACTCACCCTTCATACACATTTCTTAATAAAGTTGTTCTCTTATTCTTCCTTAACTTCCCAACATTGAGGAAAGGTAAAAAGTTAGTGGAGTTATTCTATCCAAATGTTTTGTTTTGTTCTTTACCTTTGCTGCTAACTACTGGTGTGAGTACTTCCAACCTAAGGCAGCTGATGAGAAGGACTCAGTTCACATCTGTAAGGGTTGCTACTTTGTGTCTCTCTTTAATCTGCTCATTCTGCAGGTATAAATAGCTCCTCAGAAATCAGTAGGATTTCATAAAGTGAACAAGATTTTCGCTTTGCTGACTACAGTAAGAGTTTTATCTGATTTGGGATTGAGGTGTTGGTCCCAACAGTGAATGATCAAAGCCAAAGTGGTAAGAGATGAAGTGAAAAAATGAATAGTGATCCTTTTTGCCTTACAACCTGTTCTCATTGCTGTATTGATTTCTGCCTCTGTACAAATAATTCAAACCATCACTTTTCATGATGCATTTTCAACTATTATTAAAGCGGAAAAGACTGTTTCTAGAACTTTGCTATTAATGAGAAATACAAGATAGTGTAGAGGATTTTTCATTCATCACAGGAACCCTAACTGCAGGGTTTGAAAATATTCTTGTCCTTGCCAGCAGATTATATTTGCTTGTTAAGGTGAAAGACACAAACAAGGTTTAGAAGATCACTCCTTAAGAGGATACATTTTTACACAGGATTTTCCCACCACTAATTTTACACAATACTTGGGCATACAGAACGTGTTTTATTTCATATGTATACTCAAGGTACCATTTTGCACATTTTAATCAGTGAATTGATCTTCCTTGTAGACTATTATGCTCAATAGAATATGTTTCCATATCAGTCTTTATAAAATCAGAGCTTCTCCATCTAGAATTTAAGTGGCACTAGTTTTAGTTTACCTCAAAGGAGCTATTAAAAAAAATTTAAAAGGGCTTAACCTGAAGAGGATTTACACAAACCTAAGCATGCCACCATAACAGGACACTTGTCACTCTCTCCTTGCTTGTCAGGATCCAGGACCCTGTTTTCTTCCCTGTCTGCCAGAATGACTTTCCACCAGCACCACCATCCTACTAGGGCTACAGTGAATGACCGCCACAATGTTCACCTCCTCCGGGAACAGGGCTTGGCTTCTATTTCTCCCTGCCAAAGAAAGAGTGGCCAGCTCAGCTGAGAAGCCTTGGGGACCTCAAAACTCCATGGAATATGATGTCAAATTTGTAGGCCCTCTTCTACCCTTCCAGTTGGGACTTTGAAGACAACAGACATTTTAACATCCTTTATTTAATCTACTTTTTAATTACTATTGCAGCATCCACAGCTGTTGGCTCACTTTTCTCCTGCTCACGTGTGTGTGTGTTGGCAGGTGTATGGGGGGTGTTGCAGGTGTTACAGGTGTGCCATCTCACCAGAGAGGGATTGCGTTGCCACAGGCACCATCTCCATCACCAAAGCCCTGGTCTGGGGCATGTTGAGATTACTCTGTTTTAAAGGGCAGACCTCTATCCCCTCACTCATGGGCCCGTGACCGTCAACCTGTGGGCCGAGCCAGGCCATGTCCCAGGCTGCTCTGGCAGAAAACTGTGTGGGCTGCGGCTAGCAGGGCTCCACGGGGGTGTGAGGGTGTATGCATGCTTGGGGGTGTGTGTGTGTACGTGCGTGTGTGTGAGTGTGTGTGCGTGTGTGAGTGTGCCGGGAATGCCCCTTTGGCCCGTGTGCGTATGGGGGTGTGTGTGTGTTTGTGAGTGTGTCAGGAATGCCCCTTTCACCCGCCTCACCTCCCCGGCAGCGCACTCCTGCCTCCGGCGGCTGGTGGCTCAGTGCACTGGCTGATTAGGTAACAACAGAGCACCTTCCCTCCCTGTTTCCTCTCAATGCGCTTGGGCCACGGCTTTTGAAGGAGCCCAGCCCTGCCACTATCCAGCCATTATAACGGGATCTATGGGGCTTTATCCGGAAAAAGCTCAGCCTTGCCCCAGGCTTCATCAATCATTTAGACCGGTTCAAATCCCCTTCATCGTGTTCCGCCTCATTAAACCTATCGAAGGGGACTGAAGAGAGTTTGTATAGGTCCAGAATGCCTGTACACTCCTCTCTATCTCAGATAACGCGGACGGGGAAAAAAAAAAAGCCGAAGAAAAAGGCAAAAAGGCAAAGAATCAATTAAAAGGAGTATCTCTGCCCTGTCCGCTGCTTTCGCATGTGAGCCCGGCCGGGCGCACCCTCCTGACGGTGGCTTGTGGAGCCCCTTCACACTCCTCCCGGGCTGTTGGCCCCGGGGGGTGCCCAGCAGCCCCCTGGGGCCATTAAACTGCCCGCAGGTGTAAAGGCCGAGGCGATGCGGTCTGCCCTGGCCCCTCTGCTCGTCTGCAGTCACGGGAGGAGAACAGCCCCATGCACATCCCTGCAGGCAGGGAGAGAATGGGCCGGCTGCCACTGGGTCCCGTGCCAGCCTTTTTAAAATAAACGTATTATTTTATCCCCTGGGAGAGAAAGAGAAATGAGCTCCTACAAAACCCTGCTGATTGTTATTTATCCTTATATTTTTATTCTGCCGACGTCAATGGCCAAACTTGTCGGTGCCTTGCCCCTCTTGTTCCCGCTCCCCGGGTGGTGGTGTGCTGCCGGCCGGGATGCGCCGCTCCGCCGGGGCTGCGCTTCAGTCCGCGCCCGGAGCCGCGCTCGGGAACCGGGCTGCAAAATGCTGATATCTGCATTTAAAACAAAGAGGGACATCTGCATTATCGCCGATCTCTTCTGATATTAATAGTCATAAAACCCGGAGTGATTACCGAAAAGGAACGTGTCAAATTGCCAGGAGTCTGGGTGGGGTTGGGTCTAAAAAAAAAGGAAGAAAAAAAGAAAGAACTAGCCAAACAAAATAATAATAATATATATATAAAAAAGGCAATGCACCGAATCCAAGTCTGTATTTTAACTTTTTTAATAACGATTTTTCCTGTGCTGTAAGCTTGCACCGAATCCTGGAGGAATTGCTAAATCAGATTAAGGTTATATTTTGCAACAGACTGGATGGAGCAATAAAGGAGAAAGCGCGGAAATGGGACTTCACCCATCAATTAGATCTCTATTAGCAGCCAATGCTGGCTTCACCACAGGAAATGTCACGTCCCGGCAGAAGCAGAGCCTTTCACTTTCCCCTGAAATTAAACAATTCTTCATGCTCGCAGACCCCGGGCGAGCCGAGCCTTTGTTCGCCCGGGTGCAGAGGGTGCGCGTCCCGCCAGCACCTGCTCGCTGCCTGCGCCGGGAGCCGCGGCCGGGCCACCGCCTGCACAGGTTGCCCCAACACCTGCGCTGCTCGCCCGCCTGCCCAGCACCCAGGAAACCGCCGCCTTAAAAGGCTCTATTAATATTAAAGGGGTTATTCCAGTCATAAACGGAGCATTACCAACACAATGGGCAGTATTTTGAATAGCAGGTCGGCTCATCTGCCTCCATAGATCATAACTGCCAAAACCGTCCCCCTCTCCCCCCGTGGCTTCTCATCCCCGGCTCCTTGGGGTTTACGGAGCCAAAGACTCTTTCGCATCAGTCTCAACATTGGCACCGTCGCAGGGTGTGGGGCCGTGTTAAACTAAGGCAAGACGGAGTGGGCCGCTCTCCGGGATGGAGAAAGAGGCTTCTTTACACCGTGTGAAGCTGAGTGCCGGAGGGAGCTCGGCTCTGCCTGGCAGGGCGTGCCTGGTACTTCTCCCCCCTCTTCCCCCTCCGGCACTGCAACCAGACGAGCCACCGGCTCCGGGGAGCATACTGCGGGGAGGGAGGCAGGGAAAGGCACGGGGCCTTTCCCGCACACGTCCCCCCACCAGTCCTTCCCCCCTTCCCGCTCAGGGAAAAGAAAGAAGAAAAGAGAAAAAAGGCGTTGAATTTGCCCATAAGCAAGAAAGGTGCAACAGGAAAGGAATGGCCAAGAAGGGGGAAGTCACAGGGGGGATAAAGGGAGCTCTGTTGCCCCGGTCCTTGTTGTTCTTGCTGCTGTTCCTTTCAGGCACCGAATTCAAATGGATATTTTACAGCTCAGTCCAGCTGAACAGGGGCTCAATGCCTGAAAGCTGCCGAGCTGCCTCCGCGGACATGCTCTGGGCCCGATATTATAATTTTCATAATGCGCTTTTATGTAGCTTCAGCCTCCTCCGGTGAGGAGCCCGCAGAGCGGCTGAAAGGGGCTTTGAGAGACTGGGGAGCGGGGCTGCAGCGAGTTGCGAGCCCCCCGCCGGCGTGAGTGGCACCGCCTGCCCCGGCCGAGGGCTCCTGTCTCCAACCCCCAGTCCCTGGCCCGCGGCTCCGCCGCGCTTCCCCGCCCGCCGGCCCCAGCACCGTGCGGTGCGGTGCTCCGGCTTCACGTCTCTGGAGTAGTGTGCACCGTCCGTCCCCGCCAACCAGCACAGAGGCACCGGGACAAAGTTCTGTTTCAGCCCGGGCCCCCGTCGGACACTAGCGACGTCCTGCCCCGGCTGAGAGTCTGCTACACCGGCCCCACCAGGGAAAAAGGCAAAGAAAGAGGGATTCTAACCCTCAGACAGGCAGGAGGGAGGGCAGCTAAACAGTAGAGAATCAGGAGAGTTATTTCCACCGCTACAAGCCAGGTCGACTGAAAAATATGCAGCTGTATATTTATCATCCTGGGTAAGTCATCCGCTGCTAAGAGGGTCCCCGGCTGAATCGTTAACCGGCTGGAGCCAGTGCCTGGGAATGAGATTCGAAAGATTATTGATTTCCCTTCGGGGCCAAACGAGCCAGCTCCGCCAATGCCCGCCCGCCCCCGCCCCGCTCAGCAGGTGCGCTCGCCGCGCTCGCCGTGTGAAAACATCCGAGGTCTCCCCTCGGACACGTTCTGCCATCCCCTTCCCTTCCGGCTCGGGAGGCACCCAGTGGCAGCAGCTGTAGAGATAGTCACCGGCAGAGGAGAGGGCCAAAGTAGGTATTTCTAGGGTCCGTTTTAGCTTCGAGAGCGTCCTCAAATATTTGCCTGATGGACTGAAGAAAGGGAAAATTTTAAAAAAGGAGGAAAAAAAATCAGAAAAAAAACCCCAACAAAACACCACACCAGAAACCCTGAGACTGTAGAGGCCACGGAGAGGGAGCCCCGCGGCGCCGGGGACGGCTCAGGCCCCAGCCCGGTCTCTGCGGGCGGGCCGGACAGTGGCACCGTGGTCCCTCGGAGCTTCGCTTAGGGGTACAGCAAAAAAGGAGGCAAGGGAGAAATCCGATTATCTGTTTCTAGTGCGGCTTTTGACGTTTCGCACGGAGTGAAAGGCTTCCTAAGGAGCAAATTACTTGCTTTATCTCCCTACTTATAACTGCAACCCGAATACGAGTGACTTGCCCCCAAAATCTTGTGTAGCTACTGCCGCGTGTCACTTGCTAAGCCCGTGCTGCGGAGTTATAAACACAGAGTCATTTTTAAAGCAGGCCAAGTCCGGAGACGTGTGGTCTTTCTCTTTCACGTGTCCCAAAAACTTCCGCAGCCCCCTTGCACCTGCGGGAGGCTGCCTGGGGGCCCTGCCGCCGCGCCCGCACAGTTCCCAGCCCAACCCTGGCCTCGCACACTGCCTGGCTGAGCCCCGGGGTTCCCCGCGGCACGTGAGGCTCCAGCTCTCTCCTCCGGCCCTGAGGAAGGGTTGGAAGGAGGACAGAGAAGCAAACATGTCTTCGCCTGAGAAAAGGGAAAAAATACAACAATACAACAGCAACAACAGAAAAGGGTTTTTTATCTCGTTCAGGTGGAAGTTCACCCGAGATACGCCTCAGGGAGGGGAACTCTTCACAGAACTCTTCACAGGCCCGAAATCTTCGTGGCGTGAATGGCTGTGTTTCTTACCCACGGGCTGTGGGAAGCCATCAGTGGCCACGAGCTGCTTTAACCCTTTCCCGCCTCCTTTCCACGTGCTCCTTTGCAGAGGCGGAAATGCTCTTGGGCAGCTGGACCACCTCCTCCCGCACGACTGTTTTCCCCCCAGGGAGGGAGAGACCGTGGACCCTGTCTGCGCTCTGCAGAAGGGTCCGGATGCTTCGTGAAGGCGGCTGTGGCCGTCGCAACGTGGATGCTGCCGTTTCTGGATGGTTTTGATTGTGAACCTAAATGCACTCATGTTACAAATGCAATTAATAGTAAAAGCAGCCTTTATCTGAGGAGCAGGAGGCAGCTGCACACCGCAGGTCATTATCCATTAGCGGCTTGTGTTCAGCACTTAGCTGGGTTGTCATGTTCAAGGCGAGGGGAGGAAAAGCAAAAGCCGTATCTCCGGTCCTAGTCCTTCCACCACTCTCCTCTGCCCCAGAGAGGGACCAGCTAGCGGCAGGTTGTCCCCTGGACAGGGCAGGCTGGGCACCGGCAGAGTGTGGGGACTTGGTAGGCTTCCCCCCCGGGCAAGTCCCCCTGGTTCAGTGGAGGAGTTCAAGTCTTCTAAATATATATCCTTCTCTCCTGCCCTCTTCCTGGAGGAGTCCTTCAGTTGGCTTCGTAGCGATCGGCAGGGGTCGGCAAGTGCCTGGTCCCAGCCGTGGGAAAGCGGCTTCGTGCCTCAGTTTCCCTGTCCTGCAGACCCAGGTCAATGCTCCCACCTCACTTTCTGAAACACGCCCAGACCGATGCCCTGTGCCGCTGAAGCCAAAGGTATTTCCACACCTCCGTGGGCCTCCCACACGACATGAGGTGCCAGTTCCAACCCCGTTCGGATGCGTGTAGCATCTAATGGGCTGGACTTCATCCCACAAGACATTCCTCTCGGGACAGTTAGAAAGCGGACAGAAACCCAGGAGTCAGAAAGCCTCCCCTCGGCCACACAGCAAGGCTCTACCTGCTGTGGCAAGTTGGCAGAATCCACCGAGATCTCCGCCCAAGAGTTTTAGGGCTTCTCACCCGTTAAATGGAAGTTCAAGAATACAGTGAGGACATCCAACAGGTCTGGCTAAAACCTCACTCGGGCCACTCACTCATGACAGCACAGAGCAAAATACTTCCTCTACAGCGTGGTGAACTGCAGTGAACCACCTACCATCTGCTTAAACCTCAGGATAAGATGAAATATCTTACTGATTTAGTCTCTAAAAGAAATAGAGGAAGGAAGTGGAGAAGAAAAAAAAAAAAAAAAAGCCAACCCCAAACCATCCTTTTCTGTATTCTGGAAAAAGGAGAAAAAAAAGCACCTCTTCATAGCTCAGTGGGGAAAAAGGTCAAGCTACTATTGACAAGTATGTAAAGACATCTTCTAACCATGGGAAAACATGTATAAATTGTTTCGACTCACTGCATTCAAAACCAATGGAAGTGAATTACAAAACTGCACTTCTTGCATTGTTGGACTGAAAGGATATCTATTTATCATCTTATAAGACAGCTCGAACGATCTTTATCTGCTTTGCCCACTTTCTGACCCAAATTCAGGGTTTTTATGGAAAATTGCAGTCAGTTTGATTGATGAAATCCAAAGATGTCTAAAATGGCACCAAAGATCTCCAACTGTGCAGACTCCAACCGAGGGCTTCAATGTTGGCATTGTTCCTACGAAAAAAGTTGAGAAAACGAGCAAAAGTTAGGGAATTTCTGTTTAAAAACTTCAAATTTCAATGAGGATCCCGAACCTATTATCCCTATTCATGGGGTGAACTGTGTGAACATAAAAGTATTTCCCACACATTGCAAAACAACAACAACAAAAAACCCCTTAGTTTTAAGCCGCTCCATAAACCTTCTTTGTAAAACACTGAATAACTCTGTGCAGAAAATAAACCCAGCCGTTCCCGTTTAGAAATAATGTAAGTTTAAATCTTCTAAACAGGAAGCTCACGAGAAACGTTTAAAGAGAGAGGATAAAACTCTCTCTCTATATATATATAATCTGTGCATCCGAAATTAAAGAGAGTCTTAATTTAAAATTCGGAGACGAGATGCAGGATGATTTTTATACCCAGTGTGTGACTTCAGAGGGTTTAACTCTGGGTTTAGAGAGAGCAGTTCTACAGGAGGTGCTTTTTCCCAGCCTTCCTTGTAGAAGGAGAGCAAACCGCTGCCTGCCAGGATTTAACTAGCAACACATGGAGCTGCGAGCTGGGGCCCTCGCAGGTGGGTGAGTGCTCGCTGCCCCCTGGACCAGCCCAGATCCACCCGGGACATGGCTGTGGCGCAAAGCTCCGGCGCTGTTCGGCCACGGATCTGTTTGTTAGCGGCTCCCCGTCTTGTTTAGGGCTATGCATTATTGTGGAATACTGTCACCTGCCTAATTGTGCTAAATGGCCACCTCCTATTATTAATAATAGCTGGAACGTGGCTCCTAGACATGTTACCAAGGCTGGGAAGCTGATGAATGAAACCCCTACTAGGGAAAATCTTGGTAGCTGTCTTCTGTCGCATTACCCAAGGGGGCCGACTATAAATCTTCCTTCATTTTAACCACGTTTACCCTCATACTCCTCCAGGCTAGGGATGCTGTGTTAAGATTGCACTGATGTGCCAATGCTTTGGACCAGCTGCTCCTAAATACAGACAAGTCCTTGTCAATTAAGCCATTGAGGAGCAGGGCCTGGGAGCTCTGGGGCATTTTAGCAGGCAGCAGTGTGCAGCCCCAACAATTAGCATCCATTTTGAAGGGACCTCCAGGGCACAAATGCACAGGCAGGGAAGAATCAAAACACCAGGCAACTTCAATTCTGAAAACCGGTCACATAATGATACTGAACAGACCGGCCTAGGAGAAGTGAGCCAATCTTTCTTGGGAAGGACGTTTAGCCGCTCCCCCAGCCAAGCTGTAGGGCCGAGGCACGCCGCGAACCGCGGAGTCAGAGGAGATAAATGAACACATTCATTTGCCTGTGTGAGCCGAAGTTTCCTTTGGCGGTTCTTCTTTGTAATTCGGTGTCACCTCAAGCAGCTGGTGGCATCCAATGCTCCCATGATCCTGGCCTTTGGCCCAGGCGGAGCTGGACAAGGCAGCCCGCTCCAAGGAGAAGAGCTGCGATGTCTCAGGTCAGAGAGGCCAAGCTACCAGTGGGACAGGCAGAGCACTAGGAGTTCAGCTAAACAAAACCCCGAGGGGATTAGGGAGCCTGGGGGATCATTAGCGAAGGTGTTTGCTTAAGTCATTAGGAAGCCGGTAGCTAGGGAAAAAAAGGCTTGTTCCACAAGGCAACTCCCTAGAATGGCAGGGCTGGAAATGCGGAGGATATCACAGCACAAGACTATGTGACCCTACCAAGTTCAACAACAGAGCAAACAGCACATGCCATTAGGGACGGCAGTCAACCGGGAGGTAACAAAGAGGGGAGGGCACTGGCAAAAATGTTCATGTATTAAATATGGAAAAGTATGGGGACAAGGGCAAGGGTCAATGAAAGTCAACAAGAGAGCAGGCGTAATGTTAGAAAGAATTTAATATCAAAAATACATAAATCTGCATGGGAGGCAGCCCCAGAATAGGCAGAAAAGAAGGCAGCCTTGGAGTCAACATTCACTTGGTAATAGAGCCAGAATGGATAGCGCCAGGTTGTTAACATTTAACACAAAAGTTAGCGGGGAATAAAGGACGCAGGGCCGGCTCCTTTAATTGTGGCCCCACCGGGAGATTTCCATATGTCACACTAAATGGATAACACCAGCCTCACTCCGCAAGGCTTCTGCCGCAGAGTCCCTCTCTCTCCCTTTACTTTCGTTCCTTACTATTTCTTTTTCCTCCGTCTATCTCCGCACGCCCCGGGGAGCTTCCAACAGGGGCCGAAACAAAGGTCTGGCTCTGAGTTAGTGCGGGGAAGGACGGGAGAGAGGAAAGGAGCTGGAGCGGAAGCTTTCGGGGAGCCCATGCCTTACCGGGGCTTCCCTGCCAACCCTCACCGGGCGTCACGGCTCGCCAATAGCTGTCGCGACATGAAATTTAACTCCTGCGTTTTTTGTTAAGGAAGCATCCTCAAGTTAAAGCAGGGTCCGAGGAAATAGGACCACTCTCTCGGTTCAGGAGGGCTCGGTTCAGCACTGCGCGGAGAACCGGCCGGGCCCCGCTGCCGCCCTCGCGCGGGAACCGGGCCCGTCCGGCTCGGGGGAGCGCACGGACTGCGGGGCGGGGTGAGCGGGTTTTCGCGGACCAAACAGAAAAGGAAAAAAAAGAAGCAAAAAAACCCCGCGCCCCTGATCAATACGGCAGTGTTTCCGCGCTAGTTCAGGAGGTCAGGCGGGCGTAGACACAGCATGGAGAGTTATTTATGTCAAGTCGGGTTATTGTAAACGAAATCCAGCAAATTGCACATAAGCTCCTCGGGGCCGCCAGTGGGCTCGTGGGCAGAGGTCAGTGTCAGTCAGTCTGTCCATCCCTCTGGAGACAGTAATTGTCCGGGGGCTGACACCGCGTCGGGGGCGATAGGCGGCTCCATCCATCTCCATCCAGTTATCCCGGCGCCGAGGCTGGGGCTGCCCGCTGGTCCGCGGGTGCGTGGCACCAAGCCACGGCCGGCCCCGCTCCCGGAAATGCCACGGGGGAAATGCCACGGCTCCCATGGACCATGCCGTGCCGATCCCGCCCGGCATCCCGCCATCCCCGCGCATGCCGCGCCGGGTACCGCGCCTCGCCGGCCTCCAGCATCCAGCTCCATCACTACCCTATACTCCCTTTATTAATAGGGAAATTCTTCCTTTCTGACAATTTAATAGTCTAAAGTAATCTTCTGCGTGACATTGCCCATCCGTCTTCTCAAAAGAGAAAACAAAGGGGATTTTTTTTTCTTTGGGCCTCTCCAGATCCTTTTCTATTTTGAGAGGGGCTCCCCACAATGGGGTCTTTATGAACCATAATGGTTATGTTTATGAAGCCAGCGATACCAGTGTATGAAGACAATTTTATGCCTAATTAGAAAATGATGTAAGCAACGGGGAGACAAAGAGGGCTTGTCTGCCGTGGCTGGGTCTCCGGCCATCACTCCCGGGCGAATATATCGCCTCTTCTGTGCTTTACGTCCACTATTTTTATAACATCTCGTCCATTAGCTCCTCAAACTGTTTATGATATCATGGACAGTTAGTAAAACAGCTCAATTTAGCGGTGGATTAAAGCAATTTTGAAACTTGTTCCAAAGGGAATCGCACGGGAGGCGAAGAGCAGCCCTCCCTTCTCCTATCTAAGGGGACTTCACCTCTGGGAAGACTCCAATAACTGCAACCCCAGCCCCACTCGATTAAGGGATAATTTTTAATATATATGCAATAAATGTTCACTTTGTTAGATTGAATGACAGACAATAATATCGGCAAATCTTCATATCCATCCATTACCAGCAAACGAGCCGCACAAAGAACATATTTGCTTTTGATTAATTTATTTGCAGACTCTGTTTGATAAAGCAATAACTATTTGGTTAAACTTGACATTCGGTCTTCGGGGGGTTATCAGACCAATTCCCTCTCGTTCGTGGGTGATAATAAAGCTGTTTAAACGGGATTAATTATTAATTGGTTGCAATTAATTTCCTCTCTTCTCCACGTCGACAGACAATGAGGATCACTCACTCCCAAACAAAAGACTGCCATAGGAGCATCCTCGCCCCGTCTGTATCTATCTATCTGTTTATTCGTCTGTCCCTTTCCATCTCTCCCGATTCCTTTACGCAGCTTCTCAGCTTTCCTCTATCCTGCGGCAGGGAGATCTCCCCCTCGGCGGGGTGAGAGGGACACCGGGACCCCCGTGCGTGTCCCCGCTCCACGACCCAGGGGTGCCAGTCCTGCGGCCGCGGTGACTGCCGTCCCTCCCCGGCTGCGGAGAGAGCGCGGAGCAGCCCTGGCCCCTCAGAAGGGCTGGTCTGGGACGGAGCTGACCGAACAGGGATCCCAGGAGGGCGGCCAGGGATCGGGTCGCTGAAGGACAAGACTCCCCGATTCAGCTGCAGTGATGAATTGCTGTGGGGGAGAGGAACAGAGCTTCTCTCCCCCCATCTCCGTGCTTCTGCTGCTGATGAATGGGCCCGGAGGATGGATAGTCCAGAGTGTGTTATATCTTCATCAAACTGTGAAACCCCTCCCTTTACTAATAATCTGTCACAACTTTACAGAACACACACTGAGACCAAAGGGAAGCCCCTGCCCTGTAGCCTGCCCCTTCCCTCCCCTGTCAGGAAGGGCTTTATCCGAGCAAGGAGCACGGGGAAGGGGAGCTCCCTCCGCGGAAAGTTTTCCTCGGCCACTGCTCGGCCTTTTCCCCCTCGGCTGCCCCAGGAACCCCCGCCCGAAGGACCCTGTCCCTGGTCCGGGACTCCCCGGCCTCCGAGCCCGGTCTCTCCTTTCTAGCTGAGGGAGGCGGGGCGGGTTCTGCTCTGAGCCAGAGCAAGGCGAGCCGAAAGCTCCCCAGCAAATTTCCAGCACGGTTTTGGGTAGCGGGAGACATGAGGCCGGGAGGGGGGAAAGCCTCCCATTTTCTCCGGGCAAACGGAGGAAAAACAACTGAGGCGAGACCCAGAATCCTTCTCCAACAACAGATCTTTCTCCTTCCATTAGTATTTCTCTCGGGCACAGATAAATGTCCCTTTTCCGTCGCGTATTTACATTTCGAGCAGGTGCATCTTGCAGCAACGATGTCTGCTCCTCTACTCTATACAGTTAAAAACAACAACCAAACCTAGTTGTTTAAAAGTAAGGAGAGCAGCGGGAGGTGCCGTGGGTGACAGGCGGCAAACACCCACCGCACCCGTGCCCCTGCCCGCCGCTCGGAGCCCCGCGGCGCAACCTCTACCCGCAGCCCCGGAGCGCTGCCTGCCGCTCCCTCTGGCTCTTCACCTAGAGAAAGGGTCGTTCCGGATTATTCTGCTGTTAGCAATAGTCATTGCTCTGTCCCGGAATAGTTTAAGGCGTAAAACTGAGGCAGTGAAAGACATTAGTCTAATGAGGTTTGTCGTGTAGAAGCTGTTGATATTATGTTGTCATTCATCTCATTTAAAGTCCGAAGAAACGCATTCATGAGATTGTTTCTTTATTTTTTCCCCCTTTCTCCCCCTTTCTTGCTGTTTTTAAAAACATCGCTTTCTTTAGCTGTTTGCTTTAGGGGCTTTTCATCTGCGTGTTTCAGATAAGAAAAGAAATCAGATTCTTTTATTTTTCGATTGGATCCGAATTCCTTTTGATGTCCCCATTTAGTGCCTTTGACTTCTCCTGTGAATGGCAGCCTTTTGTTGCCGTCCCACATGCCCTTTAAGAAATTCTCCCTTAAACGCCTGGTACCCGCTGATGGATCCGTTTTCAAATGGACCAGAAGGAAAATGCAAGGAGCGAGAGGCCCGTTTCCTTAGTAATTTCTCGCGTTTGGGTGAAAATGCAGATATTTTTGTCCGATGTGGGAGTATTGGGAGCAAGAACATCAGCAGGGGTTTAAAACAAAGATCGTCAGCTGCGAACTCGCTGCATAAGGCAAGCGGCTCGCTTGACTGCCTTTGGTGTCAAAGTTGGGGTATCGTCCAAAGTGGGGAGTGACGTGCAAAACCTCCCGATGGCCACAGTTGTGCTGGAGGAAGTGGGCAGCAACGGGGCGCCGTCCGATTGCCCGGTCCTGGCCGAGCACCCTGCTCCCCTCGCTTCCCTCCCTTTGGGGCGCAGCCCTGGGCAGTTATGTCAGCAACATCGCTGAGAAAAAAGAGTTTGTGATATATATATATTCATATGGATGGATGGATGGATGGATGGATGGATGGATGGATGGATTGATGGATAGATGCTGCGTGTATGCTCAGATATTGCTGGCTCTAAAGAATGACTCGAGCTTCCCAAACTACACTTCAGAAAAAGCTGCTGTAAAATAAATTCGCCATCCAAAAATGCAAACACGCCTGTGCTCTGAGGCTCGGGAAGCAAAGAGGACACCACCAGACTGAGAGTGATCAAAAGCTAAACCTCACAGACTTTCCGAAAAATTTTTTTTTTTCATTTTTAAATAAGGACATTTCCCCGCATTTTGCCTCCTGGAGATTTAAATAATTTTTAAGTAATCGGTAAGCGATCAGAAATCGCTATCAAGAAATTACTTCTGGGTCCGTGAAGCGGGATCAGTCTCGTATCCCGCAGCGATCCATTCGCTTAGCCATGAAGCCCGTTTTCGCCTCCAAGTACAGCATTATTTCTTGTTACTCGTCAGGGATACATCGCTGCAAAACCATTGCATGATCGTTTTCGGTTTTTGCCTTTTCTTGTATAAACACTCTTCTCTTGCACCGTTATGTCTCGGGATATTGAAGGATAATTAAATGCCAACAGAAATAGCAAAAGGTTGGATACATTACTTAGAGCTATTTACTCCCAGCAGAGCGCGGGATTTCGGGGCTGTAATGGGAAAAGGCTGGGGTGAGCCTTTGCAGGAGACCCGGTGAGCAGGCACAGGTCGAAGGGACAGAAAGGCTCCGGCTCCCGGCAGATAGTGAAATATCAGCCCCCAGCTTCTACTTTTTTTTTTTTTTTTT
>VXAZ01008545.1:99642-134642 GCA_013399875.1 Gymnorhina tibicen | reverse complement strand
TGTATGCAGTTTATCCAACACAGCAGTGTTCATTGCTAAACTGTGTTCTTCTCATCCCTGTGGTGAGATGCTCTGTTTGCAGGGCTTTTGCCGGGAAAATCAGGAAAATGGAGGTATCTCCCCTGTGCAAGAGCTGCAGGAAGCACAGTATATCAGAAGGCACTTGGATGAAGTTTTCAGAAATAGGAATGGTAAAAGAGTATCTGTCCTTCTACAAAACATCTCGTTCTATCACAATAGATAACAAGGCCAGATAGTACTGGTGTGAAGGTGCAATACATAGAACAAACAAACCATTATACAATTGAACATCTAAAACACATTTAAAAGCATTCTATCATCATGTTAAATGCTCATTAGCTAAGCCTACTCTAGAGGCACAAGAGTATCTGTTAATTTTTACATGTTGCTTTTGCCCTTATGAAGGTTTTGCTGAGCTTGATGCAACTTCCTGGTGTCACACTCCAGGCGCTGCATTATGTCTGTAGCACTCAGTCTCTCTGGAACCACGCTTTGTGCTGTTCCTACAGCCTAATTTCTTAGCAGGGGAGCCCCCCAATTTTGCTGTTCTGATGCTGCAGGCTGTGCTCAGTGGCTCCAGGTTACAGATACTGTAAAGGAGACATCCGGGTTATTTGTAAATGATCACATTTCACTTCTGCTGATTTAGTCTTCTCTGAGAACTTTAAAACTTCTCATTCGAATTACTTTTTTTAGAGGTATCTTTAATGGCACTGTACTGAGCTGTGTAGACACACACACCCTTAGGCAGGAGAGCAATCCTCAAGACCCTTCTCTGGTCCAAAAGCCCCATGGTTCAGAGGAAGGGAGAGAGAAACACTTTATCAGCTTCCCCTCTGTGACCCAGAACATGTGTTGCCCTCCACAAAATCTGCTGAAGTACCTAAAGTAAACAGATAACTGCATTTTCTCCACTGATATATAAATCTGTTTACCAGCATTTCAGGACTTCCCCTCTGTTTATGCGTACTTTCTGGGTAACCACTACTGACACTTACGAACTAGGTATTTCCCCACCCTAATTTCCCGAGAAGCAGGGTCTGGTGGTGGAGCACAGAACACGCTGGATCCGCACCTCTACCACATTCCCCTAATTTCGCCTCAGGCTGTTTGCAGGGGCTCCACCAGAAGCAGTTAAAGCTGATAATCTAATCACTGGTCTTCTGTAGCAGCTTTCTGCGCAGGGGCAGACAGTACTTAATAGACTGTATACTGCCCTATATCCAGACTAGTATTCACTTAAACATCCAGGAAAGAAACAAACTCTTTTGTATTCAATCATTATCAATATACCAACAATAAATGGAAAAGGTGAGCCATGCATATTTTTTATTAAAGTATATGTCTCTCCTACCTTCACTGTCCACAGCATCTGTCTCAGCCACTTTCAGCAATATGTTATAGACAGATATTTTGGCCGGAACTATGCAAATATTTAGAATATAGAACTGAAATATCCTACTTTTCTTTCAAAATTTGCTGTATTACATTAAGCCTGCTGCTGCTGGAACAGACTACAAAGATATCGAGCTCAATAACATTCTCTAAGAACCCTAAATCTTGGTATACAATGCAGAAGGATTTTATTGAAAACAAACAACTGAAATGGCCCATTAGGACACTTAGCCCAGAACCCTGCCTTGCCAGGTTCATTGCTTACAGTCAGGACCAGAAGTATAATGCAATTATGTGGCTGTGTATTGTGCGGCATCTCAGGAAAATATATCTGATCATAAGCCTGTTTTTCTCTTGTAAAAAGAGCTTGTGGACAGCTTGATGGTAGGATATGGCTGATCTTTGTGTGTGGCGATAGCCAGACTGATGGTAAGAATTAAAGACAAAACACTGCCATTGCCTGTGATTTTATTTAGTTTTAAATAACATTTTGAGTAATTTTTATATCTAAGGGGCCTGGATGTTTGCTCAGACCTATTCAATTTTTACAGTGCTCATTGGCAGGTTTTTGGCCCATTCCAAGGGATGGACATTATTTTGGGGGAAATATGTACCTGGGACTGTTCTTAATAAGCAGTCCTGGCAGGGTATATAGGCAGGGTTTGTATATTTTATTCATATGCCCAGAAAAAGGCCCCTGGCCAATTTTATTTACTTTTGTTGACAGCTATTTTCTCATAGTATCTTTTATAAACAGATGAAAAAGGAAACAATTTCTGCTTATCTGATTGTTTAATTTTGAGGGAATCTTGAAAGGCTATTAGGTAAAAGTGTTGGACCAAGTAATTTCCTGTCATGCAGTTAAACATTCAGGAGGAACTAATTCCATTCTGATGGAATCAGAGTTCAGAGTATGAATAAGTATTCATTGGGTTATAGCTTTTGTAAAAAAAAATCTTGCAGCAGAAATATCTTTAATTAGTACAGTAATTATTAACTTATCAAGAGCAATTTTGATCTTGAACAAGAATTTCCTTTGTGCTGGGAAATTTCTTTCGAAACCTACAGGAACTGCATAGAATTGATAGCATTGATTTTCCCAGTTAAAATGTTCTATCAGTAAAACCACTCTGAGCCTCGTGCATGGTATGGACATGGTATGGACTGACATGGAAAAAAGGGATCAGAATACAGGGTTTCTGTTATCTCTATTGCTTCTTGGTTTTAGTAATGGGCAAGAGCCATGTTTGCTCAGGATACGTCAGAAGGTGCCTGCGTACCAGTGTCTCGGTGACAACTCTCACAGGACAGGTAACCTTTACTGCTAAATTAAAAAGGGCTCGGCAGTATGACTGACTCCAAATGACCAACATTTGTGCACACTGTTTTTTATTTCCTTTACAGATTCTCTTTGAAGAAAATTTATGGAAATAATCTAAGGCAGAACAAGGACCGAAGGAGGAGATGGTAGTGTGGACAGTCTATCACAGCTGCTCAAATTCACTTTCTGAATATTTTTTATTAAACAGCTTAAATGCCCTCTGCATCATCCTGACTACCCTGTATTTCTGGTGCAATGAGAAATGATGCTGTGGATTCATCACCTGAATCTTTAAAAATTCATGTTTATACTTTCTGTGCTGGTCCAAGGTGCACACAGTATCTTCAACATCACCTTTTCTAGGGACTGCCAGATGACTATGTTGGATGGATTGCAGAGAGAGGCCAGGAGTCCATACTTCCTGAAATAGGTAGGAAAAGTATCTTTGCACATAGGTCTTTGAATTAAGACTGCCATCATATTTTGTCAGAATATCCTTCAGTAGCCTTATAACAGTTATTAGACTAAGGCACAGGGTTTCTGTCATTTCTCACCTAATGATGTAAGTCAGTAGCACAAAAGGAATGAAATCGAACCTCCTCATACAGGGGTTCCTGTGGTAATTTAAACCATAACTCAAGCTCTATTTCATCTAGAAAAATATTTGTCTTTTCTAGTTGCTTTTACTTTTAGATTGATAAACACACTGAATTGTGTGGAGACCTTTTTACCTGCACAAATATCTACAAGGAACAAGTATGAAGCTACTAAACTGATTTTCACTCCTGGTTTTAAAACCAGATATCAAAGTAAATATCTAGAGATGAGATCTAACCAAAGATTAAACCCAAGTAAACTGTTTGGTATTAGCCTTAGGAATTTTATTCTTCATAAAATAAAGCTCTACTTTGATACCAGGTGTTAATGCCTTTACTCAAACTGATCTCAGCTGATAGCATTACTGAGAAAGCTTTCAGCAACTGATAGAAATTGAAACACTATCTCTATTCATGTATAACTAATACATATGGTAGACATAATTTAAATGACTTGATACTCAGTATTCAAATAGGAAAGAAAACTATTCACACTGATCTCCAGAGCAGAGCAAAATCAGATGACTAGTGACTGAACAAGCTAGGTTCATGAAAACAATCTTTGAATATTATGGGTTGAATATAAAGAATGCACAGAACAGATCAAATCCAGAATGCAATACTGTATTTCTATTCACTGGATATCAATGTGCCCCTTTTATTGGTCTTGCAGAATCTGAGGAAGTCGTGATTAGATGGCATGAGTGTTCCATTTTCAAAAGAATAGATAAATAGCATGAAAGTTCTCTTATGACTTTAAGAAGAAATTCCCCCTGCACTATTTCTGGTTCCTAGTAAACTTTGCTGTTCTTTGAGAAATACCATTCTTACAAGATATCATGCAATTCTACATCTGCAGATGCCAGAAATACTGGGATGCCAACACCACTGAAAAAGTCCTCCAATATATGAAATACTTCTCCTAACTATCCTTCTTGTAATAAATATTATTCACTATTCATTTCTAGTGACCTTTTTAGCAGTGTTAGATTGTTTTATACTTTAAACAAGAAGAATCTTAGTGCGAGAATCTCCAGTGAAATTTTATGAGATAATTATGCAATAAATGATGAACGTACTATTTGCAGTCATCATTGTTCTGTGTTTTATTGCTTTTGTTATCACTACCTCTAAAGGCTTCAAATGAGGCTACTGAGACTTCGTTGAATGCTGCACTTGCTCAGATTAAAAGAAATCTTGGTGTTTTCTTTTTTGTTCCTGGGTTTTTGCAGTCTGAGGTCCTGACTGAAGTAGGTGGGGTCATATCAACCAAGGCAAGTGCACTGCTTCGTGCTTACTGAAAAAGTACAAATGTACTGGTCCATTTAGTTTTCAAAAACAATGAGTAGACACAATCCAGTTTCTGGATAATTCAAAATCTGGATTATCATAAATGAACTTACTTGAAAGGCATGGTAGGAGTTTAATTTTTCAGTACACATAGAATACAGACTGTCAGATCATGATGCTTTAAATCTCCATTAAACTGAACCCCGAGAAAACTGCAGAAACAGGAAATTCACCCGTGTTCATCACCCATTTACTAAGTAAGAGTTCTTATTAACTCCAGAATCACAAGATGGATTTCAAAACCAAGGTTACCACTGATTTGCTATGTTACTGAGGTTCATTCACTGGGATTTAGTGAGAGGAAGACTTGAATTGCATCTGATATGATATTGTTATCACAACAGAATCAACTGTGAGGTTTTCCAGCACTGACAGGGACATAATGAAAACAGATCTGTCTTCTGGCCCTGCTATCCCTTGTTGAGCAAGATGTGGCATCTTCAGAAGCGATGTGAAAACCCAGCTTATTCTTTTGGCATGAAATAATATATTTGACCAATAACCATGCCTTTCCCTTTACCTGCTATTCGGTCCTCTATTCTCATTTTTATTAGTTTTGCAGCATTTCATCTCTTCTCTAGGCCATGCACTAGCACACAGGATATCACCCTGACAGGAGGATATAAAAGACATTTGTGTCCTCATTATAGGCATATAGTTGACCAAGTAAAGAGGACAACAATCTATTTATTTTCTTATGCTGATTTTTTTCATGTATCACAAGGCTATTTAAATTATATTCTAATTAGAGGTAAAAACACTTTAGGAATAGAAATGTACTAATCTGATGATTCACTCATAATTTTAACATTAATCAAATGTCACAGTTAGATCTCCAAATTCTTATTTATATTCTTTTTTGACTCATTCATGTTTTACTTTTGAATTATTATTTTCCAGTTCTATTGCTACATGATAAATCCTCTGATAAGCATATGTAAAGCCAAGACAAATAAATATTTGATTGACACAAGTTTTATTTTGTTGCATGAGCTGGTGCTCACAGCTGAAAAAAATTAAATTTTATGGTTTATGCCTGAGGCACCTCTGGTATAAAACTGTTGTAAAATACAGATCATATTTAAATGTTAGAAGTGTACACTGCCACCATGGCATAGTAAGGTCATTAGACTAGAAAATGTTATCAATATCCATATTTTTTCTGGAAAAACATCTTTAATTGTTTCTTTTGAGCCGAGGTCCTCATAAAAATAGATACACTAGAAAACATTCTTGAGGAAGCAGGTTCTGTGAGTAGTCAGACCTTTTATGGTTTTGAACTCTACAGGTCTGACAGCATCCTTATCTGAGTCATGGGCAACTCCACCAGGTTAACTGAATGAAAGTTTGGTGTCCTGGCCAAAAGTGCCACATCTTTGTTGTGAATTTCAAGAGGACAAGCTCTGTGACCTGCTCTCTGTCTATATTTCGGGCTGTTAGCTCAGCTGTACCTTAGGTCCAAAGCATCCAGGTGGTGCTTAGGAGAACTGATCTTGGGATTATAGCTGATAAATGAGGTTCTGACTTTCTTGGTGCCCAAAAGAGATCCAAAAGGAAGCCAAAGACTGGAAACGCAGTGAAGTTTGAGAGATTGGTGTTTGGAAATTCAGATGAAAGTCAAGATTTTATCTTGTGCTTGGAGACAGCATTGAAAGACTGTTCTCATGCCTTGTGACTAGTTTTCTAGGCACTTCTAAGAGAATTTTGTCTCCAACTTGAAAGCAGGGAGCAATTTTTTACGGAAATTTTAATCATTTGACTATGGAGTCCCCTATGGCATCTCATTTTAGTCACAGAACCTCAGAGATGCTTTTTTACAGACATCTTGTGTCACTGACCGCTTGACCGCCCGGTGGCCAAGCAGGCGACTAGCCTGGAGCGTCCCGAGCTGGGGACAATGAAAGGCTTCAAGTGCCCGATGGAAACTCCTGCAGGAGCTGTTTGCTTGCAGGCTCACAGTGGAGCAGGCTGCAGTCCGATGTTACAGTAGCGAGGGCAGAGGCGAAGGAGGAAAGAGAGACTCTCTGTTGCAGTGTCCCAGTCTTTATTAGCTGGCCCGAAGGTCAGAAAGCCGGAATGGGGGCAACCGAAGAGCCCCAAGGGCACGGACCCAGAGACTTTTATCCCCAAGGGGATGAGGGGAGGAACAAAGGGACAAACCAATAGGGAAAATGACAACTGGTGACGGGTACTCAATAGTTTTAAACTTACGGAGGGACTAATTCAAACAACCCAATGGGGAACATGGAACACAGAACTTTCTAGCAACTCATTGAATAAACACAAGATGGGTTGGAACATAGGTGGGGAAACAACTTAAGATTGACGGTTCGGGGGTGTGGTCGGGTCCCCAGGACCACCTTCAGGCTCCTCCTCAGCCCCACTATCCTGGGCTGGGAAGTCAACCCACTTGATGTTATGCAGGCGGAACCCAAAGGTGGGTTGGGCCACCGCCACAATCTTGCAAAATTGTTTTCTCTCAGAAACTGCAGAACTGCAACACGTTTGAGATTATTAAAATAAAATCACAGAAGTATAAATATGCATTATGGAGAAATACTTTTGCCGTGAAAAATTAATAAATATTTAGAGTTTTAGTGTACCAGCACTAGCAGAAGCAGTTCTCAATGGATGAACCACTGAAATCCACTTCATTTTGTGGGTTTGTTCATAGCATCCTTTAAAACAAAACAGTAAAAATAATCATGTCTAATGCTGTTCACGCCTCCCAGTGAATGGGTACAATTAACTAAAACCCTCTATGGATTATTCAGAGACTTTCTTCTCAAGTTCCTAGAAGGAATCATCTGGGTTTTCAAGCTGTATAAATTTACTGAACTCCATTTAAGAGTATTTAGATGTTTTAATTACACCGTTTTCATGGTAAGGATCTTATAGATTCTTCTTGTTTCTACTCTAAATATTTGATTAGCAATTTATACTCATTTATTTTTATATCAAATTCAACATAGCTAATTGCATGCCTGTCCTGCTGTTACTTAATACAGAGCAATTCTCTTCTACTGTCCTCTCATAAAATCTGCTACTTCTCTGAAGAATACAAATCTTTATAATCTGCTTCAGTTCCTTATTTTTTAACTTATATCACCATAAGTTAATCTCCCTAATATTGAGATTTTTTTTCCTCCTGGCCATTTTAAGAGACTAGGGAAGGGATTACAGACATTCTGCTATAGCATATATAATTTTTTTCTTTTCTTATTTTACTTTTACTTGAATTTCTCGGAATGGATGACCTCACTAGTAATTTACTTGATTTATTGATTGATATTCTCTTAAAATATAAAAAGCTGAGAGAAATACCTTTTGTTTATTCAATTTATTTTGGACCAAGTCTACTTGCAATTGTTTAGTCCAGTGTTATTTTCAACAAATAGTTATATTAGAACATTTTTTATTTCCAAACCCAAGATTGGTGTAGTAGCTCAGCTTTTTGATGCAGTATTGATGAGGAAGTTTGTGAGTTGTAGCACTTCAGAATAGCTGTGCTGTATGGATACTAGTAATCTGTATTCTTGTGCCTGTATCTTAGAAATCAACACTGCTCATAATGATGGAATTAATGAAAACATTTATTCTGTTATTAACCTTCACTGTTACTCATCACTTTAATTCCTATGAATCCTTAAGGCTCCTGATCCTTCAGTACCTCTTAACAACATGTCTGCTACTCCATGAGGTATTTGTTATCCTGACAATGGTGGGTGTCACACCCATCACTAGTTGTTCCAGTTTCTTTGTTTTTACTGCATAAGATTCTCACTTTGCACAAAACCAAACAAATATTGATTGGAAGGGACCCCAGGGACTAGGTGGTCCAACCACTCTCCTTGAAGAAGGACTACAGCTGAATACAGCAGATTTATATCTTGCTGCATGTAAATTATTCTCTCATTTCTTACTGTTCATCTCTCATTTGCCAAGCACATTCCTGTCCCTAAGCCTGCTACAGCTTTCTTCTTACAATTCAACCTTCTCCAGATTGATGTTTCTTTAGCTATTTTAATACCTCTGTTTCTGTGGTTTTTTGGGATTTTTTTTTTTTAATTGTGTTAAAATTAGTATTCAAATGAAACGTTTCCCTTTTCATCTTCTTTTCCCATTTTATTTTTTTCCCCACTGTCAGTCTTAATCCTAGAATGCTGCTCAAAATCCTTATCATGAATAACTTCTAGTGGCCAAGCATCTTCCCATGTTTCTTAACTCACACATCACGAATTTACCTGCTGAGGATATTTTCTCATAGCTTCTGCCTCTCCAATGGGTTGCCAGAGGAATTATACTGAGAACTGTCTGGGTTTCTTTTCCTCTAAGCATCTTTTCTGGGATATTGCCCTTGCAGTCATCGAATTTTGTCACATCGGGTGAACTTACAGAACTTTATTCCAGCTCCTGTCAGAATTATTTTAAACTTTACATCTGCACATTGTTTCTTGCTGCAGGTGAAAGACTCAGAAGGAATCATTTGATGAGCTTGCCAGACTTTTTCATATTCAAGGTTTTTAATAAAGACTCTCTTCCTAATGTCATCCATGAAGCTTAAAGCAAAGGTGCTACGTGAGAACTATTTGTAGTGGTCTTGGACCAACTATAATGTAAAGCAAACTTAAAGAATATTGTTTTTTTAAAACCTCAGTTTCATCTCTTGATTAGGAGAATTTGCTTACTTCTCGGAACTGTGCAACTGATTGAAATTCCTATCAGGAAGAATAAATAGTATAGTTCACCAAAAGTCCCATTAAACCTCAGTGAAGAAGCTAAGAGTGAGTGTACTCAGTTTTCTATAGACATACCCTGATTTCCCTGTGTTTCTCTTCCCAAGTTACTGATTGATAATACATTGACTATTAAATTTCAGAAGCTGTCATACATGTCACTAACCTTGCTCTGTGTTTAACTCTTCATTTTACTGGGGACCTTCTCTAGATTGCTTACAGTTTCCCTTGTGTAAATGCCAAATATCTCCCTTGAACCCGAACCTCCCTGTATTTTACCTTCCTAATGAAGTAATTACTACTGGCTCTATATAAACAAGCAAAGACTGGTAAAGAAGAAGTGTTAGATAGGTCATTTCTGCAAAAGTCACAGCAGGGAAGGCTGAATTCAATAAAAAGTTATGAGCTTCAAAGACTATCCTTCCATATCAGTCACTCTGGTCAATATATAAATCAGAAGTTTTGTGACTGAGCAAGAAACTTATCCTTGACTTATCAAGTAGACTGACTAATTGGTATCCTTGAGGATTTTTATATCTCAGTAAGAACATTTTCTGGGCTATGGTCAGCTTGATTTCATTCAATTTCATGCCACTTCAGCACGTGGTTAAATCAGATTTAAATGGATGGACTTTACCTATGAGTGTTTGGAAGGACAAATGTAATTAATCTGATTGTCTTTCCATGTATTCTTTATCTTTTCTAAGTTTCAAGCTGTTATTGATTATCACTAGCTACAAAAACCAGCTGGATAAAATATGCATATACCTTTTTTTTGGCAATGATTATAAACCTAAATTAATCTAACTAAATTATAAAGAATAAAATAAAAAATAGAGGGTTTAATTTTATAAACTGGAACACTTGCCTGCTATGTCTGGAATTGGATATGCTGTGAATGAATAAACACCAATGAATAAAAATATTCCCACCTCCAAAATAAGCAATAAAATATCTGTGGAACATGTCAATGGACATGTCAGTCGACTGTGCTTAAAATTTAGTATCCAATATCAAATGTTAAAAATACTTCCACGTATTCCTGTCATGTAATCACCCACACAGTTTTCTGTGACTGAATTTCTGAATGTGATCTTACAAAGAATGCAGAAAGTTACTGATTTCAGAGTTTATCTGTACTGCAAAGTTCTTTTAAAGATTCACCACCTGGAGTATGTATTAAAAGATCAGGAACAATTTATGTAATATAATAAATGAGATCACTCAAACCTACCCTGGTTATGAAAGCATACCAGATTGTGTAAAAATCTGTCCGAAATCAAAAGCTTTTCTCTGAAGCCTCTTCTAATTTTCATAAGGTATTCTACATATACCTGTGTACCTTTACTGCCTAGGACATTGATAATGATGGTGAGAGTGCAGATGATACAGACAGACGGAAACAAAGGTCTAAAGATGTGTGTGAATGAAACCAGAGGCAGCTTTGTGGGTGTAGAGAACAAAAAATGTGCAGCCCCCACATTTGCGGTAGTTATGTCAGAAAAGTTTTGTATGTGAATGGGATGGGATTCCCAACATAGCGGCTGGTACACTTATGGCAAAAGAAGTCTTTGGCTTGTGTCACCTTCAGATAAAAGCAAAAAATTCCTTGGTGGTTCATTTTTATTCGGTTTATACAGCTTGCAACCCTAATTATTTATCTGCAAACTTCTGCTTGCACTGAATGAGTGGCAGAATGTAGTAATAACATCTCTGCTGAAGAAAACAGGACCACAGATTATAATGTTGTTAGTTTTTAGTTATTTAGTCCAGAACCATGTCAAGTGTTACTGTCATCAATCTTTATGGGGTTTTGCTCAGATCATATAACAGGCACTATTTTAAAAAGGAAACACTTCTTTTCACATTTCTCTGCATACATAGAGCTAACATTCCTTGCATTGTAGCAGATCTTCTTGGGAAAGCTCACAGGTTTGTGGTTTTGTCCCTTGTCCTCTTTTCATTCCCTCATTGTAGCCTGTGATCAGTACAAGATAAGGAAGCCATTTACCAGCAACCCAGTACGGAGTTCAGCATTGATCAGTACACTTCCAGGTATTTCTCTGAGCTTGGAAGATGATGCTTATCAATCTTTCCTGCTGTGGTATTTATAACGAAGCACTACAGGTAGTTGAAAGTTTACATCTATAATTCACTGTGTTCCTTCATTTGTTGATACGGTCTCTTGCTGCAGATTTCTAAAATCTTCCTAATCTTCCTTTAATTAATTTTTAAAAGAACACTTGCCTGTCTTTCTTTCCATTCTTAAATTTTCAATATTTTTCATGTCCCCAGTGGGTTGGACATCGCAAATAAAATACACTGGCAAGGTTGCTCTCTGATTCAATCACATGACAATCCTTGTGCCATACCTCAAATCTTACAAAAGACATATATAAAGTTACCATATTTCTTTGTACAGTCTTAAGCCTACACTTGCAGCTTCTGTGTAATTTATTTTAATAACACAGGCATACAACAAAATGCTGAGAGCTATAAAAATGCTGACACAGAAAGCAACTGGAAGAAATCTTGTACATCTATTTCGCACATCTTCAAAAACTTTGTGTTTTCTTCTTTTCATGCTTTGGAACACAGTCAGTGATTAAAAGGGTAATGCTTCCAGGAAGGGTGAGTAAATGGAAACTCCAGCTGCAAGGGAAAAGAAAAAAGAACATATTCGATATTGCTACAGACCATCCAGCAAAAATCACAACACAATCTGCTAGAGACAGAAGACTTCTGTTTCTTTTTCTGAAAAATGTAACGGGCATTTACCCAATGTCCTTTATTGTTTCTTGAGATTTGGATAGCCAGCTTGAGACAACCACAAACAAGAACCAAATTGTTCATTACAACTTTGCATAAAAACTTATTTTATCTTTGCATTATACACTACTGATACAAATAATGGAGCTAGTTTGGCTACAAGGAACTGCAATCCTATCAATCTTGGAGGAATGTTCTCTCTTTTATTTGAAATAAATGAAAACTATATACAGATGTTAGCAACAGTACCTTCTTTCAAATCAAGAAGGACAAAAGAGATAAATCATTATCTGAACCTCAAGTGCCCCTTGCTGCAAGGTGAACACCAGCTAAACAATGCTGCATCATTGTCTGTTAAAATGACTGAGAATTGACGCCACTGGAGACCACAAAAGATTGCATGCTTGAGATGGTGATGTTATTAAAAATACAATAAAAAATTCAAATTTAAAACAACCTGTAATGCAAAATACTGGTTCAATTAAGTATTTATTATGGCTGTCAGAATGCATTGACTAAGAATTATTGTTTATAAAGTATTTCCATAGCATATGTAAGGAGGTTCTCAGTATTAATTTGAAACACCATCAGAGCTTTCTTTGGATATTCAAACTGGCTTCAAATTGCCTACAGAGTTTCGCATATGATTTCATCTGAAAACACATAGTGACCAAGAAGAAAACTGGCAATTTTTGGCTCTGGACTTATATATTCCATTTCTAGCCCATGCGCTACTGCTTGTGTGTCTACAAGTAAATTACTATTCTTTCTGACCTGAAGACTTCATTGAACTTCATCTAATTAATGGTGATGTTGTGAGCATTAGTGAACTTGCACTGCCTCTGGAGTCTCAGCCTTGCTAAATAAATGTAAAACATTGCATTCATGTTTTCTTCCATATAATTCTAAAATGTGACATTTTGCAGACATAATAAGGTGCTTTATTTTTTTCCCCCAGAGACATCAAACGGATTAGTGGAAGTAGGTGTATACATCTGGGCATAAAAGGTCAAAATACATCCCTTTGCATCCATAACTTTTTAAATTAGGAGCAAGCTGATCCCAGGTATCATTACTGTCAGTAATTCTCTGATAGGTGTATAAATTTATTGGGGGAAAACATGGAAGTGTTAGTTACAATCTCAGCCATGTCTGTGCTGATTGTGTTGAACTGCCACAGTGGAGAAATGGGACTATATTGCTAATGAGGTAGGTAAGTCCTCAGCAATTACAATTATACTCTTCTAAATATCTGAACTATCAATCACCAATTAAAGCAAACGGGTGCCTTGATGGTATGGAAGAATCCCCTTACAGCTGTTGGAAACAAAATCATTAATAACACACAGATTGATTTCTGCTCCTCCTCTCGGCTCAATCAGCAATGTCATAGCAGAGGAGAACTGGGAAAATGAGAAGCCAACAGCTGACACTTGATTTCTAAAGATATAATTTAATGTCTTCTTTCAAGTTAAACTAAACAGTAGCATGGTCTGAAGTGCTCAACAGAAGAGACTCTATCAAACAAGAAGCAACAACAGGCGCAGAACAAAAGGGGAAAGTCAGGAAAATAAGGATTGGTATGAAGAAAAAGGGGACCAGTTGCAAAGGGCGAAGAGGGACATTTCTTATTAAATCTTCCAAAGCATGACATATTTTCATCCATTAACTTTCAGAAATAAATAATGGCTTAACATTCTATTTAAATGAAATAAAGGCAAATTTGTAACAGACAGCTTTTGCTGTTATTACCAAGAGACACCAAACCAGAATCTAGAAATGAATGGTTTGCATACAAGTGCATTGAGTACTTCCTAAATTACAAGTGATAAGAAATGAAAAAACACTCTTGCTAAAGACATGGAGTTGTCATCCTAGGTTCACTTAAGAAATACAAGTAATATTGAATGCTGACCAGTTTTTTTTTCCTTGTGACATTTCAGTTAAACATTCAGTGGTCTTCATGTTTCAGTTGCATCTAAACAAATCTCCTGGATATATCAATATTTCATTTTGCAATATAATAATCTGGTAATGGTTCAACTTAAATTTACTGGGCTGTATTTGAAGCCTTTATTTTGGTTTAGCATAAATGTCTGTCGGTCTTTTTATTATACACCTGAGAACGCCCAGCAGACACACTGTCAGTCCAATTCTCTATTGCTGTTTAGTAGAGTCTCCTCCACCTGCAGAAAAATCATCCCAAAACAGGAGGTAGTTCTTGTGCCTGCTTCTCAGTCACCTTAGTGAGAGATGAATGGTTGGGAGGGAAGTGGAAAATCAGGTTCTGCATCTTCAATTTACAAGTGTTAATTAGCCTAAGATTACTGAGATTATTTCTAATTGTTATGGTATTAGAATCCCTATCAGCTGACTCTTTTGCTCCTGTCTTGTCAACATTCTTCATTCCACATTCTTCCTGAGTGTCTTCCAATAAATCTTCAAGTTTAATCACCATAAGCTAGAAATGAGGCTGATTGCGGATGTTGATTCCAACATCCTTGATCACAAGAATATGTCTTTCTTGCTGTTAAAGAGTAATTGAATTGAAAGAATCTGGGAAGGATTAGAACCTGGAGCAGATGGCTTGCTGTCCTGAAACCCATGCTGCCAGAAGGGGGAACCTGCTGCACATCCTTGAAAAAGCCACAAGCACAGAAGCCATAGGAGCCAAAAGTCAAAGGTGTCGGTCATGAGGCTCGCATTTTGTTTTCATTTGCTTTCATGCCACTTCAGACGAGTTACAGACTTCCATCTGAGAACAGAAACATGTTCACATAGCTATCCGGCACAAATCATTAAAAAAAAAAAAAATCAGTATCAAAGGCAAGGGGAAGATTAATGAAGGCAGTATTAAACCTTTCCAAATTACAAACCTTGCAAATTACATACGCTACATGTTGGAGAGTGAGCAGAAGCCTGCTTCTGCTTCGTGTTATCTAGCTTAAGCCTCCTGTCAGATGTTGCTGGTATACCTGTACTTGAGAACAGCTCCCTAACTTTATGGTTTAATGATTATTGATCAAAGATTTAAGAAACTTGTTTCAAAGATCCTGCTTTTCAATGTAATACCGCTGACAGTACGTATCTTGAGGCACACGTGGCTTTGAAGCGACGGGCTTTTTTTTTTTTTTTTTCCCCTTTTTAAACTATAGGGAACCAATGACACTAAGACACAGGGACACAACCTTGCACCGTTTTTGTGTGACACCACCGGGCTACCGCAGCACCGGGAACTGCGGAGCGCCCTGCCTGGGTCCTGTGACCCAACGATTCCCATTTATATTGCTGATGCACAGCACTAAGCCTCGCCAGGTTGCTGTGGAAATCCAGAGCCCTGGAAATGCAGTCGGCCCTCAGTGACCAAACACTCCCCACACTGGGGCCGAAGCGAGCATTAATATTGTTGCTGCTGCTGCTGTCACCACACACAAGTGCACCTGAAGCGAGCCTGCAGACGGAGCTGAGCACCTAGCGTCGAACAGCGGGGGAAGGGACCAGCGTCCTGCCCAGCGGGCTCGCCCCACAGCCGCAGCGCCGCCCCCGCCGCAATCCCGCCGGGACATCCCCGCGCTGCCTCCCAGCGCCGTCCCGTGACGCCGCCCGGCGCCGTCGGGAGCGTCCCAGTCATCGCCTACATTGCCCGGCAGCCCCGCGGTTCGCGGGAAGTGGCGTCCGACCGCATCCGGGAGTGCGGATCCGCCGGAGCGTGTTCCGTGCCCGGTGTGGCGCTTGCCGTGGGTCGCGGCCGGGCCGAGAGCGGGAGCTCGGGAGGCGGCAGCTGCGGTCGCCCCTGTCCCACAAACTGAGGCGCTTCTCTCCCCGCAGGTGTGGCCATGGCGGACTCCACGCAGAACGGGCCCATGCCAGGCGGGGCCGGCGGCGGGGCCGTGGTAAGGAGCTCCCGGGCCTGAGGGGCCCGGGCCGGGCGCGGTGCTGCTCGGGGGGCGGGGGGTCCTGCTGGAATGGCAGCGAGGCACTGCGCGCCCGGGTGCGGGCAGGGGGAAGCAGCTCTCCCTTCCCGATTGAAAGCGTGCTATTAGTGTGCCGCCGCTCTTCAAAATGGCTCAACTGAAAGTAATTCAGTGTGGTAGCATCTGTATTTCACAGAATCACAGAATATGCTGAATTGAAAGGGACCCCCAAGGATCATCGAGTCCAACTCGTGGCCCTGCACAGGACACCCCAGAAGTCACACCATGTACCTGAGAGAATAGTACAAACGCTTGAACTCAGTCAGGCTTGGTGCTTGGCCCTGGGGAGCCACTTCCAGTGCCCAGCCACCCTCTGGGTGAAAAACATTTTCCTGATAATCTAACCTAGCCTTAACACAGCTTCATGCCGTTTCTGTAGTTATATTGTGCAACTGAGAAACGAGATCATATTATGAAGGTGCTTGTAGATTTCTGGTCGTTTCCGTGGAGATGCACTAGGAATATAGGGGAAAAGAGGAGTCTTCAAAAGCTGGTCCAAATTTGGAAAAAAAAATTGAACTCTTTCAGGTGGAAGGAAGCTGTTGTTTTGACTCTGAGGCACATATAGCCAAAAGCACTCTGTGTTTCATTAGAACCTTTCTGGCACTGGGGCTGTGGTTAGGGAGAGCTCAACAACAGGAGAGGTGCAGGGTTATTATGAAAAGTTTTCTGCTTTTTCAAGGCCGGGAATATGTAGGCCAAAACGATGCCACTTTCCTTGTAATGTCATTATGCTAACTTTTACCTGACCCTGTATTTTTCCCCCCTTGCTAAGAATTGTGGAGATTTAGCCTCACGTGTGTGCAGTGTATTCTAAAAGAAACCTTCAAGCAGTAGATACAAAAGTCACTCAGGTCTAGAGACCCTACACGGTAACATTTGTGAAGCTGACTGTTTAGTGAGGTGTGTTTGGATAGAAAAACTATTTTTCTATTGTATTTGATTGTAGTGTACAAAGGAGCCTCTTGGTTCTGAGGAAGCTGAGCTATTTTTGATCTGGCTAGTAGCATCATATGAGCCAGGTATCACAGAACAAAAAAAAAGCTTTCTGCTTCAAGCTATAATTTGCTTATATTTGAGGTTGGAGAAAGACGTGCAGTTTAATATAGCTGGGAAGAATGTTCATTGTATGCATGTATTAAGATACCGACTTCTGTTTGGGCTGGTCTTTTTTTATTTTTCCTTTTTTTCTTTTCCAATGTAGCAATTTCTGATGGCTAACAAGTTGGATACAGCAATGTGGATTTCCCGCTTGTTCACAGTCTACTGCTCAGCTTTATTTGTCCTGCCTCTTCTAGGGTATGTACAGTAATATTGTAAAACAGCATTAAAAATTTACAAAAGAACTAGATTCCCTTTGCATAGAACTGTTTTTTCATGTAAGGGTAAATTGCTGTTACTCAGTTTACTTGGATGCTTTTTGTCAGAACAGCTTACAGATTTTAGATTGGTTTAAAATACTTGTAGATGTGTTTGGAAGATGTATTGAGCAAATGTAAAGTGGTGGTAAATGCATGTTTTTGTGTGTAAATGGAGTAATATATTGAGTTGTTTTACTCTAGGCACCTGCAGCAAAGTCAGTGTTAAACAGTTTTTGAGTTATTTTTTGGTAATGGTGCTTATGTACAATAATAGAAATAAATACTTCAGGTATTGTTCAGTTGTGATGCAATTCTCGAGGGTAGAAGACTTCTGAGCTTGGTTCACATGGTAACATCTCCTCTGATGATTTGCAGGTTGCACGAAGCAGCAAGCTTTTATCAGCGTGCCTTGCTGGCAAATGCTCTTACCAGTGCCCTCCGACTACACCAAAGGCTACCGCACTTCCAGCTTAGCAGGGCATTTCTGGCCCAGGCTTTGCTGGAGGACAGCTGCCATTACCTGTTGTACTCCCTTATCTTTGTGAATTCCTACCCTGTTACAAGTATCCTTCACTTGTGTCATCCTGCTAGTGTTTTTAAATATGTTACAAGCCTGATTCTTTTCATCACCTGTGCCATGATTTGAAAAACTAGTTTGAAATGTTTGCTATTCATAGAACATACTCTATGTAAAATATGAGAGGCTTATGTTGATTGATCCATATTCAGTTTAATCAGCTCTATAATTAGTGCACTGCATTCTCTGGCTACTTAGAATTTCTTTTTTTGAGACTTAAGTTTGGTGGATTTTATGACCACCCTCCAGTGATATTTGGAGAAGTTGGTAATTTTCATTTATTGCCAGTACAGGGTTTATACATGAGTTCTCACTGTAGCAGACATTAATCATGTAGAGAGATAATTATTCAGTAGTAGCTTTCTCAGATAAGTTATTAAACCAATAAAATCTGCAGAAAATTTGCTCCTGTGGATTGTCAAAGGTGTCAAATGTCAGAGCTGACATTTCTTTATGCCACGCTATGTACGCTTAATGTCCTACTCCTAAAATCTTTCTGGCAGAGAAATGTCTACATTCGTGCTCTGTAAAATCTGAATGACTGGCAGCTGCGTGTTCTTTGGTAAAGAAATTAATCTTGTAGCATATTTTAACAAAAAATATGGCTACATGTATTTAAGAAGTTTTGAGTAGTAAGCTCATGTGTGCCTTCTGTGCAGAAAGAATGCCTTTCTTTTTTCAGTAGAAATGCACTGGTGTGTAATGGTGTGTTATACTTTTGCATACTTGCAGACACCCTTATTTTGAAGTTAATTAAAATGCATAGCAAAGAGGTGTAAGAAGCAAAAGGAAGAGCTATAAATATAGATCTTAGACTTATACATATCTTCATCCAGTATAGATCATTCCAGCCAAACTCTTCCAAAGAGCCATTGAGCTATGACTTGTGTAGTATAACATCATGGAGAAATGAAGCACTTGTACAGCCTGTAATTTTCCTTATGGCTTGCTTCAGTGAGTATTTTTCCAGTTCTGCTGTTCTCTCTGCTTCATGCTGCCACATACACAAAGAAGGTTCTTGATGTAAGTATGATATGTATATGTTACAATTAATACAGTTTGTATTCTTGGTGTTTATAAATGGGTTTAAGTTGCAGCTCTGGTTTGGTTTTCTTTGGCTGCACTAGACAAATTAGAGTGAAAATGCAGTATGGAATCTCAGCACAGAGAATTTGAGAAGACTTTCTTGGGTTGGTTGGGTTTTGTGGTTTGGTTTTTTTTTTCCCCCTTCTGTGGGATGATATGTTGGAGTTGATACTATTTTTCTTCAAATGCTTTTCTTTGAAGGAAACAAAAGCTCTGGAACAGTTAAGTTGAAACTTTAGACATGTCTTTTCCAAGCTAAACCATAGCCTGTGAATATTATTGTTCTATTTCAGTAGTAAAGTAACAATCTACAGGGTGAGACTAGCAAACAAAATACTTGCCAGTTGGACTTGCTGCTCAATGCACTGCCTTGTGCATCTTAATGTAACTCCAGGCTTTGGTGTTCCTAACTGGGCTGTCTTGCTACCATGGGCACTTCCTCCTAGTGCACTGAACAAGGCTCGTAGCCATCTCTGTGCAGTTGAACCTAAAATGGGTGGATGAGGGAATTGCAACACCTGATGCTTTTAATTGAACTCTGTAAATTATGGAGTTCCAAGCCTGCAGTAGTTTTCCTTAGGATACTAATCTCAATACTGATGAAGTCTTAATGTTGAAATGGGTGGTAAATGACAATTGTTTGTATTTTGTTTTCTCTGTGCTAATGAAGATAGTTGTAACTTGTATGTTTTCTGTAAATAATTTTTTCTTCTTTAAAGGCACGAAGTTCAAATAGTTTGCCCTTTTTGAGAAATCTCTTAGAGAAACTCAATGCTAATCAACAGAATATTCTAAAATTCATTGCTTGCAATGAAATTTTCCTGATGCCAGCTACAGTTTTTATGCTCTTCAGGTAAGAATTATGATAAATATTTAAATAATTAGAAACTTGCTACACAAGACTACTTTTTGTGAATGAGTTCTCTGTGGATCATAGTACTCCATTTGTATGGGTCTGGCTGACGAAGGCTTGAATTTCAAGTAAAATTTAATTGATTCCTAGGCTTATTAAGCTGGTGCATCCTGACATCAAAAAGCATTCACTGTGATGCAACTGAGTACCAGAAAACCTTCCCTTTCATAGTGTGGGTGATGAGTCACATGGAAGTTTTTCAGGCTTGAAACTTGATTTCGCCTACATTTCTATCAGTACATTGTTCAGTAAGTTTAATTTCGGTTGGTTTAATAGAATATTAAGATCTTTAGCTTCACTGAAAGTGAACTCTTATTTTTGACAATTAGATTCCTGAAATTTAAATGGCATAAAGTTTCATTATGCAAAAAATGTGCAAGCAGGAGTAGGTTGCACTCTCTCCTATGCTACTTCTGAGCAGTGACCCTTCTCGGGTTTCTTTCATTTCATTTGGTTTTGCCTGCTGAGCAGCCTGTTGAATTCGGTTTAGGGATCTTGAACATGCTGGAATCCTACTGAAGTTGTATAGGCATAATGACCTGCCAGTCACTGAAGTTTGGGTCATTGCCTTTTAATATTTGGAGGGGGAATACAGCCTTTGTTCTCTACAAGTTATAGCATACTGAGAGCACTTATCTTGAGTGGTCCCAGAAGCAGTAGAAGGGAGGCTTTATCTTCCTGGAAGTGGATAGGATGCATAATTTGTCTTTATCTTTTGATATATCAGCTGAACATTTCAATGCTTCAGCTCTCAAGGATTGCGTTTCATCTCAGACCACGTACCAGCTGACAGATACACGCTATCCAGTATCTGAAACTTTCAAGTGCTTTGAACTTAGTATAGCTTTTTTTTCCCTTTTGCCTCACTGCGGAGAAAGTAGCATGTGAAATGTTGCTACTTGGTATGTTATCTAGTAGATACTGAAGCTTGTAGATCATATGCCAAATTTAAAAATAATTTAATTGCTAAATGCAGCTATTGCGAGATTTTGTTCTTTAATGTTGTAGCGTATTAACAATTGACAATTGTTTGTCAATACTGTACAGGTTTCAAGATTTCCTCTTTCGTCCCTCCTGTAGCTCACTTTCACTTCATATTTTTCTTCTGAGTAAAGATGCTGCTAATACTTGAAGGAGTTCTACTTACTGGAACCATCATGTTTAAATTCAAACAGAATTTTTAAACAACGTATTATTTTGAGTGGCTTCAGTCACTAAAACTTCAGGCATTTCTGTGCTTTGCTGTGTATGGGTTGTGTGCTACGTTTTCACTATTTCACAGCACAGCCATGTGAAACAGCAGTTCTGTGAAATACGAAAACCTAATTTCACTGTAACTGAAATAATTGGGTATTAGCTTGGCATTAAAGTCTCATTATGTATCTGTAATTGTCTGCAGTGTGTTCTGAGAAGTTTTGCAAACGATGCTAGAAATATTGTCCAGATATTCAAAGTGCTGCAATTAGATTGAAAAGGGTCACTGTAACTGGACTACTTATGTCAGCCAATTTCTGTGCTCGACCAACACGCGTTTTCTTGCTGCGGAACACGTGTCCACCACCATTCCCCTGATTCTTTGCACACCACCAGAAATAAGGCATATAAAAACACTTCATAAATAGAAAATCAATACAAGAACAGCACTTCTTTAACTGCTTCATTGCGCAGTTGTATTCTATAATGGAAGTTTCTCTATCTGTAAGTGTATGGTTATGTACTTTTTCTGGTCAGATCTAGATTTTCTGAACCAATGTGACCCAAATCTAGCTTTTTTTTGAGCCCAAGTAGTTTGCTTGCTTTTCTTAGAAAAATTCTGGTATTGGTGTTTTGTTTTGGTTTTTTCTTGTCACCAGTAAGCTCTACTGAACTATTCTCTTTCAGTGGACAAGGGAGTCTGCTCCAGCCATTCATTTACTATAGGTTTCTTACATTACGCTACTCTTCTCGGCGAAATCCGTACTGTCGGTAAGTACTAAATTGATTTTGGAAGTTAACTATGTTAAACTGCATAGTGCTTAGGCATTCAGATGCTTTTCATTTTAAAATGAATGCAGAACTCATAATACTACATCTGCAAGTGGCAATTATAGAATGTGAAATACCTGGATGTTAAATAAAACCTTGTCTGGTTAAAGATTAGATTTTTTTTTTTGTGTAAGTGATCAGAAATGTACCATCATTCTTAAATGGGAGCTTTCAGAACATGCTTGGGTAATTAAAACTACACTTTGCAAGAAGAAGGTCTTTCTTTTTAGAAAGATATCCTTATTTTTAGATTCTAGGTACATCTGGGCCTAAGCCCATATAGGAATAGGCACTTAAAAACTTGTGTAATATTGAAAGAAAAAAAATCCTGTGGATGATCTTGAACATGTTCATTACCTTCTTTAGTTAAATTCATAAATAGGGCTAATTATATTTGAAATAGAACCTTATTGATTATGAAAGTTGGTCAAGCCAATATTATTGCTTTAGACTTTGAAATCATAAATATTTCTATGAGCGTTTTCTCAGGTGAGTGGTGCTGTCTCAGAAGTTTTCTTATGACCATTGCATAGCATAAGATTTTGTGAATGTACTTTCCAGTCTACTTGATCAGAAAATGGCTTGCTAAAGTGCCAAGAAAGTGGTTTTGGCTGCCATGATATGCAAAGACAGGTCTGAGAATCATAAGCTTAATTGTCTTCTATTCCCTATTTTTGCGATAAATCAGTTGTTCCATCCTACTACATATATTTATTTTTAACTGACACCAACAACATCTACAAAGTTTCTTTAGTACTTTGGTATCTAAAAATAATTTAAGCTGTGCAATACTAAAATTGACTTTCAGTAGAACTAGTTTATCCAAAATGTTCTGCTGGCATTTTTGTAGTTTTAAGGGAAACTGGTGATGTGGGTTTTATTTCTCATGTCTGTCTTCTAATAGTTGCTTCTGCAGTGCAGGGTTCTTGCATATGGGCAAGAAGTACCACAAACACACAATTGCCTCCCAACTCCTTACACCATTTGTGATAAAGCATTATTCTTTTCTCTCTTTTTTTATAGTGCTTTTATAGTCTTTTTTTTTCCTTTTGATTTTTTGCTTGAAGGTGAAGTTTCTCTGCTGTCTCTAGCTCAGTAGCTTCCAGTTGAGGATGGATATAGAGTTAGCTAAAAGGTTAATGTTTAAAAATCAAGAATTCTGATGCTCTTGGAAGATACTGCAGCACTGAATTGGTCTAAAGAATTTAACTTAAAATGTATGTGTGTGTGTGATGCTGAGAAAAGAAGTGAATTAAAAAGATATATGTAGATAATACTTCTGATAAATGTTGTAGGATTTTAAAACTGTCTTTAAATCTGATTTTTCAGGACTCTCTTCACCGAGCTCAGGATTGTTGTTGAACACTTAATAATGAAGCCCTCATGCCCTGTTTTTATAAGAAGACTATGCCTCAGCGGCATTTCCTTTATAAGCAGATTGGCACCAACTGTTGCATAGCCAAATTCAGGCACTTGTGTTTTGTGAACATTATGAGCAGCTGGCACTTCTGCTGATGATTGGAAATTCCTGGTTTTACACTGGTCTCACTCCAGGCTGTATAGAAATACATACATGCTTTTCTTGGAGATAATACAAAATTTAGCATATCAAAAACAAACAATAGAAACTTAAAATTACTGTCCTGTATTGTAATTGATAAAAAAGTAGCTGCATTCTACCTAAAATGTGCCCAATCATGCAAGTTTGTTGTTTTGTTTTGTTTTTTAAATCAAGGATTGTTTGAGATTGATTGAAACTTATTATTAAGAGATCTGTGCTCACTAGGTTTATGTTAGTTGGATCTAACTTTAGCTACTTTAGGATGTCTCCAGTGGATAGCAGTTGATACACATACCTATGCAGTACACTTTGGACAGTATTCTTCTGCTTACTAAATGTATCTGTGGAACTATTTTGTCCAATTTACTATACTCTGTGTAGAAATACGGCCCACTTTGAAGTTAACACAAGGGAATAAAATCTATCAAGCTGACAGACGTAACACTTTTTCTGAAGGAGAGGCTATTTTTGTTAATAATACTTAAAAAGAACTCTCCCACATTTCTACCTTGTGACATAATCTTACATTACGCTGTTGGAAGAAACACCAAGACTGATCACAGAAAACTGTGCAGTTTTCTTGTCATAACAAGTTGTTTTACTGAGCCAAACTGCTGACCTGTAGGATTTTCAGATAAAGATGGAATGCTTAAACTTTTAGCCATGTCTCAAATGAACTAATCAATGTAAATGAAGTAACTTTTGCAGAGTCATTGCAGATTGGTTCTTGTGTCCACACAAATGTGAGACTGCAGTAATTCAAGCATGTTAGCTTTTTAGAAAATTAATCTGTAGTTAGCTCTATATAAATTGTTATTCCAGTTTCTGAGACCCTCATTGTGATGGAAAATTTGCATAAAGAATTGCACCTGTTTAGGCAGCTTCTGAAACAAATGGGTGTAGGATTTCTTGGCATAAATCCATCTGATGACTGATCTGAAGCCAGTGTCATGACTACAGAAGTGAATATTAAATTAAGTGCATAAATTAATTACATTGATGATGCATTCACCCAGCAGCTGAAGGGTAGGTCATGGAAAAAAAATACTGTCTGAACACAACTTCTTTCCAGAAATTCAAGGCAAAATATTTGCTGAATTTTCTGTAGTTAGCATTAGTATTGTAACTGCATAAAATTAAAGGGCTTTCATTGGCCCTTTGTAAACTTCTGTAGCACTGAACTTAACTATTCTTCCATGGTCAGAGAAACCTTATGTGAAACTCTTTCAAAAACAGTCTTGAAGCAAAGTATTTTCCTGTACCTATTGAGTTATCTTGTTTGTGATGTGGGTTATCATTCAGACTTTCCAGTTGTATTAGTTTTTAGATCAGAGCCATGCATTTATAAACTTTTTTCATTTTTTTGCTCAACCTCTTGGAAAAGTTGGTAATTGAATATGATATTCTTTGACTACCTGTCTTGCTCTCTGAACATGATTAGCTATTTATAGAATACTTGCACACTGCAGAAGCAACTGCATGCAGTTAATGCTCTACAGCTGCTAAAGACTTGCAATGAGATTGATTATATGTATATCCTGTAATTTGAGGATTTTATAAAAACTAAAATTTCTACTGCAATAAAAGGAGTGTTAAATGTAACTCGCTAGGCTCTTCAGGCTCATTGTCTCTCTTAACACAACTTACTGATGCTTGAACCTGGAAGTTGAGCAGAGTGCTGTCCTGTGTGTATGTGTGCATGTTCTTATATTCCCAATGCTGCTTCTGAATTGGGATATAATGTCTTGTGCATTTCTAAATTATTTTAAAGGGAATTTTTGCCTTCTGAAGTGCAAAAATTTATGACCCTTTCCTTCAAAATCTAACCCAAGAATAAGCACTGCAACAATGGTATCTAATCAGAGAAAAAAAATCCATACCTACTTATTACTGTTTCAGTTCCTCAGCATGATTCTAGACATGTTGCATGATGTGTTTTTTGAATGGTGACATTAGACTCTCTTCAGCTGTTTGCACCACTGCGATTTAAAAATTAATTTGGTCATCTAAGTTGATCCCCCATACTGGGAGTGAAAGGCAAATAAATGTAATTACTGTAAGCAAAACAACATGTTGCTTCTGAGCAAATTTTTGTGGTCTGACTGCTGTTACAGGTGCATTCTATGGTTCCCTAATTGTATGATGTTACTGAATTAGAGACGAGTCTAAACTGGATCCAATGTAATGCAACTGAAGGATGCTAAGTAGAGATCCAAATCAGTGAATGCAGGAGAAGGATTAAAAGGAGTAAATGAATGACAATGCTGTGAGTAAAGAGTTGGAAGACAGTGCTATGAAGCAGAACTTAGGTGTGGATACTGAATTTGTATTAAGTCTTGAAAATGGACCAAGAGGAGGAAATTTCGTAAATGGGATTTGATTTAGCCAGTACTATATTCTTGGTTTTGCAAGGAGTTGCTTGATAAATGAGCAGCTTGTGGCCTGGTAAAACTTAATTCTCTGATGTGCCAAGAAAACATGGAACAATATTGTAAGAATAATGTTCAAACCAAATAAATAAGGCAACTGACTTGTGCTCTGCATCAACTTTGATTTTTACTGTAGCCTTTCAGCTGCCTAAGTGGTAACACCGAGTTTCCTCAATGCTGGCAAAAACATTGTGTCCTTGAGCCCGCTTCCTCACCACAGTTTGTGGCTGTTTCTATTCTAATTATTAAATTAAACATAAAATGCTGGTTGTATCCTGATAGCTTGAGGTTTTTTTGATGAAGAGAGCTGTATGTTTATGCTGCTATGCTGTCAACAGCTAGCTGTAATGCAGAGGCTGTGACAGAAGTCTGTGACTGTAGAGAAATTTTGCAACTGACCATAAAGTGCCTGCCAACTCCAAACTAAAGCAGAAGAGTTTTTGTATTACTGAAAGGTTACCTACCTAATGTGATAACTGTTTCCACTAGTATAAATCACACTGCTCATTGCTTTTTGTCGTCTTAGCTTTCATAAATTAAGTGCTGTTGCATAGATTGGGTAGCCCAACCCCTTGCTCTGTACAAGTTTTCTGTAGAAGTGATGTTCCAGTATAATAGTTGTCTGTTTTCATCTGTAGATAAGGTATCAGGAGCCATTGGGTCTGTTTGAGTAGCTAATGCCAGTTGGGATTTCTTACACAAAAGTAACTCACCAATATATCCATCCTCTCCTTTATTGCCTTTTATTTAATTTTATACATTTATTGTCATTTCTGTGCTGTCAGTTTTATGTTTTGCTCCCTTCTTTGATGGGTGTTTAAGTGGAGCAGTATCTGTTAATGTTTTAAGGATTTAAATAAAAATTATTATAATTATGAATCACTATTTCTTCCAACAGTTTTTGAGCTGCTAACTATGTATGTGATAGTACTGTCCAAACAAGTAACGTAGCCGGTTATTTTGTACAGTCTGTGTTAGACCCTTTTATCGTTAGGCACCTGTATTGCAACATTTGCTGTACAGATGCCATGTTTATTAAGGAAGTTCTTACCCATTTTACAGACAGGAATGGAGACATAGAATGAAAGAGCGCTTGCCTGAGTGGATGTAAGAGTTCTGGCAGAGCAGGGAGCAGAAAAAAAGAGAGTTGGACAAGTGCCCAGAGGAAACTCTGGTTTGTTTCTGCTCTACATAGGACGTGTTAGTCCTGCTCCTAAAATAATACTAACTGTGGGCTTAAATACTTTAAAAAATACTGTACCTTGCTCAGTTAAAAAGTACTTTATCATACAGTGCTCAAGATTAAGGGTGAAGAAGACCATTGCACTAGAACAGCATGTTCTTTTAAAGTGGTGTCAAAAATTGATTTTCACGTGCAATGCTGGGTGTGACCCTTGTATCATCATCTCTGACAAAAAATCATGCTACAGCGTAAGATCCCAAGCACTTAACATGCTAGATGGTACTAGGGCATGCTAATCTGTTTTAATTGTCTATAATTTTTAATTGTTACGGTACACCTATTTGTGGTTAAACTATATAGACACTGAAATTGGTTAGTGTATCTTTGTATTGTAACTTCTATAGTGCTATAATTTTCTTAAAGTCGCAGGAACAGTCAGGCCTTCCTGTTTTAAATTGCCTTTTAAGGACAGAACCTTAAGCAACCCTTTATTTCAAAGATGGAAAGATATCAGTATGGATAATGTAATACAGTTTAATCTTAAATGTGAATTCAAACATCTTTTTCATAAGATCTCAGCATTACTTATTAACTTCTCTGCTGAAGCTAGCTCTGTGATAACTGCACAACATGGCAGATGTTGTGCAGGTAAGGGAGTTTCATTGCTTAGTTCTGTGCCATCCAGATGGTATAAACTTTTAAAATTAATTGAAAAATTCATCTTTTACTTGTATTCAAGGACTGAGGCACAAAATGCTAATGTAAGGGCTCAGAGGGGAAATACAGTTCTCCTGCATATTTGAGAAAATGTGAAGCCCTTTCAAGAAAATCTAATAAACATAATAATCGCAGGCTGCTGACACTAAGGAAAAAGCACCTCATTCGCTCTTTCTTTTATGCAGCGATTTACTGGTCCCTACTGATTTTCAAATTGGATCACTGAAGTAAATTATCCATACCAGTACCTCTGAAAGAAAGCACTGGGATCCATATATGTTCAGTGCTGTGCTTAAATCAGCAAGAATGATAAATTTGATGGTATGAAATTGGAAATACCAAGGGCTTCTCTCAGTGAATGAGCAAGTATCTCCATTTGTAATTTATTGTGACCATTTTTCACAGTATGTGCTTTGTTTGTCAAATATTTATTTTGAAACAAATTAAATAGCTTTCTGTATTGATGCTTATTGTTTTGTTGATGTTCTTGAAATCAAATTGTGTATTTTTTCTGGATTTTAAATATTACCAGTGTGTGTTGCAAAACAGCACTTATTTAAGTTCAAACATCTGAGTGAGTTTGAGTTACTGACCAACAGCTTTGTGTTAAATGTTCCAGGTGCATGTTGGGTGTTGGCTTTTTGTGTGTGTTTAGAATAGTGCAGGATGCAGTGAGCTACTGCAGCACCTCATTTACTTTTTCTAGAGAAATAGGAAGATTAAGGTGTATATCAAAACCAAAAAAAAAGCTGATCCCTGTCTTTAATTCATTGGAACTATTCTGCTTTATATCTGGCATATGTAATACCAAGTCCTGTGGAAGGAAATTTACCTATGTGCCCAGTTTACTGCCATATTTTCAGTGCAGGTTTTAATACAGAAAGTTGTACATTGGTATTTTGGCAAAAGTCCTGTCCTTTTAATTTTAAAATAGGTTACTTTGTGACTATGATTACATTGTACTAAGTAGGTGCTACTGCTGAACTGAAAATGAGTCGTGGTTACTGCTTAAATACTTGGAATTTTTGTCAGGATAATAATAATTTGTTTTGCAGCTACGAAGTAAAGTTGTGAACCAGTGTTTTTAATAACATGACCCTCTTCTTCGTGGGCTAGGCTTCGCTCACTGGTGACGGCACAGTTAGTAGCTGACTTCTGTTCAACCCAAGGGCCAACCAGATGGGCTTTATTCTACCACACCGGGCTACCACCATACAACTGGAGTTTTGTAAAAGCAGTAGTGTGGACTGTATTTTGAGGAGCCACAAAAGACTTTATCATCTCTATCATAGCTTCCATGTGCCTGACCACAAAAACTTGCCTGTGAGGTGAAGTGTTGGAACAGTCCAGACTCTTGCCTGGCTTGAGGAAACTGCTTTCCTGGAACAAATGCAGATCATGGCATTTTCATTTGCTGTATGTGTTCCTATGAATATTTGCTCCTGTTCCTTTGCCAGTGTTAAAAGCAGGAGTATGTTAGATGAAGATGATACATCAGTTAGTTGAGATATTTCACAGGAAAATTAAGCTGAAAATCAGAAATTGTAGAAGATGCAGGACTAGATTATCTGCAGGGGTTAAAGCAATATCAGCTGTAGTTTTCATGAAGGTAGAAATGCAATAGAAAAAGAAGGAAGAAGAATGGGGAGAAAAATAATGAGAACACAGAATCATAGAGTATGCTGAATTGGAAAGGACCGATCAGGATTAGCAAGTCTGACTCCTGGCCCTACTCAGTCCACTCCAAGAGTTGCACCAGTTCTGTGATAAACAGATACCTGGAAATCCTGCTGGCTGCTCTGTTGCTTTCACAAACCCCAGTTCACCATTCATGGTTTTATGCCATCAGTATCCTCTGGATAGTACTTAAGTTTTCAAGCTGTAAATTATACATAATTTATTCTCCATTAAAATACTATCGAAATAACCACATTGGACAGGAGCTGACAGTCTAATCTTGGTTTACTTAAAATAGAAAACAGCTGCAGTGGAATTATGTGTTCTTCTCTATTATGTTTGAAGCTTCTGTAGTGAAAAAGTAAAGAAAGAAATGCTCTGGGCTTCTTGTCTTGTCTTTTTTTTTTTCTTGGCAGTCTGGGGGAAGACCTCATATATGCAACTCATGAGGTTCTGTCCTGATGTATGTTTGCATAGAACAAGATATTTGTAACTTAGTATTTTAATATTTTTGGATTTAATTTTTTTAATCTAGAAAATTTGACCAAACAGATGTCTCTGTATTACAATCCCTTTCAACATACTTTCTGCTATAACAACTTCAGTTAGGTTCTGACTAAAGCACAACAAAAATAATTGTGAATCCTTTCAGTGATAAAGTATAAATTAAAGCCATTAATGAAAAGTTTTTTGTAATGGCAGATGGAAATCTGAGGTTGACTTTCTGAATTTTCATATGTCTACGGGCATTTTCAATTGTGTAACTGTATAATGCAGAGAAATATTGAAGCCTTAGAAAACTACAGGTACAGCAACAAGCATCAAGTTCAGCATGCACGTGTTTGAGCATCCAATGGCTCTATTCACCTTTCTAATTATCTCAGATTTTTTAACATCACTCTGGGGCAGAGGTAAGACATTCAGTTGCATCAGTGTGTATGTACTGTGAATGGATGATGTGTATGTATACTTACAGCAGTAGATACATGACTAAATAAAATGTAGTACTTTGAGGGTTTTTCCTCGCTTTGGGAAATATTAATACACTTTGCACTTCATGATGAAACAGCCTCTTCCTGTCCTCTGGTGGCCTTCTCTCTTTGCAGAGTGCTACATATTTTTAAGGGAAATAGTTGTTAAAGAAGATTCTTGCACTGCACAGGTGCTTCTAATATACTGCCTTTATGCACTTCAAAAGTACTAATTGAGCTTATTTCACATTCTTGTAATTATTTTTTTTTCTTACAAGCAAAAGAATCGAGCTGCTTTTAAGCTGGTCCTTGCTTGGTTCATGTAAGAAATTATAGGACAAGTGGAGTAGCAAGAGAATGAACCTGATGATGCAAGAAGCTTCCTCCAGTCCTGTGTTCTTATGCATGTCTACATATTACTGTAAAGAATTGAGTAGTTGTTTCAGTATTTTATGTATTATGTACCTGGTATTGTTTTAAAGAACTTTAAACTAGCTTTCTGCTTTTGGATGAAGGTGAGTGCTTCTAGCCTTAAGAGTTCTTTTTCCTTACTCAGAGGCTGGAAATTTTATTTGATTATATGATTTGTCTATTTGAAATGAAATGGAGTTCTTCCTCCATGTGCTAATTTTATTCCAAACCGCTGACCTCTAGTGGCTGGTTTGCAACTATGAAGCTAAAAATTTTAGTAAGTGCTCCTCCTGAGTATTGGCTACAGGAAAGTAATTTTCCATTTAAATTTCTCAGGAGAATAATGCCTCTTCATGATTTATTGTCCTTTGGCTGTCACTTGCTGCTGCTGGGGTTGAAACAGCTTGTTGAGCACTGCTGCCCCCAGTTCAAGAAACTGCAGATGACGGCTGATGTTCAGGTGAATCAACTGCATGTGAATAACTGAAAACACTTATCCATGTGCTGAAATGAAAATATTTTCTTTTAGTTTATGTAGATCTTTGACCCAGTGACCATGAAACAGCTTTACAGACCTGTGTGACTCAGAGTGGTGCTATACAAGCTTCTGTAGATTCACCATTCCATGCTTCGTAAGAATCATTCCCCTCATGCACCTGCCCGCCACAAAATATTGTCTCATTTTCAGTGAATTTAAATGTTTTGCCTGAAAAACTTAAAGGCTGTTTGGGATCACTGGACACTATGTATTCACACTTTTTTTTGTACTATTGGTATGTAGCTGCTTTGTGTTAACTGTATATGTGTAGGATCATAGAAGGTACAAAAATCAAAAGTCTTTCCCTTTTCCCTTTTTTCACCTTGCTATGCTGTATGAGAGACCCACAAGGCAGGATATGATGGGAATCCTGAAGAGTAATTTAAACTATATTAAGTCAATACCATCAGCTCTCCCTGTGGATCTGGGGACATTGAAAGTCTCTCTCCACTGTATGAACTTGAAATATTTAATGAATTTCAGATTAAAAAATATTCAAATTGGCTTTATATTACTTCATTTTTCATAAAACAAACACTAAAATCCTTCATTTCTTATTAGCTGTATCACAGATTTCTTGCTAGGCAGTAATATTGGAGAATTTCATCATGATGCACTCTTGTAGCTTGAGTAATACAGTCAGTTACTGAGTTATTTTAAATAAACAGGAATGAGAAGAAAGTTTTCAAAGGTCTATATTTCAATCCAGTCACCTGTCTTTCTTGATCTGCAAGCAGTTCTATGTAAACTTTTGAAGTGTCTCCATAAAACAGGTTCTAAATCTTAAAAGGTTGTAACCATAGTCCCTGTTCTTCCTGAAGACCTGGTAAGGCAACTTAACCTTATAATTTTTTGTAGGCAAGGTAATATGCTGTATAAAAAAGGGTTCTAGAGTTTTTGCAAAAAGAGGCCTGAGGAAATGACTGACATGGTAGCAAGTCTCCCCCTCTTATAAGCAACACACCAAGATCTTCACACAATTGGTATATGAGTGTGGAACCTCTGTCCCCTAGACAGAAGTTCAGATGGCACAAAAGTCCATGTACAAGCATGGTATATAGAAATAATATTTTTTTATCAGTTTAGCATTTAGCAACTTGAAAGTGAATGAGACTTAACTTTTTTTTTTACTAGCTTGATTTTATGAAATACAGGCTTAAAGTAGCCATTGAATAATCATCATTCAAAATTAAACCTTAGGATGCAATTCCAGCTACATTGACTGAAAAGATCTCACCAGTTTGCTGTATATAGTACTCTTTGCCACAGGGAAAAAGTTGTTAAATGCAGTTTGGATGTCCTGAAATACCATATCATTTAGGATGTTTCTCTGTTCATTGCTAGTGATTGATAACTAATGGTTGAGATGCTCATAAATAAGGCTGATAGTTTTTTCTTAGGATGCTGCAGCTGCATGCCAGGAGTCTTGGTAATTCATTATCAATTGCTTTATGTACTTGGCTATTCCATGCAGAATAGGCTATTATTGGTGCTCTTTTACTTGCTCTTTGTCTCCATCAGCTTTCAGTGTTTGCCAGTATAAAGGGTCACGCACAGCAGCTGATTGTGTAAATCCTGGTTGATCACCACAGTGTTAATATCTATTAATCTGTCTATGGTATTTCAGTTTTATTGTTTTCCTTCCTGTGTCATATTTACAACACCAAAACCAGAGAAAACAAATTCAGTTATTCAGATGGATAAAAGAACATGAAATAGTAGTTCCATTTGTTCTTAGAGAGGGAACGATAAACATAAACTTAGCATCTCTTCTAGAGTATAGCAATGACTCTTCAGGAATTACAAATGTTTCAAGAATTTCTAAATGCTTTCAAACATCTTTATGTAGGGGAAAAAAATAGGGAACTCTTAACCTCCTCTTTATTTTTGTTTTTTACTGTTAGGCTCTTGCCAAAATAACAAGCAGCCAGCAAAACACGTATCAGCTTCATGTTAGACTCCAACTGAAATTGGTGAACTGACCTCGCCTGTGCTACTTTACAACCTGCAGTCAGTTTAGTATTTAACTCTAGTGCTGTACATCTGGTACTTAACGATACAGCATCTGTTGCAACACTCCTGATTCATTTGGTATGGCTGCAGTTGTACTACTGGGAAGATGAGTGTAAATTATTCTGTGGAAGTATTTTACTTCAATCTGCATCCCCTGGGCTTCTAGGAAAACTTGTTTTGGCAATACTACTCACTGGGTGGCTGGTAAAGATGTGCCAGCAAACTTTGTTCAAAATCTAATTATGTATGTTAAAGACAGGCACTGTAATAACTCTGTTTAGTGATCAAATGCTTTGTGGATTATAGGGTACATTAATTATCCAAATTCCCTGTCAAGCTAACTTCTGGTGAGCTCCCATGTTCCTCCCAGTGTGCAAATGAAGACAAGGAAGCCTGAGATTTTCTCAGTCATGTAAACCAATATCAAAGCTATACTGGAAAAAACCCTTTTTTTTAATAGAAGAGTATAATACAGTGCCAGTGGAACTGATTACAGGCATGGTCCTGAGCCAGGCTGTAGGTGAGCAGGGCAGTAGGCGTCACAGCTGGGCACAGGCAGCCCTTACAACCCTGGAGCACACGATCAGCCACACGGTACTCTCCCTGGAGGAAGACATAATTTTAAATCTTATTTTAAGCACTGATCTGCGAAGTGCATTTTAGGGAATGGCTTAGGCTAGGGGAGCACATTTTTATATAGAAATCATGCAAACAGATTTAGTGTACGTGCTTTAATGTTATCTATGTCCATGGAAAGGCAATGAAGCTGGTGAAGGGTCTGGACCACAAGTCTTGTGGGAAGTGGCTGAGGGAGCTGAGGCTATTTATCCTGGAGAAAAGGAGGCTCAGGGGAGACCATATCACTCTCTACAACTGCCTGGAAGGAGGTTGTAGCTAGATGGAGGTCAACCTCTTCTCCCAGGTAAGTGACAGGACAAGAAGATGCAGTCTGAAGCTGCGCCAGGGAAAGCTTCGATTGGATATCGGGAAGAATTTCTTCATAGAAAGGGTCATTAGATATTGGAACTGGCTGCACAGGGAAGTGGTGTGAGTCACCATCCTGGAGGTGTTTAACGAAAGACTGGATGTGGCTCTTAGTGCCGTGGTGTAGTTGACAAGCTGGTGTTCGGTCACAGGCTGAACTCGATGATCTCTGAGATCTTTTCAACCTAATTATTTCTGTGACCCTATTAAAAAATTGTCTAATATGTTTTCACTTGTGCTAACAAATTCAACGCGCGTACGTTTGTTGCACGTACCCGAAGTGCCGCTGGCGCCGCCGACCCGCTTCCCGGCGCCACGCGGCGCAGGCGCGGCGGGCGGGGCGGGTGAGTCAGCGGCGGCCCCGCGGTGCCCCCGCACATCCGGGTGCCGCG
>VXAZ01008545.1:27655-99521 GCA_013399875.1 Gymnorhina tibicen | reverse complement strand
TTCCTTTCCTGCGGGGGGCGGGCCGCTGCGCCGCGCCGGCCGGCCGGCCGACCCCCGCCTGCGCCGGCCGAGGCTCGTAGGGAGCTGTGACGGAGTTGCGCGCTCGCCTGGGGCACAGCGAGTGCCGGCGCTCGCAAGCGGTGGCGGCAGCCGGGGTCCCTCCCGGGGTGGTAGCACTGCCCTCGGCTGCGGGCACCCGCGGGCCGCGACCCGCCGAGAGCGCCGGCTGCGTTCTGAGGGTCGGCTTTAACAAGAAGGAAAACGTGCAGGTGTTTTGCGAGCGCAGTGCCGGGCCGGGGTGTCCTGGGCCGGGCTGTGCCAGCCCCGCCTGACGTAAAGCGGGCACGTCATTCCTCTGCCGGGGCTGAAGTTTACAGTAATTACATAAAATGTAGCTCGGTCTTACAGGGTTTGTGTTGGTCCGAGGAGCGAGCCCCGGCTTTTCCTTCAGGCCACAGATCTCATAGAATTTGAATTCTGAGCAGTTTTGCCCCTTTTCGTGTAGTCACGGTTGAATTGCAGCAAATGCTCTTTTTCTTTAATGCTTTCTTGTGTGTGCACGGATTAGTAGGAAAAATGCCCTCTAAATGTGCTGATTAAGTTTCCCCTTTTCAGCTGCTCCAGTATGACCAAAGCTTAGGAGACAACACTGCTCATCTTGTGCCGCGTATTTTTTGTAGTGTTTTATAAATTCGCAATCAGTAAGTTCAGTGAACTGCGTTGAGTATTAAGGGCTTTTGTCACATTTGCGACAACAGTAATAGCTGTCCTTTTTTGGTGAAGTTTTCCTTCCGTAAGGTTCAGGTTGGTGCACGTAGACATGCAGGTGTGCAGAAGACTAAAAATAAAAAGGAAGATGTTGACACTTACGAGGAAAGAACAGTTCTGTAAAATATCTTTTTTTTGTGAGAGGTGTGTTATTCATAATTAAGTGGTTGTGCTTTGTATGACTTTATTTACTGGCACCTCTTAATTATTTTTAAAAAGGTATTTATTTTTTTAGTGAGTACTTTCCAAAGAAGCCAGTTTCCCTGCTGCATTTCTGGTTGAAGGTGTTATTTACCCTCTCTACAAAAGTGTTGTGCTCCCTAAAAGAAACTGGTTGCTAATACAGGTTGGTCTGTACTGCAACTCTACTTTTGACTAAGCTTTTGAAATTAAAGATTGCCTACCCAGGGTGGTTTCTCAATGGATGTTTCGCGTAGTTAGTTATCTTGTAATTTGTCTGTTGTGAATGTTGCAAAATTTAAGACACTTCCCTATAAAATGTTTTGTATAATGTTGTGTGCTTTTCTGCAGGATTTCTGTAGCAACTGTATAATTTGCACACAGTTCAGTTTTTCTTCATTGGTAAGCTGTTATTTGTACAGAGTGTGCACAGAGTGACATGAAATGGCTGATAGTTTTGTAGTGGTCTGTATTTGTTCTTTTATTAATATATGGTTTTTAAAGGTTTTTAAAATATATGGTTTTTGAGGCAGTATGACTAGAATGGGACTTGATGTATCAGAAAGCCGATCTTGTCGAATAGCTTTGTTTTTTGTTTTTTGTGGGTTTTTTTAACCCTTAAGGTCATCCAGAGGTCTCTGGAAAAAGTGCGTGCTGGACTGTGGGAAAAACCTCCTAATGTCAGAATGAAATTTAAAAGTGGGTGTTTGAAGGGAGGTAGTGAGAGCATGCTATGTACTCTCATTTTGTAGTTCGTAAACACGAGTAAAATAAGCATGGATCAGTACTTACAAGCTAACTTTCCATAACTTATGCTGGTAGAGCAGGACCGCTTTCCCTTCTTTTTCCTTCCAAAATGGCTGCCTGAAACAGCTTTTTTTCTTCCCCTTGTTAGGATGGCAAGTTTCAATGAAAAGTGGGAGCCTGTCTTATATTCTACCATGCAATCGCCTGCCTGTGCAGTTGATGAGTCAAGTGAGAGTTTATACCTCTAATGGTCAGAAGAAAGATCTTGGATCAGAAGATACAAATGGATCAGCCCGTGGAGAAACCCTGCGTAAAGTTGAAACAGGTAGTACTAAGCTACAATAAAGAGTATGTATAAAAATGTAAAAGCTTAATGTATTTAGTGATAACATTTTTCTTTCAATTGTGTGATATTACAATTGCAAAATTCTCAGTAATTTTTGGTTGTGGGCATCTATATAGGAAATTCAAATGCATAAGCAGGGAGGAATGCTGAAATTGATTTCTTTGTCATTCTGATATTTTAAGGGTTTGAGTTTAGAGTAATCAAATTTAAAGTGGTGATGGAGAAAATGTGGATGTTGAAAGGGATTAAGTAATTTAAGGGGTAAGAAATGGAATGTATTACTCATCTTTTACCACTTTGCTTGCTTATTTGAATTTTTTTGGTAGTATTTCAGGTATGTTGTGTCAAAGGAACTAATGATAAAGACTGAATGAGTGTCACTATTGAGCAGTGTGGCATCTCAATGCCAGGCTATAAATGACGGGTAAAGAAGGTTGAGCTGTTTCATCTGCTAGAGCTTCTAATCTGACAGTTGTTAGAACTGCAGCATTCACATGAAACATTTGATACATTGTGCATAACCTGACCCTCCCTGCTGTTCGATTGTCGATCTTGTGCTTGTTAAGTGCTTGTGAAATTTAGAACTGTCTTGTCCTTGCTCCATCGTAGCATCCTCTATTTTTGATGCTTATTAACTGTGGGACTGCACAGATACAGGCTCAGAAGACTGTGCTTAAGCGATAACAGATGCTTTTCAAAATGAAAGCTCTCTTTCTTCGTGCTTTTGTCTACAATGGAGTGGTCTTCTAAAGAAAATTTCCTTTTCCTCCTTGTCAGGATAGCAGATATTTTTTCCTTCTTTAGTAACTTGTAAATTCCTGGGGCTTGCAACAGTCTTTAAAAGCTAGTAACTAGCCAGCTAAGAGTATTACATTCTAATGTTTGGAAGTACAAAAGTGACTCTTAAACGTTGTTCAGTCCTGAAGGTTCTACCATATCAACCTCTACTTGTCTGAAAAACAGTGATTGTGAATTGAAGTATTCTGTATCCTTTTCCCTCAATGATGCACCCTGATTTCGTTCAGTCTCTAAGCTGAGGCAATAAACTTTGAAAGGGTAGTTGATGTATGTAGATCTCTGTGCATGGATATAATCTTAATATTTTTGTGTCTTTTTCTCCCCCTCTGGAATCTTGTGACCCAATCTTTTGTTAAATAGTGTTTGTGATGTTTCTTTTAATGGTATAAATGGTTGTAAATGTTTTTTGAAAAGAAGCTGCTACTCAGTTTTTGCAAAGCAATCTTAGCGGAAGCTTTTATCATGAATATTAATGGATCAGCTGCTTGGTATTTTAAATCAGGTAAGAAAAGAAAGGAAAGGAACAACAAAGGAATTTTTTTTCTTTTGTTTTCAAGTGAAAGGTGTGACTGTTTAAGGAATCCTAGTTGGTTATGGTGCACCCTTATTTGCTGTGTAGTAAGATCAGCTTCATAAATTTATAAATGTTATTTTTCCAAGAACGTATCCCTGAATTGTTATTAGCTGTAGTTCTCAGTTTCTTTTGGGGTGTTAATTGCCTGACTGAAACATAGTTATGTGGTCCAAGCTTCAAGAGAATCTGATCTTTGAATAATTTGAGTAGCAGCATGTTAAGCTAGGAGTACTTCATTATTTAACACTAACCTGCTTGAAAATATCTTCTTTTTTTTTAAATATATCACTTTCAATAAGGTAATTTTAAATTTTGTTAGTGGTTATGAATATGTGGCAAACCTCCAATGTTATAGAGTGGTAGAGCACAAAAGAGTGGATATGTTGGTTTGAAATATTAGAACCATAAGGTTTTTTGTTCTGAAGGCTATGTTGAGATGTATGAGACAAGGATGTGATATTTGTTTGTATTTTCAAGTAGTACTTCTGGTTTCTAAGTAGAAATGTCACTGAAATTACTGAAATTTATAGTTTTCCAAATATTAATATTCATTTCACTATTGTAAATTATATTTTGGGGTTTTTTTTGATAGAATGATATCCTCAAGTTTCAAAACCAGCTAAAAGACTTTGTTTTCGTTCCAGCTCCAGCTTGTTACATATGATTTGTGGATTTTAGTTTAAATATTCTGTACTTTAAGGAGGTAACATTTTGTAAATGAAGAAGCTTTTGTCCCTTAAAATTGAATCCCAGCTTGGAAGCTCTGAAACACTCTGATACGTAGCAACCATAAGCTGTATAGAATTAATTGTATTTACTAGCCTAAACTTTTGCATAAATTCATCCCAAACCATAAGTGCACTGTTAAAATTTTTTTTTTAATTTGGAATGCTTTCTGAAATAGGTTGCAAATTGGTGTTCTTCTGCAAGCTGCTAGGAGTTTATTGATCAATGCTATATTAAGTGTTTACTTCTGCTTTTTTTTTTGTTTCTGTCTTTTGAGAGTTTTAAATGTTGGAAATCTGGCAAATATATTTAATTGTGTACATCTGATTGTCAGAGTGCAAAGCAATATTAAGATATGTTCTAATGTTATGTCAATCAAACCCTTTACTAAAAAGAAAAGTGGGTACTTCCATATTTACAGTGAGCTTTAATTTTATTTTACAGGACAAGATACAACCAATGCAGGCCAAAAGCAGTCTTCACCTAAACAGCCAATGCAAGTAAAAGGTAAAGAAATACTTAGTGTATTAAAACAGCAAACTGCTGTTTGCTAGTAGTCAAAAAAAAAAAAGTGTAAGCAAACTGTGCCTCCTCTTCAATTGTGTAAACAAGTTATGTAAATAGCATTTTAAAACACACTTATGTGCCAGCTTTGTTTGGTACCCGTTTGTTTGAAAATGATTCCTAAAAAATCAAATATAGCAATCAAATATAGTATTCCTTCTGATTACTCACTCTTCTGTGTTTGTTTGTAATTTTCATTTAAGCTGCAGTGTTCATCAGGAAAAGACTGATTTGTTTGTTCATGTGTTGTCGCAGTCTGTCCTCCTTGTGTGTTTTTTGACATGTCCATTCACTGTCTCAGACTTAATGTGGCTAAGCTGAATACTTGATCTTCCTTGTTCCTTGTTCTAAGTCTTCCTCTGTTCTTTCTTATTACTGAGTTAATCTAATCAGAGTTGCTTCTAAATATATTTTGACCACGTGAACTGCCTAATTGGAGTTCTGTAAAATTCATGTTTGTGTGTAGTAATGTGGTGGGCTTGTTACTGGCTGGACACCAGGTGCTCACCCAAGTCGGTCTATCACTTGCCTCCCTAGTTGGATAGGGTAGAGAAGATGTAATGGAAGGCTCTGAGTTGAGATAAGGACAGTGAGAGATCACTCACCTATTACTGTCATGGGCAAAACACATTGGACTTGGGGAAAGTCAGTTTATTTTATTGTCGGTCTAATCAGACTACAGTACTGAGAAATAAAAACTACATCTTAAAACACCTTCCTCTAACCCTTCACTTTTTCCCAGGCTTAATCTTCTCCTGCTTTTCTCTCCTTCTCACCCCGTGGTGCAGGGGGATGGGGAATGGGAGCTGGCATCAAGCACATTGTCTCTGCCACTCCTTCCTCCTTGGGGAAAGGACTCACTCTTCCCCTACTTCAGCATGGGGTCCTTCCATAGGAGACAGTCCTCCGTGAACTTCTCCAAGATGAGTCCTTCCCTCGTATTGCAGTTCTTCATGAACTGCTCCAGTGTGGGTCCCTCTTCCATGGGGTGTTGTACTTCAGGAACAGGCTGTTCCAGTGTGGGTCCCCCATAGGGTCACAAATCCTGCCAGCAAACCTGTTCCAGCATGATCTCCTCCCTCCAAGGGGCCATAGGTCCTGTCAGGAGCTTGCTCCAATGTGGGCTTCCCACAGGGTCGCAGCCTCCTTTGGGCATCCACCTGCTCCAGTTTTTGGTCCTCCATCAGGAGCACAGCTGCCTCACCACAGGCTGCAGGGGGATTTCTGCTCTGGTGCCTGGAGCACCTCCTCCCCCTCCTTCTGCACTGACCTTGGTGTCTGCAGAGCTGTTTCTGTCATGTGTTCTCACTCTTCTCTCCTGGCTGCACTTGCCATTGTGCCCAGTTTCCTCCCCTGCTTGTTCAATACATTATCCCAGAGGAGCTGCCACTATTTTGATGGACTCAGCCTTGGCCTGTGGTGGGTCCCTCTTGGAGCTGGCTGGCATTGGATCTGCCAGACACAGTGGAAGCTCCTGGCAGCTTCTCACAGAAGCCACCCCTGTAGCCCTCCACTACCAAAAGCTTGCCATGCAAACCCAATACAAGTAAATACATGCTTTAGTCTTCAGTTACATTGTTTAAAAACATGAGTGGGTAAAATAAGAGTATAACATTCTTTCATATTTTTCATTTATCATGACTTGATTTCACTCCATCTTTACTCACTCCATATTTTATTATACTAATAGTTCCTATTGTATTATTGTGAGAATTATGCCATTAAAAACTGCGTTAGATTATTCCTAGCCTTGTATGTATCTAAAGTCCTTCCTGTCTTTCCTCAAAATAAAGAAACATCAAATCATTAATTTTTTTAGTAACAAGGTGAGATCAGTGTTTATGTATATTTTCTGTACACTTTTGTCTACATCCTTTATGTCAATTTCTTTAGATTTATTGTCAATTAGTATACGCATGTGGGGAGAAAATACAAGGTAGATAGGAGAAATTTCTATGAAATAATTGTGAAAATAGATATATCTTTCAGTAAGAGTTTTTCCTCTCTAAATTAAAGATGTGCAAGGAGGAGTGTTTATGTTAAGGATTTTGATAGTGTCTAGAAGGTGGAATTCTAATCTTAAAATGCTGCTCTGACATAGAAACTTACTGATCCAAGTACTACTAAGTATTACAAAGGCAGTAACATTTTTAAAGGATCACTAATCTTAAAAAAAAGTCCTTTTTAAGTGGTTTTTTAACATCTTTTATTGAGTTTGTCTTTCTCTTGGAAACACCAAGTAGGATTTTTTTCTCCACATTTACTACAGTTTTATACATTTACTTGAACTAGGAGTAGAATTGTTGAGATACTGTGCAATGTACAATTGTAGTACAATATACACAAAGTACAACATATGATTTATTTTAGTGAAATTTACCTGTATTTCTGAAAGATGAATTAGTAGGTGTTTGACAAATTCATAAGTTGATTTTTAGTAAGGTTAATATGATTTGGGTGTATTATTTTTTTAAAAATAAAAGACGGGAAGTGTTTTTGATTAAAAATTATCAGCCTGTGCTAACCTTAGTAAATGGTGTACTGTTTTTAGAAAATATCTTAAGTTTTTTTCATCACCTTCACTCAGAAGCTTTGTGGGATGAATGTGATTATTCGGGGACTTAAAAAATTGTTCAAGTTCAAACTGGATGAGGGAAATCAGATTATTATGATAAATAGTGATACTTGTACTGTTAGTGCGTCATGGAGAGTCAAGCAATATGTTTTACTGTTAAGCTTCAGTAAGACAATGTAGAACTCTGGGAAAATTTTTCTCAAAGTCTTTAAAAGCAGTATCTTTCTGTAAGTATCCTGTGACTTAAGGAGTAGTTCTGGACCAGCTATAGAAATCATATCACATGAACTTCAGGCGTACCACAGGATTGTGCTCTAAGGTCTTCTCACCAGTAGGATCTGAGCTTTTTGTTTTAAGTTGTATTCTGTAATGTTAGTTATATTACAGTGTTGGTTGGTTGTGTTATACCCTTCCGAATGTAACTAGTCTTCCAATAAGCAGGTTTTTAATGCATGTTAGTGTATAGTGATTTACATTTGAGAATTAGATGAAGTTATGTACATACAGACAGGCAGGAAATAATGGCATAAATTTAAAATTCCATTTATAATTTTTCTGAATATGTGTGGTATTCTTTTCCTTGTGCATGAAAATCTGATGTGATAAGGGTACATCTTCTAGATATAAAAAGCATTATAAAAAAAGAACATATGCTTTTAATTATTATAAATGCCCAATGTTAGGAGTACTAATTTTGAAAGTAATAGTTGAGAAAAATGATGTATACAGTCTGTCTCATTTCTCTGTATGCTCTGCAAAGGTCAAAAGTCTTATTTGCAGAAGGTGGACTTGATTATTGGAAAAAATAGAAATGGAGCAGTCTGTTGGTATTTCAGTTGTTAGACCAAGGGTTTCCAGCTAGTCATATTTGAATGCTATTTATGTAGCCAAGCACCATTTCTTACAGCAAAGTTGGGGAAATAGCTGGCAGTGGCAGTTAGATTTGAGAACCCTGAACTACAGCTTAGTAAGTAGCATTTTTGGAGGTAAATCATCCTACTCTTATTCATTTCCACAATGAGGAAGATACCTTGTTCTTCACTGTCAGTTTTCTGTATCACTGGCAAGCATTGTTTTTCAGATTTCCACTTTGAGATATCACAGTATGACACTAGATTGAATTACTTTTTGAAGTTTCTGGTGTAGTCTCCATGAGTGACTTAACTTGTGCATCTATTTCTTTTTTTAAGTGAAAGCAGTCCTTAAAAAAAGAGAGTATGGACCAAAATACACACAGAATAACTTCATCACTGGAGTCAGAGCAATAAATGAGTTTTGTCTTAAATCCAGGTATGATGGGTTTGAGTTGAGATTTAAATTCTGAATATTTGTTCATATGTGCATGAGAAGTAATTGTGATTGTAAAGTGATTTTGCACAACAACTTTTTCTAAATAATTGTAATTGTAAGTGGCTGAAGTTAGTTCTTGCTTAGTTTTACAGTGGACTAGGAGCTTGCACTTGATTTTCATGTTTCAGTACTTGCTTCTTGAAGTAGTTTATTTGTACCTATGAGACCATAAATCTAGTTGGGGAGACACCTCTGTTCCTCCCTTGTTTTTATATAGTGGTATAGATGCCTTAATGTGTCGCTCAGCATAGGAAATTTTATCTGTTTCCCCAAGTAGCTTTGTTATCTTCAGCCTTTTGCAGCTTGTGCTGGGAGTGTAAATTTTGGGATTAAATTTGTTAATTTTTCTTGTCACATGACTTCTGATTTCCATTTAGAGATGCTAATTCATAAAGCTGCTTGTTTAACGTATGTGCACATTATCAGTTACATACAGATCATTCACTGGATGTTTTATTATTTAGTGTTTTAATACTTTGTCTTCAGTATTTCATAGTATGAAGACATGATTTGGACTTCTGGGTGTGAAAAACAGTAGTTTTCAATAGCCTCCTAGAGATCATTGCTTCATGTTATCTCTCTGTTCTGTTTGAAGTAGACAACTTCACTTTTTTTGTACAGCAAATTAGTAATATCAAAATTGTGGAACATCACCCAGGCATAAAAGTCAAATTAGAATAATACGATCCTTTCCTTGCACTAAACTCTTTGTCCACTTTCCTTAGTGATTTAGACCAGCTGAGGAAAATCAAACGACGAAGTCCCCATGATGACACTGAGACTTTCACCGTGTACCTGAGAGCGGATGTAGAGGCAAAGTAAGAACATTTGAAATGGATGATGAGAGAGAGAAAGGAGTTTTAAAAGTCAGGTTTGCAATGCCAAAGGGCAATAATGTTTTTCATTTTCTGTCTGAACAGATTTTATATCCTGATTATTGTAATAATTACATTGTGCATATAAAATTGGAGGGTATGTTTTTATGCTTGAAAAAAAAGTTGCATGAATAGAAACATTAAGTTACTTTTACTTCATGCAGGTCTCTTGAAGTTTGGGGTAGTCCAGAGGCCCTTGCCAGAGAAAGAAAACGACGTAAAGAGGCAGAGATCAAGTACAGAGAAAGTGAGTATAGAGTTTTCAAGTATCTTGAAGTGTAACAATCAAGTATGATTGTTAGAAATCCACCAGATAGTGTTCTTTTATTGAGAACATGTAAATTTGGAACTAGCAATTGCTGACTAGGTTTTATGGCATAATCTTAGAGTAACATGTTACTATCTGTGCAGATATATTCTGTTACTATCTTGCAGTTTATCATCTTTGTGATACAGCAAGAATGTACACTCAGTTCACATCTATAATTATACACTTTTGGGGGGCTTTAAATTTCTAGATTATAATTTACATTTTCAATGCCTTTGCACTTTTTCTAATTTTTCTAATAATTTTCTAATTCTAATTTTGAAAAGAGTTAAAACTAATCCAAATCTTTATACCATATCATTACTCATTAATTTTTTCCTCTGAAAAGAATTCAGCTTGCCTTTGTGTTTCAGAAGGGGAGAAGTACCCCCAAATAATATTGGTTTTGTGTAATATTATTTTTGTTATCCTTTCTGGTATTATCAATAACATGTACAGCCACATCAGTAGTTTGTAATGTATTTGGATCTGTCTAGTCAGTTAAAATCACACAAGAGGCAGTACTGCTTCAAGATACTTAGTGCAGTTGTGCACCTTAAAATGAGAGGTCAATTTTTTTTGAAACAGTTGTGCTGCTGTAACACCCTTCTGGCAAAAACGGCTAGAACTGCAGGCACCTGTTAAGGTATCTGTAAGTGTACTGAAAGTGCAGTCAGGAGCCTCAAAATTTTTATTGACCTGAAGAATAATTTTTGAATAAATAAAATGCCTGAATTTGCAAAGTGTATTGAGTTTTTCCCTCTGGGCATGATCATTTGTTGGTAGAAATGGTAACAATGTATAGGATCATAACATATTGTATTTGGCATTTTGCATGAGTATATAACAACATATGTTTCTGATTAACAATATCAAGAGAGGAATTTTTTCACAGATAAATCATGTACCTCTTATTAGAAGTTGGCTGCTGCATAAAAAAAGTAGACTTCAATTCCTGAAACTACTGGTTACTACTACATATTCATGATAATTTTGTATTGCAGATCTGTTTAGAAACCAAAGGCTGTTGTGGGAATACAAGGAGTTCTTTGGAAATACTAAGGTAAGGACATGTTCAAGTACTTGGCTAGAAAAGTATAATGAAATGTATTGTAACACCTTCTGAATGGAAATTTGTGTAAGTGAGTATTATTGGAAGATTTGTTTGCACTGTAATATACCAGATCTATATCTGATTGTTATGCAGTAGTAAATATTATGATGATAGGTTGAATGGGTTCCTGCTGTGACTGTGTAATCCACCAGTAAGAGGGTTTGTTTTTCAGTTGCCTTCTTATCAAAATTGCAGCCGTATTTGTGATTTCACGTATAACCTATCAATATGTGTAGTGAATATATTGTTAATTAAAAAAACCTAAGTAAGTTTCTTTAAGGAAAAAGATCCCAGAAGATGAATGCTTTTTTCTGTGCACTGCTGGCCCTTCCTCTTCGCTTAAGCAGACGCACAGCCTAGATCCGGCTGGTTGGCTGTATAGAATGATTCCTCAGCAGGCTCTGGGCCTCATGGCTGCAGTGGCCTCTGCTGGAGATTTCCCTGGATGTTTATCTTTTCGATAGCCAACCATTTGTAGAAATATGTTAGACCCAACTGCAGTTTGGCTGAACATTCAATAGTAAATTAGTTGCCTTCAAGAAGTGTACTCTTGCAATACAGGGCAGTGCAAAGTTTTTTATTTAATAATTTGTATGGTAGGTGTCTCGTGAGGTCAAGATTTAGTTATTAAATAACCTGTTATTTCTTGATGTAGCCACGCTCCAGTACAGCAGCTATGTTTTTCAAGGGACCAGGGAAGGTGGTAATGGTAGCTATTTGCATGTAAGTAAAAAAAAATAATGTTTTGTTTATGCAAGTATAGAGCAATTTATTTATATTGTCCTGGAAACAGGAACAGTGTGTGTATTTAAGATAAAGATATCTGTGTCTGTAACTGAAGTTAATAGATTTATCTATTTATTGTGGATAGGCAAGAGTTTATGTGAATACATTCATCAATATATCAAGATCAGGTATTGAATATTTCTCTGATGAGAGAAGAGCAATTTTTTTGGAGTTGATCAGATCATAGAGTTTCTTAAAGTAAAAACTAAAATTTTGAAGGATGTGAAGAAGCAGGTATTTAAAGTTGTCCTTTTTTCTTGATCCTTCTTGAGAGGAAACTTTTCATACATTTTAAACAATCTTACATATAACCAACAGTAAAGAATTCACTCTACTCTTTATATTTTTATTTAACTATTTTCTTTTCTAATTGAAAAGGGGATATTTTTGTAGTTTTTTACCTTTCACATGTTTTACAAGTTTGAATGAAACAAGGTTAAGTTAATGATCCTGATGTAATGATCACAGAGACTATCTGGCATGAAATAGGAGGAGGTGTGTTAAGTTTCTCTCAGGAAATGAAGGCTAAAACTTACTTGCCATAAAACCTTGCAGGTTTTAAATACATTTTGTTTTATAAAAGCTATTTATTTTTTAAGACACTATTGATATAACTGAGCATAATAGAAAGAGGAGAATTCTTTTTTGGCCCAGGAAGCAGAAACATTTTGAGCAGGAAGTAACTCTGAGCTTCTGCAAAACTATATTCTTTTATTTGCAGAAGAAAAATGCAGAGCTCATTTGACTGAAAACCTCCCTCTTTACTGAGTTTCCTACTAGTAACTGTTCAGAGCCTTCTAAGTTAAAAACATGTAGGAGTTTTTAGTATGGATGTTTCTAATGGGGGAAAAAAAAAGACTGGGGGTGTTGTGGTCATTTCTGTCTCCTTCTGTTTCTTACACTCATACAGACAAAACAGACCTTTCCTTCTGCTTTGTAGATAGAGCATTGCTGTAAACATTGCATTCTCTTCACTTCATAAATACCTTTTGATTTCTGTGTATTTTTATACATGAATGCCTGGCAGCCAGGCCAGGAGAAGTTTGTAGAGACAGCTGTGTTGCTCAGTCATCTTTTTGCAGAGCTGTTTCAGAAGTTCAAGCTACTCTTGGAACTCAAATATCTGATTAGTTTTCGGAGATTTAAGTCAAGGCCACCATCAGTGCTCCTTTTTTGGCGGTCCTGATCTTTTTAATGGCTTTTGGCTATGTGTCAAGAAGGATCAACCTGTGTTAACTTTTCCAGTTAGAATTATTTGGTAGAATTTTAACAAACTTCAGGCTTCCCCAGTGAGGATGAAATGTGGTTCAGTCAAAAGCAGAGTTATTCTATGGATCCATGTGTGAGGGTATAAACCAGCTGCACTGAAACACTCTGTGTTAATAGCTGGTTTGTATCCTGTTAAGATTTCCGACTTTCAGGTCCATGCAGATAGAAATGAGGTAGCAAAATTAATCAGTTCAGTACAGTAGAGGAAATACTTTCTGAAGTGGTGGTCCCTGATTTAAAATGTAACTTTGTTTCCAGCCAAATCAGAGCAGTTTAGCTGCCTTCTCAGAATCTGCTGGGTTTGCTTCCTCTAACTTGAATATAATTTCTGGCACATGTTGTTAAAATATGCCACTACAAGATGTTGTTAATAGTTTCTTATAACACTTAAATTTTAGATACTTAAAAGAATTGGCAATAAATGAAACTCATGTTAAAAACGATAGAGAAGGATATTATAATTCGCTAGTCTGATTTTCTGTGCAATATGATTATAGCAATTAACCTACTGATTCTGATAATGTTTGAAGTGAGAATATAGAAATGCACTTTAGTGCTAATATTTACCTTTGTACAACATAAGACAATGTGTACTCCAGTAAACCTGTAGCCATAAAAATGTTTTCATAATTCACACTGCACATCTTAATGGAGAAGTTCCATAGATAATTTTTACAGTGTAATCTCGTGACAGCCTTGTCTTCCTGTCTGTTGTCTTACATTTGTATCCTACTGAGAATGGCTCAGACTGAGATTGAAGTAGGGAACCTTGCACTATAGATTTGGGAGAGGATGTGTAGGAGGCAAAGGATTGAAGAAAGACAGAAGAAAGTTGTTAAGACTTGTATTCTCCCACTGGTAGCAAATTAGTTGTTCTGAGTAGAGTGTGATGGTAGGTTTCAGGAAGCGTAACTTACTTGGGACTGCTTAGAAGTTAAATGGTTTTTCAAAAATAAATTGTGCATCTTTATCAAGTTTAGCTGAAAGGATTTTTTGCACAGTTACTATGCAGAAAATCTGTATGAGTTACCTGTCTGCACAGCTCTCTAATTATTAAACTGATATTTGAGTTTACCACTTTCTGGAAGGTAATGCATGATTGTGGTTTTGCTGAAAATATTAAACATCAAATATTCTGTTATTTCTTCTCTTTGTTTTCAGAAATGGGTTGAATTTTTTCTTTAAGCTGCTTGCTTGGGTTTACACGGGTTCTGCAAGTATGTTTTCAGAAGCCATACATTCTTTAGCAGACACATGTAACCAGGTGAGTATTCTTTTCCATTCTGCTAAAGTTAGTACTTGTAATAAAACTTGGAATAAAGACAGATACTTACAGTAGTTGTAGTGCACTTGAAAGAAAAAAAAATAGGATGCTTTTAAATTTATATTAATGTAAGAATGAGAAGTCAGAATGTAGATGTTGAAGTTTTTTTAGAAATAAGTTGAAAGAGGGGAGTTTCAGTAAGAACTGTGCTCAGCAACTTCATGGATCATGAGTGGTACTTGAAACTAAGATGATTTTGGTTAATATTTTGGTTGAATGTTAACTTGAAATGCTTCTGTCAGTTATTGTAATACAACGACAGACTTTGTTACTTTGTCATCTCTAGGTAGAATAATGATGAGAATTTGAGCATCTTGTTTTCTTTTTCTATTCCTATATTACCTTATCAGCCTCTCACAAGTAGCCACATACGTGGCATGTTTACTTTGATAAGTGGAGTGGCAGGCTCAGAATTGGGCATGTAATATTAATGTGCAGGGATAAAATTAATGTTGTTTTTTCCACTGTTTTCTGTAGTATGCTTGAAACATATGAGACCTTGAAATTATATTGGCAAGGCTTTGGTGGGGGAAAAAATCAACCCTTAAAGAAAGGGTTGAAAAAAAGGCTCCTGCAGCTCAAGCAAGATGAGTCCTTGGGTAGCTTGTAACTTGTAAAATGCAATAGTCTTGTGCTCCTCCAAATTTGAGGAACCTATGGAACCTTAGAGCAGACTGAATATCTTGAAAAGTCTATTAACATAGTTTTGGCAAACCTTTTGCTTGAGTTGGACCTAGTATGCTTCTCTGTCCAGAAAGACTGAGTTAGGACTCATATTTTGTTTGATGGTTTTACACAATCTTTCAGCTGTTCCAGATGTAAAGTGAAAACAGGGATGCTCCTAATTCAACTGATAATACTTCAGTTTATGGCAAGGTCAGCCTTGAAGTGTGTGATTTTTCACTTGGGCAAGTGTGTCAATGTATAGGTGAACCAAGTTTGATAGTGGTATTACTATATTCATTGAAGAGCTATTCTTTTAAATAGTTTTTTAAAATAGTTTTTTAAATATCAAAGTTGAATGTTCCACTGAAATGTGGAGGGTTTGTTTTGTTTTTTCAAATAACTGAGTGTGTGGTTTTGGGAAAAACACAGGAGAAACCTTGCTGCCTCAAAGCAGCTTGCTGCTGCTAAGACTAAAGTATCTGCATTTTAATACCTGTTACTATGTTTCATTATCCATAGTCCTAGAACAAAACATGTGCTTCGTGAAATTCAGGTCTAGATTTATAACTTATTACATCAACAGCATAATACATGCCTAATTAAATATATCCCAGATAGGCAATTTAGATGGCAAGAGGTTATTTCTTCCTTCAAAATATGCTGAAAAGTTGCAGTGTAAAGTTACAGCTTTAAATGTTTGTCATCACCATACTACACCACAGTCTCAGTATAATTTCTCTTCAAGAGGGATTTATTTAAATAGCTTTGTTTCCTGAGCAACTTTATTCCTTCACGCTGAAGCACAGCAACACTTGTGATTGCATTGAATGTTCATTTTCAGTTGCAATTCTAAAATTATAATTAACAGTAATCATATCTACACACCATATAATTGTATATATATTATATATGTAGGTATAACTAACAGTTTTTTGGGAGTGGTGTATTTAGTTGACAGATTTTGAGGGTTATGTTCCAGCTCTAGTAAGATATCAGTAACAAAGCATATATGGAGTTCAACAAATTGCATCTTGTCGTGGTTTAGTCACCCCAAGACACATCTGCCTTTACCTTTCAACTTCAGTTCATACAGAATGTTTCTAATTTTTTTTTTTTTAACCTTTTGTCTTAAATAGGCGTTGCTAGCTTTGGGCATCAGTCAGTCTGCAAGGACACCTGACCCTAGTCATCCGTAAGCTTTTTGAGTAAATAAAGATTTTGGTAATTATATATAGGAGTAAGATAAGTTCTCGTTTGTGCATTACGTTGTTCTTTTTAATTTGCTGTTTTGTGTCATTTCTGAAATGTACTGTTTCTGATTTTACAACAGATAAAATAAGAAAAGTGTTTTCTTTCAGGCTGCAGGAGTTGTAGTTTCAGTGGCTTGGTGCATAGTTTTTTTTTTTTCTTTCTTTCTTTTTTTTTTGGTATGCTTTTGCTATGTTTTATTTTAATTTACATTATTTCTCTAAGTTGTTCTGGGCTCTTCTGCCTCTTCCAGCTAATAGATCTACTTTGTTTTTACACACTGTTCATGTGAATCACGGGATTTTTTTAAAAATAAAAATTACTGTCCTCTTCCCTTTTTCAACAAAATGCTTTTATGTGAGCCAGTTACTTGTACCATAAGGAGTTGTGTTTGACATAAAGTGCTCTTTGTTTTCATCTAGTAATAGGGATATTACTTGATAAATTCTTACAAGTTCATCAAAGTTATAGCTGTACTCTGCATTATATTTTCTTGGTGTTGACCTGTTTTACTCTTCATATGTTTGGGCAAGTCATTCATTCTTTAAGCACTAGTTCAAAAATATGTCTAATTTATGGAATTAGTTACCCTTTTTTTCATTAACAGCATCATAAAAATTTGAAAAATTTAAATCTTACATTTGTGCAAATATTCATCATATCTCCTTTTTCCCTCTCACTTCTTTCCCTTCTTCCTCAATATAGACAAAAGAAATGCACTGCTTGTAGATGGAGTTAAAACCAAAAAAAGGAAAAAATACACACTTTTAATATTGCTTTAATTCTTCCACTGCACTTAAAAACTGCAAGTGTTGAATGTCTGTAGTTAGCTGAACTATTGAGAGATGTATAGATTTTATTCCCTTTAAATTAGCATTATGAATTATGTAGACTGGCTGCTCACAAAACTAGAGTCCTCATTTAGAAGTAGCATTCCACTAAAATCTTAAAGTGACATGAATGTAGTTTGGTTTGGGTTGGTTTTTTTTTTCAGTTTGTAAAATCATCAGTCATTGTACAAGAGGTAATACAGCTGTTAAAAAACAAGTTAGAAAAGTATTTACACTTGATGTCCTTGCATGTATTAGATATCTTTTTTCAAGTAGGTTTTTTTTCCCCTTGGATTAGATTAGATTTAGCAGCTTTGTTTTAAATAGATGCCAAGTCATATGATGATAATTTAAGATATGTAAAAACTAACAGCAAACTTTGAGATATGTTTGTAGAGATGTAGAATCTTATATTCCTAAAATAATTTTCTTTTGTTTCTTCTAGGTATGGTTTCACAAATATGCGCTATATTGCCTCCCTGATTAGTGGAGTTGGCATTTTCATGATGGGTGCAGGACTTTCTTGGTATCATGGGATCATGGGTTTACTCCACCCTCATCCTGTAGAATCTCTTCTCTGGGTAAGCTAATCTTGTTTGGTATTGCATTTAACACCAGTGACTTAATAAAAAATGGTGGCATAGTCTTAAATTCACTTCCTGAGTCATTTGCAATCCCAACACAATTAACTCAAACCATTCTTAATCAAAATGTGTTTTAAGAAAAAAAAAATCATTTTAAACTGTAGTTGATCTTGCATCAAAATGAGCTGTTCTCTAAACCCCACATCTTCCTTTCATATCCTTCTCAAGAGCTCCTCCTTTCCTGTTCTGGAATATATTGCATTATTCAAATATTGGTTTCCTTCTGTTTAGGGACAATTACATGGCACAGTGGGTAAAGTGGTTCTGGAATGCTATGTTTGGATAGCCTGTGGTGAAGGGATCTGTAGAAATACGCATATAATATAATAACTGATTCTTTTTTTTTCCATACAGGCATACTGCATTTTAGCAGGGTCATTGGTATCTGAAGGAGGTATGCAGTTTCAAGTTTCTGTTTAAGTATTTGTAATCTCTTAAGATTACAGTGTCAGTAATTACAGTAATAATTGATCTTTGCTTACACAGTGAAGTTTTGAGCTCTGTTGCAAATACTTGTAAACAAACAAAAAGAAACGTGAAAACTTTTCTTTTTTATATATGTCTATATAATAAGAAGTTGAAGAACACGTAATTTGGAAAGTAGACATGGAATGCGTTTTTGGTATTAAACTATCAATGAATATAACTGTTCTGATTTGTATGGGAGATGCACATGTAGAAAAGAAAGCAACTATGCTTTATCTTTATTCAAAGTATCAATAATCAAAGCTTTCTTGATGATCTGTTGCTATGATATAAAGAAAAGTTCCCTCTTTTGAAAATGGAAACAAGTCTTTTTGCCTCTAGCAATTTTCAGCAACAACTTTGTTGTTTCAGCCACCCTGCTTGTTGCTATAAATGAAATTCGGAGGAGTGCTCGAGCCAAGGGTCTCTCATTTTATCAATATGGTATGTATCATTATAGCAGTAAGGTATGTGGTTATTTAAAACACAATCTGTTCACTAGTATTTGCATAATGATAGAAGCAATTTTCTGTTTCCCCTTTTCCTTTTCCCTTTATTGATCTATTTTCTATTCTATTAACAGATAACATTTTACAAGTTAGGTGAAAACTGTTGACTTAAGAGCGCTGCTTAAGTACTTGGCCAAGTGCATGTATTTTTCAGGATAAATTCCCCTTTTAATTTTTCTAACATTTTTGAGAAGCTTCCATAATTTGGCTTTTTCTGTGTATGTATAAATGCTTTCAGAAGTGTATGCATATGCCAAAATTCAGTTTACACCTATATAGTTGCATAAATTATTCTTTTAAATTGCTATTGTTATTATAGTTTAAGTATTGTGCCTAATGTAGTAAAGCTAAGCTTTCAAAGCAACATAATTTTTTTTGTTGTATGTGCAGTTGTGCAGAGTCGTGATCCCAGTACCAATGTGGTATTACTGGAGGATGCTGCAGCGGTTCTGAGCGTGGCTGTAGCTGCTACCTGTATGGGTCTGACTTCTTTAACAGGTAAAATTCTGCACAGAGGCAAGTAGAGTATGGATTTCTTCCTGTGCATGATATGAACACAGAGCATTTAGTTTATATTGGTTGACAAATATGTCTCTGCTTTTTTTTTCTGATAATTGTACTCTGTAAGCAGATTTTTGAGCTATTTTGTTATACAAACTAAGTTATTTTTTACTAAAGGTAGGATGATCTGTGTAGCAAGTGGTTCAAAGTATGTCTTTGCTGCATAGTTAAGTTTTCTAAAGAGGGATGATTATTTATTCATCCCTTTTTAAGTATTGATTTTTTTAAGACAATAAATATTGGAATTTTGTTTCTTGTGGCTTCTAATGACTTAATTGCAAGTTTCATTTTTTAATATAAAAGTAATTTTTAAATTTCATTTCTATTTTCCTTCATCAGCTTAAAAACACAGTATCATTTCTATAGATCTGAATGTGAATAAGTGTTTGAAACTTATTAATAAATACTGTATTCCAGAAATGGTTAACACATGCAAATTTTTGAGTTACTGATAAAAGAACACTGGATTTTGTGCTGCTACCTATGTTAGGTGTATATAACTTTGTGTATAACTTTATGTTTACTAATAGAGAAACACATATACAGACAAGAGTTTACTTGTTTATTAGTGTCCTGCAGGAGACAGGAGTGGTCAAGGGACAGGAGGGACTTAAGGATTTATTTTAAGATAGATTGTTTTCTTCCAGCTTCATCATGTTTCTCAGTAGGAAAAAATTGCCACTGAATAAAAATAAAAAAGTTTAAAAAAACAAAACAAAAACAAAAAACCCCCCACCAGCCAAAAAAATCTCACTAAAAAATAAAACCCAGAAAACCCCTGAAAACTGTGTCCTCTTTTCAGTGTGAAATTGGAATTCTCTGCTATGTTTTAGAAATACTCTGTGAAGCTAATTCAAGATGTCTTGTTTAGGAAACCCGTATTATGACAGTGTGGGGTCTCTAGGTGTTGGAACTTTGTTAGGAACTGTGTCAGCATTTCTGATCTACACTAACACTGAAGCCCTGCTGGGACGATCCATTGAACCTGAACAACTGCAGCGGCTCACCGAGTTACTGGAAAGTGATCCTGTAGTAAGGTAAGGATCTTTACAGCTCAGTCTCTACAATGAACAACAAAAAGCAAGAAAATAACATTTAATGAGAGAAGTCTGGTAAGATTATTTTTAGTGTGGAATCTTCTGTATTGGGATTCTAGAATCTTTAGTATTGCTAACTTCTATTTCTGTGCTGAAACTTTCTGTAAGTGAATACTTGTACCTCTCGGGTGTTCAATAGATAAAATAGCATTGCAGATATGTTCTAACATCCACATTAATTACAGGAATTGACAATGACTTAATGAGAAAGCCATCACAAACTTAAAACTATTTTCAAATGCATGAAATGTGAGTGCTTAAATGATGCTGTTATGTTGCTTGAATAGTCTATTAGCACTTAAATATTTAAATTCTGTTAATACTCAGCGTGTGGAATTCTGTAGCAGTTGGCAGGACATGCTGCAGTAGTATTATGATGCAATGGATTCTGCATGTTACATGCTTATAAAATTAACTCAACGCTAATTTCTCCTTCTTTGCAGGTCTGCAATTTGTAGTAAACTTACAGCTCACTGTAATTCTAAAATCTTGCTTAAATGCGTTTCAATGAGCTATTTTAGCTTTAACCTTATTAACGTTGATTTAGAAGCAAACTTCTTTTTGTTTTCTTTTTAATCTTTATTTAGGAATATATTTCTGTGTAAATCAGCTGAAATATTCTAGTGCTTTTTTCATTTGTAGTAATTTTTGAGCTGTGGAGCACAAAAACCCAAGCCTGTTAGTTAATACCAGAGTACTTGAAAGAAACTAAGTGCTGCATCCTCACAGTTCCAAGCAAGAGGTCTGGACGACATGTCCTTCATTTCAGAAACTAAACAAGATTCCTCTTTGGAACGGAATTCTGTTAGAATTTTCACATGTCAGTAACTAAATTAAGTATTTATGGTGGCCCTGGATTAGTCTGAATGGTGAAGGATGTGTCAACAGTGCTGTGCTAGAGTAGGTGAATTCACATGACTATTTGTACATGACTTCTGTAGTTCTTTTTTCTGAAGTGCACAGATGGTTTTTGCTTGTCTGAGACTGAAATAATAAAATTTCTCCTAGGCCAAGTACCATTTAGTATTGTATTCCATTTTGTAGGCTGCTCTAACTTCTCAACAGAGCATACTTAGTTCATGTTCTTCTCGCTGTAGACATTTTTTTAATAATAAAAAGTACCTTAATTTTAAAAAAGCATGAATAATAAAAGTAAAGACTTTGTGAGAAACTGTGTTTTTATTTTCTCGAGATTAGAAGCTGAAACATGTCTAGGTGCTTATCATACCTTCTGTATGCACTTTGTCTTCAGTTATCTCTTTCTTAGATCCATTATGTTATCAGCTTTGATTTCTTTCAGTGCCCAGTTTGTCTTTTACCAAGTTCTTATAGCAAGCCTACTATCTCTAGCTTGGTTAACATACATCTTCCAATAAGACATCTGGTCTTAATCTTGGTTCTCTACGATGTAAACTTATATTACTCTTGCTTGTTACCCTTGTGTGTAATTTGGGGAAAAAGCTGAAAACAAGCAAACCGAAGGCTGAAATAAGAAAAAAAAATTGGAGCAGCTGAAATGAGGAAGTCTTTTAACATTGACTATATGTTCAAAGGGTTACCTGTATATTTTCATCAACATAAGCTTTGGACTTCTAAGAGTGTCAGCATTTTCTTGAACATTCAAACTCTCACATTTTCTTATGGAGATGTGTAGTAGTGTGTTCTACTCTTACATAGCCTACTGACACCAAATGTAAAAGAAAAAGCTCCTGATTACTGGTTTGCTTCTAAAGCTGTGACTAATATTTGCATTTTTATTTCAACCTTTCAGGGTTTTCAGTTCTCAATGCAATGCCTTTTGCAGTTGCTGCTCCCAGAATATTCCTCCCTTGTTCTTTCAGGCACAGTTTGCAATGTTTATTTTCAGGTGGTTTTGCCAAATCAGAAGGGGATATATTAGGGAATCATTTCGTATTCATCAGAAAGTATTTTCGATCCAAATTGACAAAGGATCCAGCGGCTCTGATATCTACTCCCTCAGCCCCCATCAGCACCAACACTTAACTTACTATTCCAGCAGTAGCTTGCCTGAACATTGTGGTCCATTGCTAATTACAAAGTATTTGATTATCAGACAATACTAACTGCTGTGCTACTAAAATAAGTATCTGTGGTGGTGATATTTTTTCAACTAAATATCGATACTTTATTTTTTTTTTTACATGATTATTTGACAAGACTACATTCCCTAAAATCTTAATGACTGGAATTAGTGTTCTTAATATATAATTCTTCTCCCCACCTTTCTCACTATTTTTCCTTCAGTTGTCAGGTGTTGTCCTCAGTTAAATGGATGGACTCGTTTACAATTCTTAAATTTTGGCACAGTGTTGTTAACCTGGTTTGTTTCTGTTTTAATTCTCATCAGTATTGCAAGATGAAAAATTAATTTGCCTTCACAGTTATTCTTAGTTCTTTTTACTCTTGAATATAAGTTATGGAACCTGCTGGATTAGAAGCATTTTTTTCCATTTAAATATCCAATATGCTTCTCTGCTATTAGTAGGGAAATGCTTTGTTTTACTAGTATAATCTTGCTTTTTTAGATCAAGAAGACAATAATCACTGCGTGTTTTTTCTGTTCTTTTTCATCAGTAACAATTTTCCATTTCTGTCTAGTAGCAGGCTTGTTTCCATGTTATCCTTTGGTTTTGATATACTTAAAAAAAAGTTGGTTTGTATCACACTCTATGACTTTTTCTTCTGCTTCTCCTTCCAGTTTGTTGGACTTAATAATTTCTATTTTAGGCTCATGGCTTTTTATTTCCCCTTTCTTTTCATTTTTCTTAGTAATTTCTAGTTGTAGCCTGTATTTAACTTGTGGTCCTGAATGGGGTTTCAGAGTTGTTCTCAGCTGGAAAGTGATTTGATTTTGTTTTTGCTATACAAACATTCAATTCTTAACTCTCATTGACGCCTTTGGTACCTAAATCATTCTTGTGTTCAGCTTAACTGAACTGTGGGAAATTAGCCTTTCATAACTGTGAAATAAAATATGTGATGTGGTACAGACTCTGTCCTGATTCTGTTCTTATGGAATTTAATCACAGATTCGTAGGCATAAGCTATTCTTAGTGACAGTTTCATCTTTAATTTTACTTCATTGTAACAGCTGTTGGGTAGTTGTGCTTCTGTTGTGCTGGAAAATCTGTCATTCTGGTTTGGACAAAAACCAAAAGTATTACAACTGATTGCTCAAAACCAGTAACTTGATGTTCTCTGACAAATTTTTCATTAACATGAAACTAGCTCTTTTCCTTAGTTAGAATTGATGGTGTCTGCTAACCACCGAGAAGCTTCTATAAGCAAGCTTTGTAGCTTAAGCTTTGGCATACGCATTTGTATTTTTGAATGATTAGTGATTTTTCTCCTCTTGACTCACTGTCTTATCTGGACAGATTATATACACAAATTCCTTCACATTTATAGAGTATGCGTAATTTCACTGAAATTTTATCAGGCTACTGTTTAATGAGAATCTCAAATATCACTTGTTATCAGAGCTCTTGCTGAGCTCTGATGGGCACTTAATATGTCTTCAACATCTTTGAATCACATGGCTCCAAATTCTCTTCATTAACCACATCTGTTATCTTAGATACTCTACTTGTGATGAGGTGATTTGATGCCATCTAGTTTATTCCCATTAATACTGTTTTGATTTGATACCTTCCCACAGAATAGTTGTGTAAAATGGAATGGAGCTGGAAAGACTATTGCTGCCAGTAAGCTGATAGTTCTTTTAATCTGCTTAAATATTTACTAAGATGTATTTTTTGGTGTCTCTATATTTAGTTCATGTTCTGTTTCTTTTTTAATATGCTTACCTCTCTACCCTGAGTATTACAAGAAGTATTCTGTAAAAATTTCCCATAATTGTTCATCTTAAAGTTTCTGTCTCCTGTTCTTTTTTGGCTGTTCATTTTAGCAGGCTCCTTCCAACATACATGCTTTCTGCTTTCTTCTTGCACTGCCTGTGAAGTTATTTCTGATTTATCAACATTCAGATGCACAGAAGCATTTCTAGTTGGGAAGACTAAATTTGCTTAATACAAAGGGCATGTTAAATACAAAGATTCTGTGAAATTTCACAGTTTAGCAAAATAAATGGAGGTAAAGTTTGGTACTTTCCATCAAGTGAGCTGCATTGCTAAATCTAAATTTTGTGTTAGAATTTACCAAATTGTCAAGATTGCATTTTTCTGTTAATAAACTAAAAGTCTTTGAAATATTTTATACTTGTTTTACTTTGAAAATGTCAGAAGCAAGAATTTAAAAAATGTGAAACTTTTGTGATTTGTGTCCCATGTTTTAGTATCTGCTTATGTTTTCTGACCTTGATGGAAAAATGTGGAAACTTAATCTGCAGTGGCAATTTTAAATTCTCTTGACTTTAAAGATAAACTGAGTATTTGCTAATATAATTAGGGAAAAAATAGAGTATTTAATTTTGTGTTTATTTCACTTTTGAAATGCATCACCATATGTCTTGGTCCTGAGTTTGCTTCTTATCCCAGAAAAATCAAGAGCTTGTTGTTTACTACCTATATTCACACATTAGAATTTGCCCAACAAGCTGGGAAAAAACTCTGTTTCAGAAAACCAGAATTTTTCAAAGGACCAAAATATAAACATTAGAGCTTTAATGTTCTAATATTTATTAGGAGCCTTTAAATAAATATACATTTTCAGCATTTACAAACAGGTGTATCTTGGTGAGCTATGATAATAGTTCTGAAGGATCAAAAATAAGTTCCAAACACAATATCCATAACTTTTTCTTATGTCAAATGTATTTTTGAAAATTCTCCAAAAGATCATGCCTTTACCAACTTTAGGAAAGGACATTTCTACAATTGCAACATGTCCTGTCAGTGATTAACAATAGGTTATTGTTCCTTTCCTCAGATTTGAGGGTACTTAAAGATTGTTAAATAGTGTCATGTATATGTACAAAAACTTCTCTGCAGTAGAAAATAAGTTGGACTTGAACTTTTAACACAGGATAGGGAAGTTCTCACACTTTTAATTGTGGAACTTTTTTCATATACTGTTAGTTTAGTTCTAAATCTGTGATGCTTCTAGTAGTCTGACTTTTATTGCAGTGATTTATAGGTGTGTTGGTGTTGCAGAAACCTGTCAAAGTGGTATAACCAGTTAAACATAAATCCGTATTTAATGGAAGTGTGGGTGGGCAAAATGAGGATATTTTGTGAAAGACAGTGACCTTTTAAAATTGCAGGATCATTTTGAGGTGACAGTATTGTTAACATGAGAAGTCAAAGTAGCTAGTGGTTTGTTCTATGTTGTTTTACATTTCTTTAAAAATGTATATGTTTCAGAGCAATTCATGATGTTAAAGCCACAGACATGGGAATGAGCAAAGTGAGATTCAAGGCAGAAGTAGACTTCGATGGTCGTGTTGTTACCCGGTCTTACCTGGAAAAACAAGACATTGAACAGCTGTTACAAGTATGTGTAAAAAATTGATTTTGTAACCCCCAGTTTCTGATACTTACTTTCCAATTTCAGTACCTCTGGACTCAAGACTTGCAAGTAGGTGAGATACATTTCCCTTCTTCGTTTGAAGGGTTGCAGATGCTCTTACTTTGTATTAGTGTTTTAAGTGTACTTACAGAGAATCATATTATGTACTGCTGAAAAAGAGCCTGAGTAGGAGGAAAGCAGGTTTTTTTTTTTTTAACTCTACCCTTGAGATTGGCTCAATTGCTCAGAGCCAGGTGCTAATAATGCCAAGGTTGTGGGTTTGCTCCCTACAGGGGCCATTCACTTAAGTGTTTGAGTCAATAACCCTTGTGGGTCCCTTCCAACTCAGAATATTCTGTGATTGTTTTGTTAGCAAATACAGATTTGTGAAAAAAAAAAATGGATGAGAACCTAATTCTTCCAATATATTTATTGAATTACAAGATCTGCAGTTAAAACCAGAGGCTTGTCACCTGCAAATAGGCATCATTTTGGCAGAGCCATTTGCCCTGGGTGTTGGTGATGCGGTGTTAGGGTTTACAGGCCCAGCTGTTCAGACTCGGCGTGAATATGGATTGCTTGCATCACGTGATTTAGCATTTCGATGATGTTTGAAAATTAACTGTCCTTAAGTAAGTGTCAGTCTCTGATTTTAGTATAGTTCAGAGTAGCTTTTCTTAATCCTTCTTTTTCATATAGAAATTCGGGACTGTTCTCTGCTGTATTCTATATGGCAGAACTATGAAGTATGAAGAAAATCGTTATTTATCTAAATTAAAAGGAGGGTTTTAAGTGAGCAAAATGTTTTGCTTCCGTACCAGTTTTCACTGGTACCTTGCTTATGTACATTTGCTGGTGTACAAGATTTCTTTTTTTTCTACCCTTTAAAAATGAAATGCAGATGTCAGATGTCTGCATTTTATGTCTGTCTATTAAACACAACTTAGAAGTTATCAGAGTTTACCTTTAAATTTTACACTGCAGTTTTTTAAACCATTAGTATCCCAGTTTTAAAAACATGTTATGTCGAAATAAGAATTATATATGTGTATGTATAATGCAGTATCTGATCTTTTCATATACTGGATTTCAGTTTAATACATTTTTGAGAGGAAGAGTGCTGTCAGCTTTGTACCACTGAGGCACTGCAAATTTACCTGGTTTTATATTGACGGTTGCTTTGCTGTTGCAGTTTTCAGTCCACTAGTCTTCTTTTAAAGAGTTTGTTAGCTTTTATTCTTTACCTGCTATTCCCCTTGGCATACAACCTTCACTAGTTCTTCCATTGCATACAACCTTCACTAGTTCTTCCAATACTTCTAGTATTGTTGGGAAAGATCTTCCTGATTGCTTCTAGGTTGGCAACTGTTTTTTACACAGGTCATTGTTCTTTCATGTAGTAATCTCATGTCAGCTATAAAACCACCATTGAAAGATAGGTCCTTTCAGTAGGATTCAGCCATCCAAAGTCAAAGGCAGACATCGTGCTTGCCTTTTGATCTATACTTTTTCAAATAAGCAGCTCATTCAACTAGCATGCTGTCAACATTATTTTTTCTACAGTTTTGTAATATTTGTTGAAATGCTGTCATTCAGATTATCTTGGTTTTTTTCTTGTTAGACTTGCCGTGATCTTAGTCATGGGTTATTGTGGTTGAGATATTTTTTAAGCTTGATCAATTACATTATTCCTCTTCAGTTTTAGAGTAGTGAGAAGAGGAAAGAAGTTGATGTCATGTACTTGAATGCACAAGAAGAATGAGCTGTTTCATAGTTTCTGTGTCTGTTTGCAATAACCTATTTATCCTAAACATACTGCAGCTGTGATAAACTACAGGAAAAATGGCTTCCAGACAACATGGTGTGAGACCTCTAAGGAAAGCTCATGGCTTTAAACTGAAAGGTGATAGATATAAATGAGATACAAGAAAAAAACTCTTTACTGTGGTGGTCAGGGTGGTGAGACATTGGAACAGGTTACCTAGAGAATTGTGGATTCCCCGTCTCTTGAGGTGTTTAAAGCCAGGTTGGATGGGGCCCTGAGCAACACGGTGTAGCAGAAAGTGTCGCTGCCCATGGCAGTGGGGGAGCAACTAGATGATCTTCAAGGCCCTTTCTGACCCAAACCACTGTATGATTCTATGGCAATACTGTAGTACCTGCTTTGGCGCTGCTCGTGTCTGTGGTTTTTCGGAGGGTGGAGTATAACATCCTTTCTTCCTTAATCTCATTCCTTCAGTTTCATATGCTGTTGCTCTCTTAGTCTGAGTTCCTATCAACTGTCTTCAAGTTTCTGATATTATGGAGGAGTCATATTTACAGCAGTGTTTGTAGTAATCCTTATGGACTTTCAGATGAGTTGGTTATGTGATGCCCAGAGTAGGCAGTGTAATGGAATAGCAGGAATGTAGAAAATGGGGAAAGAACACACAGGGGTACCCTGCTCTGCCTTGCTGTGAGGAATACTTCAGAGACTTCTAGAAAATGAATGAAATTCTCTAAACTTATTTGGAAAGTTAAGGAGGAAATCAATTAAAGATAGAAGAAGGTTTTGTATCACGTGCAGGTGTAATGATAGAGCCAGCTGTTTTCATCGAATAGATGCTACTCTTCTGTGTCTTTGAGACATAAGAACAGATGATGTTTTGAGAGTAAATGGCAAAAGCCGAAGTGTTTTGTTTAGGGTTTTTTTTTTTTTCCTCCCTCTTGAAATATGTCAAGACCCTCTGGAGTGTTATTCCTTTATTTGCTTTTCCTCATCTCAATCTCTTAAATTTAATTTCTTCCTAGGAAATTCAGCAAGTGAAAACCCTTGAAGAATTAGAAGCCTTTATGCTTAAGCATGGTGAGAATATCATTGACACTCTGGGAGCTGAAGTAGACAGACTTGAGAAGGACCTGAAGGTAAATTTAACTGCTTATTAGTATTGCTTATTCTGTGATACATTTTAAACAATATCACTGTATCTAATTTTGGGGATTTCATTTGTAAATATGAGAGAGGTAAAGAGGCTAATATTACAAATGCAGATTTTTTTGCTGTAGTATTATTAACTAAGTTCTGACCACCAGCAAATCCTTACTTTGCCACTGATCCATTTGTTACATATTTTGTTCTATTTTATACCAACATAGAACAAACTTTCATTAAATAGACCTGAATGTGTCTTTTTTACTGTATTCTCAGAATGTCAGATTATTTATAGGCTGTTGAATTCTGTTTTGGCTGTAAAAAAGCAAATTTTTTTTTTTACTGGTTCTTAGCATTCTATCAAATATTTTTGGATGATGGGACTGCTACTCAACATCTTTCACTCTTGCTGAAGCTGTACAGTGTTTATTTTACTTTACAAAAGCCTCTCAGCTTTCTTAAGATTTTTTTTTTCATTCTGCAATTTAAATATCCTCTGGCAGATGCAAGAAAGGGTTGTTTCCATTTTTAATTTTGTAAGTATATTGGGGCTGTCAGTCTTACCTTTCTGGCATGAATTGAGAACTACAGGTATATTGACCCCCAGATAAATGCAGTCCTGCCATGACTGTCTTTCTGGCCATGAGACACTACTCAAGAGGATGTCTGTCCTTGCTTGTTATAGTTCATAAATATTCTAGTGTAAATTTCTATCCCTAGGGTTGTCCTGTTTAAAAGTCAAAATACTATTTTTGAATTTAATTGCACTATCTGAATCAGTTCTTCATGCGTGGTTTTTGAGGAGCAGGATCATGTCTAAACTTTTTATAAACATAGATACGGTTTTTTGCTGTAGGCATATATATAGCGATTGTGTTGGTATTGAATATGCTTTACTAAATATACTAGTCATGTTCACATGCTGGATGACTTGGAAGTCACGACTGTCTCATAGATTATACAATTGATGTAGTGATGATAATGTATTTCTACAATATGAGAAAACGCATATTTCTTAATAGAAACAGTATTCTGAATCTTTATAAGTAGCTTCAGTGGCATAGAACAAATTATTTCAACAATCTTACCCATTATTCAGAAAAGTATCTGTTAAAACTTTAAGAAAGTGAGATATGTACATGTACGTGTACAGTTTTATATAAACTCTGAACAGTTTTATATAAAACTCTACTGCCTTTTTAAAATTGAGACCTCCTCTGTACTTTCTAAAACATAAGAACTAATTTATCCATGATGTTGAAAAGTATTTTTCGAATAAAAAGATGACTTAGCCTTCAAAAAATGCCTTATATGGGCAACGTTTGTTGAAACTCTTCCTCATTTTAAAATAGTCCCTATGCTACCCAAAAAGGTGATTGGTTATCCAGTTGACAACATCATATTGGAAATAAATTACTTGTAATGATGCGCAAAAATGTATTTGAATATTTTCAACACATTGTTTTTAAATTTTATTTCAGCAACGAAATCCTGATGTTCGTCATGTGGATTTGGAGATACTGTAGACTTGAACAGGGGAAATCTTCAGGTTGCTACCCTTGTGGAGAGAAGTCATGTAAAGGGCTGAAAAGCTTCTGAAATTGCAGTGACCTCAGCACCATACCTCGCTTCCTTTGCTGTAGGCTTCCCAGACTGTTAGCACTGCTTCTGTTTCTGGAAGAGCGCTAGACTTGCAGACAAAAATTTCCATGGCAAAATCAGTTTCAAAAAGCTACATGAGTTAAATTCCACAGGAGGGTCTGTCCAAGTATATTTACTGCGATTCAGAGCTTAAACCTTGAGGTTTAGTTGGGCAAGTACAGCTGCCTGAAACTATACAACACACTTAGGTTTTCCATTTGTGTCCCTTTGCAGTCAGTTTGCACTTCTTTAGTTTCTTTCAAGATATCATTAAAGGTTCTTGGGAGATATTAAGATTAGCTAGGAAGAGTTTGTTCCAGTGGAACCTGCCAACCTTAAATTGTAATATTTCAACTGTGTGATTGTTTAACAATTTTTCTTTTCTATGAGATAAATTGTTTCAAATGGGCGCTGGCCTTATCTCAAGTACCATGACCTGGATGTTTGCTTTTTGCCACCATTACGATTACAACTGCACTTCAGGAAAACAAGGTTTTTCACCTCAGAGGAGCCAGCTGTATGGGTTTAGCCAGAGTATATTAAGTTACTGTGAAAAATTACTATGTACTTATTTTGGTGCACTTCCTCTCTTTAAATTTCGTTTGTTTTTTTCCCTACTTTGACACTTGTTTTCTTATTTGTAAGTATCTACAGATGTAATCTGGGAGATATTTATGGTAGTGCTTATTAAAATTTACCTGGCATTTTTGGCTTTTTATATTTTAATAGACTCTCTTGCCGGATATGGTCTTTGCTAGAAGATGTGAGAGATGTAGCTGGAATATAGAATAGTAAAAAAAGATCTATTTATAATTAAACAAATGAATACATTGTATTTTTAATTTATTTACCTTTAGATATTATCTGAATTCAAAACCACTTACTCTGCATTTTTCTAATAACTTGATCATGCTTGTTTGGGAGAGTAGTTCTATCAGTGGTCCTCAACAATCCAGAGATAAGTGATTAGTTTGTAACTTTGAAATGTGAAATTCTAAAACTATGTACGCGTGTCTCAAGGCTTTCTGCAGTAGGTACTGAAGTTGTACCAGATTCTTTGAGAGCCGGCCTTTATTAATAAGGCTGTGAGTACTGAACATGCAAGTTGAAATGTAAGTGAAATAATCGTATTTAAATAGCACTGGGGAAAATTCTTTATGCACTTTACCTTAAAATAAGATTTGCTTATGGGTGAGGGTGGTAATAAGACCATCCTAGTAACTCAGTTGCTGAGTAATAACTGACTTGCTGAAAAAAGAAACGTTGATATGAATCACAAGTCTTCAAAAATCAATTTAAGATTATATTATAAACATTGCAGCAAATAATTGTGGAGACCAATATGTCCAGATTTGACTAAAAGCATTTTAGAACATTTTTTTTTCATACTAGGTGTCACTTACCAGTGAACTATGAGAATTTAAAATAACATGCCTTTTTGACAACTGCAAAGCAATTTGTGTGCTGGTCATTTTAAGCAGAAAAACATTCCAGAGTTAAACAGATGGAGCTTCACATACAGTAATTGTGGGTGAAAGGATCTCCTCAGTACCTTTTCCATAATCCCTATTCACTGGTGGCTTCCTTATAGCATATTCCCTTATTATGGCTAATTCAAAAGGAGGCTTACTTTATCTGGTTTTCTCCTGTTGTAGAACTAGTTAGTATATTTAAGCCTGGTGATTTAAAATGCAGTTTAAAGGTAATTTGGAAGTCTCCCATATCAAATAAATAAGGCATATTTTAGCACATCATAAATAATTTACCTTTCTCCTTGCCCTTCTACGTAAAATTCATCTCATCTCAGTATGCACTCTCCTGGTATTAGTCTTATTCATGAAGAGCACTGGAATCTGGTAACGCATAACATGTTTTCTTCTCCCTAGAATATTTATATGGATTTTGAATTTGAATAAACACATTAATAAACCACATTATTTCAGAAATTAAAAACCTGAAGAGAAGTAAAACTGGGAAAATGTTCTTCCTGCAGAGGTTAGTGAAGACAGCCAGGGTGATCCAAGTGGTTTGCATGCTGGAGTTCCTGATGAATGAGTAGTGTCAGTATGCACTTTGCAGCACAGAACTTTCCCTGCAAGGTTAGTAAATGTTATCTCAATAGCAAAGTGTTCCTGTATCGTTTTCAAGAGGAGGCATGAGCTTATATTCTTACAGAACATCTGCTCCAAAAGCCTGTAAAAACGGTTTTTTATTCATTGGAGATGTAATTCATCTGAATTCTGATCTTAATTTCCTTATTTGAGTCAGAAAAATACCCATCCACACCTTTTGTTTATATTCCAAGATAGAATTCAGTTCCTTGTCTCCCAGTTACATTACTGATTATAGCGTCACAATATGTTAAATTCAAGATGCCAGGACTTGAATGTTTTTGGGTACATTACAGTTGACCTGTCTGAGGACCCAGTTTAGTTTTTTAAAGTGACCTGGATGGTGATGTACTACAAAAAGGCAGGCAGACTGGTTTTGGCAGTATCTTGTAAGTTTACATGTCGTGCAGCTGGATGGAAGTACTGATTCATTGATTCATTGCCAGGTTGGAAAGCAAAGTAACTCCAAGCTGTTACATTTTAATTTATATGTTATAATTTGCAAATTGTTTTTAACAGATACAACATTTTTACTGCTTTTTTTTCTTTAACTGTCTTTATAGTCAAAACCTTGAGGTGATGTGGGTCCATTACTTAGTTAACTTTTGTTTTAATGTTTTTGGGGAAAATAATTAGCTAATTCATTTACATTTACATGATAGAGTCCTCAGATTAAAGAACTGTACAAAGTGTGGGGGAGTGAATCTTTTCTTTATCACAAATGCAATTACAGAATGGTTTTTCTGATTGATTTTAAGGAAAAGAAATGGGATTTACCTAACAATAAAGTTATATTCTAGGATTTTTTCAATTAAGGTGTGGTGTTTTGAAATAATTTATTTCTGTAGACTGGCCTTGCAGGTTCAATTTTTTCAAATTGTGTTCAAAGTATGGCTGCCCTCTCTGCTTTGTGGAAGATTGCTTACATGCTGTGCAGCGTCTCATAATCCTGTGAAACTTACGGTGCTTGAAAAACTTGTCTTAGTGTTCCAATATACTGAATGATCTTAATGCATTTGAAGTCCAAGATGGCTGGATACTAATAATATGTTTTGCTGTAGAATTTTTTTTTGCTGTAAAAGATAAAATTTTGAAGTGATTATCTTTCCCCCAGCAATGAACTTCAAGTCTGAATTGTCTCCATGATACACTGGAATTCAGCATTTTATGTGCTCTCCCTTTACCCCTCCACTTTTAAAGAATTTATTAAGGATACAGTGGTAGTAGTAAATACCTCAGTGCATCTCTGTATTACAGGGACTGTTTGGTGGTTTGTGTTCTGGTCCAGAAGTAGTGGGGACTTATGGAACACGAGAACACATCTTTTAAGGATGAGTTTGCATCCTTTATCCCCTGTGACTCATCCTTGAACTGAAGGCTTTTTAGGCTCTGGTTTTTTTCCTTTCTTGAATTCCCACACAGATTTTATTGCTTTTTTAAAGTGATTCTTACTTTTAGAGGAAGAGGCCATTAGGAACAGCTTATGTTTTTAATAGCAGGGTTAAATTCTACTCTTGGTCTGTGAATTTTGTACTGTACTTCTTGTTCATTAATAGTTGACAATAGAGATTACTGTTTTCAAAGCTACAAACCATTTTAGCCAAACTGAGTTTTCTGATTCTGTCAAGTGCAGCTTTTTCAGCTGTATCTGGAGACTCAGTTTTTATTGAGAGATTTCTACTGCACCCTCTTTGATAAGGAAGAGTACAGGAAGGTTTTAGGTATGCTTTGTCTAGGTTATACATTGTTTGCACTCCTGTTTGCTCCTTATTTGTAATTATTTTAGTTGGGGTTTTTTTGTAACAAAGAAAAAATACACATTATGGAAGTACCTTTAATAGTGATGAGTACATCAAATACAGTTTTCATACAAAGAGTTTTCATGCCCTTGTGTATTGAAAGTGTGGCGATTTTTGAAAATTGTCAATGAAATAATCCTTTCCCTTAACTTAATTTAGATGTTTTCCATATAGAGGAAACCAGAGCACCATATTGTTTAAGATTTGAAAAAAAAGTGTTTCCTTTTATGGTCATATGTTCTTAAGGCATTTTGGCATGGTAGAACGATGAATGAATGAATATTGACTCCTGTACAAAACCTGCCCTTCTGCGCATGCCTAAAGGCTTACAGAAGTGAATATAAAGTGACAGTGTGCTTTTTTCCTTCTAGCTTAAGTATTGTGCTGCTTCTATTCTTATTGTTGGCTCTGAATAGAGAGTACCACTAACATCTCTCTTGCAGTTTACCTGCATAATGTAAATGAGAAGTCAAGATGTACCAAAAAGACTTTTTTCTTCATAGAGGGTTTGTGTAGCTTAAGTAATTTTTCCTTTCTTGTTAGTGAGACACAAATCATTAAGATCAAAAGTAGACTATATTACATAAAAAAAGAAATAGGAATCCAGGCTCTAAAGCACAATAGTTCAATTTTTGAAATGTATGTCCTTTGAGGAAAATAAAACAGAAGCTCTAAGTAGATGTATGGTCTATAGAAACTGCAGTCAGTCAGGCTTTGCTGAAGCAAAAGAAATTAAAAGTATGTGATAAAAAGAAAAGAATACAAGGAAAGAAAAGACCCAAGACCTTGAGCACCTGGAAATAGGAAAGGATGAAAACCATCTAAAAAACTTGTCCAGAAATAAGAAATGATGATTGGAGAAGAAAAGAAATAATAAATTATATTTTATTAGAATGCACAAAACTAGATAGGATGACGTTTTCTTTCTTTTACCAATATTCTGATAGTTGGGTATTTCCTCCCTCCCACTCCCAGCAAAAATTAATCTTTTTTTTTCCTGTATTGAAAATCAGAGCCTCTGTCTAACTATGTCCTAATATATGGTGTTCAGCCTTGCAGGTACAAACCTATTTGTCCACTGAAAACTGCTAAGGGTGATGTTGTAATCTCAGTCTTTGTTGGTGAGGTATGTGTTTGGTAAGTGGAAGGTGAGTAATGTTATTTGTGGAAATGGAAGCTGGAGTGAATTAAAGAGAAAATTAATTGATTCTTTCAGAGAGAAAATGACTGAAGCACCATACTGAATGTGCTGTGGAAAAAGAGGTGCTCTGTTCTAAGGTCTGCAGAATTCTTGCAGTGGTCTGTAGTCACTGATGAATACATTAGTCTGTATTTTTCAATTTGCTGAGATGTCCGTGGATAAGCAAGATTTCTAATTAAATCACATTCTGAAAAGAAGTTAAAACATTCAAAATGTAATGTGAAAAGATTGTATGTTTTTTAAAGACCACAGACACTACAGCACATTCTAGTAGAAAGGCAGAAAATATTCAGTATTACATGGGGCGCTTGTGGACATTTTTTTTTTCTATGTAAATCAAAGGGGTCTTGTCTTTTTTTTCTATGTAAATAAAGGGTCTTGGTTACTTCTTATAAGCATCACACTAGCAGCAAGCCCAGTCAAATTTTTGTATAGTCAGCATTCATAGTGCCATTCTGGGGAGGAGGTGTCTGTTAAAATAGTGGAATACAGGTCCATAATCTAGCATAAGTTTGGTTTTTGTAATCTAAATTTAGACTCTGTTTAGAGGTTGTGATCAGCTGCTTCAAATCTGAAGTCAGAAGAAAAAAAATGCAATGATGCATAGATGATGTACTACAAAAGGGATTTTGTAAGTTTCTCTTCAAATTAATTATGCTGAAGAACTGTGTGAGAAGTGTTTGAAAAATGCCTAAAGTGTTTGGAAACAGTTTTGGCTATTGCCAAAATGGTATTAAATTTGAAAGTCAACAGTGAGGATTTTCACTGGTGGTAGAACTTTCAAAGGGCAATCTCAAAGTCAAATCTATTTTTCCATGCAGCCTTTGAATCACCAGCCCCCTCCCCACCCTGCACCTTGCATTTTGGTGTATTGGCTTTTTCATTCTGTGTCTTGGTTACTCCATATTAGTATGGGGAAGTCATTTTGATTTGTGGTGTAGACATTAGAATACTTACCTGTGTATGTTCTTTGTTTTGTAATTATACTTGAATTCAGTACATTCTGTATCATGTCTGGAAGCTGTAATTACTCAGTAAAATGTTACATAGCCAGTAAGGGTTGTGTTCTGTTAATTTAAGCAATTTTATATGTATTGGAAAAGTAAGCAATAACACTGGCTTTAGGCAGCTGATGATTCACTGTATTTCTGAATTCAAATTGCCTGTAACTATTTTATGGATGCAAAACGAAGGGTCTATCCATCTATTTGTACTAGTTATTCAATTTGCCTTTGTGATGCTGGCACACTCTGTTCAATAGCATGCACTCGGTGAGGGAGCAACCTGCCCAGGCTGGCCAAGCTCTGTTTATTAGTTCTCTGAACCTCACTGGCAACTCCACCTTTCATCCCGTTCACCCCCTGCCCTCAAAGAGGGCGGTTCCTTCCCCAGTACTGAGAAAGCTCTTTCTGCCTGGCTCAGAGGCCTCACTGGCTCTGTGTCCAGTTTAGACTACCTGTCCTGATCCAGATGTAAGGATGATGTGAAGAAAGGTAGTACTACAGATGGGTTGCATGTCTGTGTATAGTTGGGTTTATGTGTTAGACTTGCATAGTAACCATAGTTTCACAATCCCAGCAAAGCTGTTCAAGCCTCTTAAGAAAAAGCTTGAAATTAGTCAGCTTAGAAAGGATTTAATATACTGTCTGGTACACTTAAGTGCCAGTTTTTATCACTGATACTGATAAAACTGCTTATTTATCCAGTTATGGGAAGAACTGCTTCTAACTAGGCTGAAAAAATTTTATGTGGTTGGAAAGAAGAGTCAAAAATGCCAGAAGCCTGTGTGATGAAGTGGAGAAACTTGAAAAACTGGAGTTTTTGTCTGTATGGTATCAGATACCAGAAATAAAGTGCTTAAGCAACATATTGCAGGAAATATTTTGGCTACGCAGCGTATGTCCTGATTGCTAAAGATGTTTCATTTCATAGTTAAGACACTCCCTTTCTCAAGGGAAGTTTGTTGGTTTTGTATGGTTTTGTTGTGTTTGGTTTTTTTCTCTAATTAAGCAAATGGCCCAAGATCTGCCTGAGCATAGAAGTGACAGACTTGAGGGCCTTGTCTCTTGTCTATTTGAGGTCAAGTTCAAATACTGGGCAGTCTTAGTAGACTAATATTGGGCTGTCTTTTGGGCTGTCTGAATAACCAAGCAAATGGTCTCAGCCACTTTGAAAGAGGGAGAGAGGTCTGTCTTTTCACATAACGTAACCTGGAATCTTCAAAATCCTTTCTGTATTTGCTGTCTGTGGCATTAACTGAAAGGCCATTCCTAAATAATTGTGTTAAATGGGGGCTAATGGGTTGAAGTGGGACCTTGTAGTCAGCTGGTTGAGGTGATCTTAAAAGTCCTGTTCAAGAATGAGTTTTGTCTGTCTTTGCAAATATTTTATGAGGGACTTATTAAAAGATATGAAAAGTAAACCTTTCTTTAGCATTTGAATTAAACTTTTTTTGAAAACCTTAGGAAAAAGGGACATAATTTCTGCTTTCACAGAAGTTGTGCCAGCTCAGCTCCTAGTAAATTACATGTATTGATTTACCCAAGCTCTTTGTGATTTTAATTTTTTTTTTAAATTTAGACTTCTTCAGTTCTGATGCTGAATTGGGGCTTAGTAATCTAGATTCTCTTTCTGACACTTGAGGTGACTTACATATTACTCACTGCTCTAGTATAAACTGATATTCAGTCTTTTAGAGAAGTATTTTTTTTACCCCAAATACTGTTTGAAGAGCAGTTTACCATTAAATCAGGCTACTCTGGATACACAAAGCATTAAGTTTAGGGTTTAAATGTGGGGGTTTTATTTTCCTCTACGGCAGTCATAAAGAGAATCCATCTTGCATTTGATGCACATAAAAATGGTTCATATATGAACCTCTGTCTCTGCATGTTGTAACTGTATGTAGGTGTCTTTGGCTGCAGATTTGTACCTCATGGATCATCTTTCTCATGAAAGACAACTTTCTCAGAATCTCAGCAAAAATAAAAGTTAAATACTGTGGAAGAAGATCCCAGTGAATTTGGACAACTTGGAAACCTTGATGTGAGAAAGACTTTCTAGTAAGGCTGTGGCTTTAACCCATTCTGCTCCTCTCCCTTTATACTTTGCACTGATTTCATTGGTTCCGACCTTCACTGTAGAACTTCAGTTTCCAGGTAATTCAAAATAGGGGTTATGGTGGAGAAGACTAATTCCAAAATCTGTGTTCCAGGAGCTCCATCTGCTGAGTAGGTAACTGGTCACTTCTGGATCATTGAGGGAGATGTGCAGTGAGCTAGCATTGTGGGTTTACGAATGTGCCAAGGTCAACTTTTTTTTTGGAAATGTCTCACCCTGGAACAGTCTTCCTGATGCTGTGGACAGGAAAGATACCCCAGGTGTTTCCTTGACATTCTGTTTGTCAAGAGACTCTGTTGGAACTGCTTGCTGCTCTGCTTCTTTGGATTATCCTTTAGCAAATAAAAAAATGCCTCTTTCCATCAGTTGAATAACTAGTTAAGGTTTTGGCTCTTTGAGGTTCTCACATCATTTTGTGAGAAGAATTTCAGTTTTTCAATCACATTACTACAAGGCATTTTTGAAAGGTTTAATTAGACTTTTTCTGCTGTACTATTGACCCTGTTCCTTAATGGGAACTAAATTTAATATTAACTTTTCTAATGGGAAACTACTTTGAGTCATTAGCAAACCTGTTTCTTTCCATTTTCCTACAAAGACAGCCTAGGTTGAGGCAATTATATCTGTCAGATGAGTGGGAAAGTTTAAAGCATTTTTAAGGACAAAAGTGTTTTTTAACTTTTTCCCAACATTATTGTGTAAGTTCATGTCAGACTTTTTCTCTTGACTTAGCTAATTAATCTTCTGGTATGGCTATTTTTTTTTTCCTTAATGTGATACATTTGCAGTAGAAGCTGCTTTTATACTTCAGATGTTGAAGGGTGTGTGGAGGAGGGTTTTTGCATTCATAGGGCAAGGTAACATACCGAGATCTGCCAGGTATTCCAAGGGACTCCCTGGTGCAGCAGGGAAGTTTTATCCCTGGAGAGCTGTTTATATATGAACTTGCTAGGAAATAACCAAGACAGAGCCTCTGATTTAGATAGGCTCCACACGAGGAGTGGTCAGGTCACATCAGTGGTGTTGCTTTGCTCTATCAATAACTAAGATTTGTATGATTGTCGCCTGGAGCTGTATTCACACTTGCCTCGTGCTGAAGCACTTGGGGACTGTTTGTAGTTACCGACGGTGCAGACGAACATAAGTAAGAGTCAGGTGGGGAAAGACGAGTTCTTTTTGAGATTATGTGCATGTTTCCAACCAGAAACCGACTTTGCAAGTCGGTACGCATCGTGGTGTCATCCATGCTGCATGAGCTAGTGGCAGTCCGCTGGCTTCAGTCAGTGCCTCAGCAGAGGGAAGGAGGCAGAGAAAACCCTGCCTAGCTGAACTCTTGAGGACAAGATTTTGCAATTTGAGTAATCTTATTAAAATAAGATTACAAACACTTTAATAATATGAGCTTGCACATGAGCTTGTTCAAAGCAAATGAGGTTAAAAATAAATACCTTCATATGCATGAGGTTCAGTGTCTGACTTGGACCTTAAAAGTTCTCTTCGGGGACATCTTGGGCCTCAGCAGAGACATAACTGCTAGCATGGGCCATGCTACTGAGGGCACAGCACTGCTGCACAGCAGGAGTATGGTTTCGCCATTACCTTACCAGTATGTTTAATAGGTATTTAGTGGAAGAGTGATAAAATGCGACATTATTGAATTACACTCCCCATCTGTGGTGCTTGTTCCACTGCAGTTACTTCCCAGGCCTGCTTCTTTCCCATCCCAGGTACCTCTTCTGTACCCCTTCTCTCTGCCTGCCCAGCCCCAGGCACTACCTCTCATGCTTATCCCCTTCCATACACTCTGCTATTGGACCTAATCTCCCTTTTTGAGTTTCATAAACCCAGTTGCTGCCTCTAGTTCCCTACTTATGTACTCTTCTTCCCTGCTAGCTTTCCCTGCTGAGTTCCTGCCTGTACTGCTCCTTCACCCTGTTTGGTTTACACACAGCCCATTCCTGTTCCCTCCTGCCTCCAGATCTACCCTCACATTTCCAGCCATTGCCCAAAAGTCTGGGAAGACAAAGTTTTTCAAAGAGAATCTAATTATAATTTTTTGCAGATGGATTAATACAGGTTTTTTACCTCAGTTTCTCAGTTACCTGAAATTATTTTGGTGGGGGGTTAGTAAACTGTTTTCACTAATTGTGATTTTCACCAAAAAAATGCAGTAGGCTGAAGCCCCTGACCTAGAAAATACTTGCCCAACCCCAGTTAATTTTACAGCATTCCAGGCACCCGAAAGTGTTGTTTTATAATGGCACTATTTGGTAACCATTTCAAATGGCTGACAGCAGCCTGTGGGCAGGCCCGTCTGGCTCCACAGCCCAGCAGCAGTGGTTTGCTGTGGTGAATGTTTGTCACTGTAATTCCTCTACAAATTATCTGGAGCCAGGATTTTCTAAAGCGTTTCAGAGAACAGGAGACATTCAGCCATCACTGGATTCTGAATTAAAATGGGATTTAAATGTCACTGCTTGAAAGTCCAGGTTTTAAGATTGCAGATGGGTATTTCCTTTGAGCAGTCTTTCTATTTAACCAGCACATAAATCTATGTGGTTGTATATTGAGGTGAAAATGATTTATATTCATACTTGAATTCTTCATAGTCTTTCACTGTGCTTTTCGGTGCTTCATACCAAACAAGCATTTAATGCAAAAGACAATGCTCTAGCCCATTATATAAATCTAAAACTTTTAATATATATTTATAGTGAGACCCAGGTGTCATGGCTGTCACACTGACACAACAGTGCCTCTAGAGAAACAGAGAGACAGGTTAACCAGAGACTAACTTTTATTGTGCATTTATATGCAACAGAACAAATGGAACTGGAGGTATGTAGTAATAAAACCAATATTCAAATTAGAATTAACACTTGAAATAGTAAACTGTAGGTAACAAATGTCTTTATAATTAAAAAATATTGACTGTTTAAAAAATTCTCTAAGATTTTATATTCTTTAAAAGAAATGTGTGTTGCCACATAGAAAACAATTCACACATCCTATAGAAATTGTCACAAAAACCTTACTAGTCTATATTACACTATGCACTTTTCTTTTGTACAATATCTGATAAGGGTCTATCCCTAACCTGTACTTACTCTACACAGTACAATCATCATTAGAAAGTATTCATAGAATTAACTACACCATAACAATAAAAATATTGGGATTAATGTTTTTTTTAATCACAGTTTCTCCACAAATATTTGTCATAGAAAATATAGCGAAGGCATGTTGGCACAGATGGGCGTGCGGTGCTGCTACACAAAGTTTGAGAGAAGGCAGATACATAAATGACAGTAAGATTAAAGCGGATGGAAGGATAAGACAAGAATCTCTATCCTCCTGGGACTTTCTGGAGTGACATGATAGATAGCAGTTTCCTTCTGTCGCTGGGAAGGGATGTGCTGGCTTATAAAGCACACTGCCTAAATATGGATATCTCCCTCTGCAAGGGCTTATGTGCTATCTATTATTTCAGGTCCCATATCTAACATATTGCAGATATTTAGATGCTTCAATGTGTATGAATTTATAACAGCTAATGAACAAATTAACTGGAATAAGATGATGTGCAAGATTTGGGGTTTTTAAAATGAAATGTGTGGGTCAAGTGGCTATGATTGGCAATTAAAAACAAAGACCGACAACTGACAAAAGTTTTTATACTCTGTTATTTTAAAACCAAACATGAACAAAAATATGAGCTGGTGTCTGTTAATGCCTGTCTGTGACCATGATTCATGTCACTGGCCAGTGCACATAAGCAATTGAGGACAAGATTTTGTTCATAAAGAAAGGTCCAAACCTGCAAAGCCATTTCTACTGCCAAAGTGGCTTTCAGGATGAAATGATACTTTTGGTTATTTTGCACAATGAGAGTAGAGGATTGTGAGTGGTTCCAGGATGCTGGCTATGCTTTTTACACTAAAAATAAAGCTAGGCTTACTAGTTACTTCAGCAAATCTTTCAGTTAGTAATTGAGAGGTCTGTCCAGTTCAGTAATTCTGTTCTGTGACTCTTAGAAAGTGTTTATATCTTAAACATCATACAATTAAGCTTCTGAAAGGAAACCATCACAATGTTTACAAAAATACAGCATGATACATATCGCTGTGGACAAATTTACAGTATAATGTTGACTCACACGTTCTGACATGTTTTACCAAATAGTTCTGGCATGTGTCACCACATTAAACATAGACCAGCAAGACTTACACCATCTGAGCAATGTAACATCTTCTATTATAGTTCTTTTAAAAAATGTGTAAGTTCAACACCGAAAAGCTACTATAGGATATCTGTACTGTGACATTTCTATACACTGAGTTACTCCTCCAGAGGCCACCATGTGCTGTGACCGCTCCAAGAAAGTCACCTCCTGCCTGTATTGAGGGAATGCTGTTCTAAACCCCTTGGTCTAGTGAGGTCCTGTGTGATTAAACTGCTAGTTGACTTTTAGAAAATAAATTAGTTATTTTGGGGCCAGTGAGTGCCTTTCAACCCCCTTTTAAAAAATGACCAAAATTAAAGTGAACTGAGAGATATTGGACATTCGAGGACCCAAAGCATATGGGGGCTGAGCAAGGTCCTCTCTATGGCAGTGCATGGTGAGCCTGTGTACCGAGATGCCCCATGGGCCAGGAGAGACCAGTCACAACCACAGGCAAAGAGGAGGCAGAGGGCAGGAAGGAGCTCCTGTGTGGGCGAGCCGAACTTTGAGAGACTTCCTCAGCCCTGCAGCCAGGCTGGGCCTTGAGGAGCACTGCATCCCAGAGAGCCCTTCCTGGTCTCTGAGGAAGGGGCCGGGTGCCTCCTGCCTTGCCCGGTGCATGGGGAGAAGGTCGGGAAGGGGAGGAGAAGGGTAAAAGGAGCCATTAGTAGCTACGCTTGTGGCTTGCACAAGGCGGTGAGGAAAACTGGGGAATATGAGAGACGCGTTCAGGAGAGTCAACGCTGATGAGGTAGCACTAAGGATGGTCGAAAGTGAAGTGAGCTTTCTTTCCCAAAAACAGTTCCCTGTACCGGCCAGTGGGGAAATGTTGCCTCAGGAAGAGCTGGTTCAGGCTGTGGAGGATGCCAACACTGGCCTGAAATAACACCAAGGTAAGGAGATGGAAACACCCTGATGTGGAAAAGAAAGGGCATCATTTCTTTGGCATTGCATATTTCTGGCATGGATCAATTTAGAGGGACAATGAACTCCTAAACCTTTAAAATTAAACTTCTTTTGTGGATTGACTTTTGTTCTTAAAGCTAGTATCTGCTTCCAATGTTGTGCACCGTTGTGAGTTCTGCTCCAACAGCTCTTTTCTTATAGCTGTCAGTCTGGACCCCATGTCCACTTACTACAGAACACTAAACCAGGTTCTTCTTGCCCAACCCCTCCCTGAATGCAAAACTGAGCAAAACTAGCACATTGCCTCACCTCTTTGAAGGAATAGATATAGAACAAAAATGAAAGTGAAAACAAGAAAAGGCAATTTAAAGCCTCTAAAGCTACATAATATGGCTGCAGAATAGGAACAGACAAAGGAAAATCTGTCTTCTGAAATGGCAATTTGTTTTTAGCAATCTTGTTTTAATGAAAACTGTCATGATCAACTCTAATCCTCTAGAAATCTAGATAAATATACTGTCTATCTGATATACAATGCAATTTTTATCTCTTAGAGGTGCCTGTTATTGTTCTGGGTCTTTGAAGGATTCTGCTGTTGACGAGTGCTGCTGTTTTACTCGGGAAGCTTAATTTCCTGACAGAGTTGGCTAAGAAAGTCCCTGGATTTTCTATCTCGTGTGGTTTTTTCAGGTAGCATTTATAATTACGTTCTTTTCTGTTAGCAAATGGGAAACCACTCCTTTTTTTTTTGTTGTAAGTGTGCAGACTTGTACTTAAATCTTCTAGTCAGGGAAAGCAAATAGCACCCAGCTCTTCTGAGTCCAGGCCTGGGATTGTTATCAATAAGCTGAAGAGATAGTAGCTGCTGTTTCTTTTGACATTTTTATAGTTTTTAAATGACCTTTCCTCTACAACTGGATGAAATGAACTGCACGTTCCCTTTGAGTGTGCTATGAAGAATTTGGAAATAATAGGCACTGAAAAGTCCCATAAAGCAGGTCTTGAAATGGATTTCTTTCTGTTAACTGGGATATGGTAGGATGGAGAAGGTGAAATGTATGCAGTATGTGTTCAAACATGCTTTGGACTCCTAAATGACAGCAGGATTAAGTATGTTGAACAGTCTCTCCTAAATTAAGTGGTTGCTACTGATGTATGATGTGGTTCTCACTGCCATCAATCTCCAGATCCATCTTGCATACCTCTATTGAAGACTTCATCCTGTGATCCTGGGTGGTCAGTCCCTTCATAATACGAGTTGCCATTGTGAAGGAAAGTCCCCACGGCACGGCCCTGGCGCGCGTGTCCCACTGCGTCACTGAACACCTTGTTTATTTGCTCTTCAGATGGCATCCACCAGTCTGGGTTGGAGGTACAGTGCATCCTAATGAACTCTGCAGGAAAACATGGAAGAATAAAAAGCAACTTGTCTTTGCAGCATCTGGTATTGCCCAGGCATCAAAAGCTCATGGGAAGTAAGAAAGGAGGTATTGCTGCTCTACTTAAGCAAAAGTAAAGCCTTATGGGGGATGCCATGATAATGCCACTTGGACTTATTTTATTTCTGCACACGTGTGTTTTTCCACATGCAGTGTATATTGTTGCACCTGAGCTACCTAGGTGACTCGTGGGATCTGGATATAAAATCCCTTCTTGTGGAAATACAAAAAACGAATTCGAAGTGAAGGCTGTGATTCAGCATGTGCAATACGGAAGCTAACATGAGCCAGGATGTATTTAATTTGAAACCTGTTGGTGTCTATACCTCAAGGTGATTACTGTTGGATCTTTCTGACCTCCCTCTGCTGGCTCCTTCAGCACCTGCAACCTGCAGGAGCCCCCAGCCTGCTGGAAAATGCCACTGCCATTATTTCAGTTTGGTGCTCCTTTCTGTTTGGGATATCTTTCCTTTTGAATTCTGCTATTTTCATCTCCCTGTATTTTACACCTATTTTTTCAGAGACTAATTTGGCCTTAGAAATAGCTAAATGAGATCAGAGGGCTGATTTGGGGAGCCTTGCAATAGTTTTCAATGCAGGAGAAAATGAATTGTACTGCATGTATTTTAGCTATTTAAATAGCTGCTGCTTCCACATACAGCTATTTGTATGTGATGATTACATTTTTTATAATTTATTTTTCAGATTCTTCGACATGCTATATGCTAGACTTGCAGAAGGTGCCTTGCCAGTTCTGGAGTTGTAACTGCTAGACATAGCTCAAATAGGTGTATTTGGACTTTGAAACATCCAAATATGATTTTAAATGTGAGGGCACCTTATTAGAGATATTGGATACACTGTACCTCATATAGAAACTGAGCTGCTTATTTATTCTGTAACATTAGTTATTCCCTCATGCAGTATTGTGTGTCCCAGGATATTTTTAAATTCTATTTTCTACTGTTGACAAGCCAACAGCACAATAAGTGGTGTAAGGTAACTTCATTACTGTCACCACATCCCCAGACAGGGAATGCTGTGCTTTTACATGAGTTCCTGTGCCTGCAAGGTATCTCATCCGTTGGACAATTAGGATGTGATTTTTGCATAGCTCCTCCAGCAGCGTGTCTACAAAAGTGATAGCGATCTCTGTTTTAAATTCATTTCCCTGGAAATCCACACAGGCAACAGTAATTCCTACCTAGTTATGTTCACATGTGCCCCCACAGACTCGTCTTTTTCTCAGAGAAATGGTTACCATGTAAAGGAGTAATGCTATAATTTAAGCATGCCAGGATGTTTTAAAACTGGTTCCAGACACCAGTCAGTTGCAGGAATATATTAAAAATGTTTATATATATTTAAACTACTCTGAGTACACAGGGAGAACCAATTTGCACTCCCTGCTATGGTGGAAAGGCATAATTAGCTGGGCTGAGAATTAGTCAGACGCTTGTTACCTTGGCTTCTAAATGAGTAGGAGCTGGTGGCCAACTCTCAGCACTGGAGAAAGTTGTCATGTTCCCACCCACGCACGAAAGCCCAAAGGGAGAGCTGTCTACTCTGCTTTCTTAGCTGGTCATTACATGTTGCATGTTTTGGCTTCTTCTTCAAGCTTCTGAAAATTAAAAAAACTACCCTTTCTCTTTCTCCCAAGGAGTGCTCCCCATGTTCTGTGTGTCCAGGACCTCAGAAAACAGAGTGGCCACAAGCAAAATTCCATGTACAGGTGAATTTACTGTTAGTCTAGGGAGGCAGGTGAGAGAAAGGGGAAGAAAAGGGTATCAACACTGCTTGTGCGTAAATTATTATGTGATACTTAAAGTAACTTAGTAAATGCTAAAGCACTTGTATCCAGCCTTCATTTTCCAGGAGAACTTCTGGGCCCCTGGATCTCTCTCTAGACCTCTGCAGCATGGTGTGCAATGGACTTGCCCTTCAATTAAGCTCTGACAGAGTTCTGGTAGAGTATCGTACAGCAGGTTAAAAGATTCCTTTGTAGTACAAAAAGAGCTTGTTTGTCTAATTCATCTGTATGTAAAATCTGAGTTCATTACCTGGTTACATCAATGTACCCTAACCACAAGTCTTATCTACTTAGCCTTGTTGGATTCTTCTACCCTAAATGGGAAGAGGACCCATCTGATGTATGTAACCACTTTGGACTCCAGTTAAATGAGTAAAGATATTTTTAACACTGACTGACCACAATATAGCTTTATACATTGCATTGATTAGTAAAACATTCTTGAGGTTAGGCCAACCAAAATTTCATGTATGTGCTCACAAAAGACTATAAAGTTAACTATGAGTTAATTAAAGAAATAATAAGCTTGGGCATTTATACAATGCAGATGTTGATACTAAAAACATATTTTTACTTTGGCTTTAAAAAGTCCTGTTTTGCATGTTTTATTATAAAGCTTGGTACCAGCCTTTTCAAACAATTTTAGGAAACCAAAGTACACAATATTCTTTCCAATCTGTACCCTTTCTATGCAATATCCTCACTCTCTGACATTGTGAAATGCTTGCAAAACTCCCCTCCCTTTTCAGACTAAACACGGGGGAAAGTTGTTCCCTAACATTTTCAGGCAATGCTGCATCAGTATGCCAAAAAAGAAGTTAAATTCTTGACAACACGCTTGTGTTCACTTTGTAGGTAATTAACCTGCAGATGTTCTTGACCCTAGAAGATGTTTTCAAACCTACTCTGAAACTCAGCTTCTAACTCCAATGATGCACTGTGTTCTTGTGCATCATAGCCTTACTAGACATTAGACTGTAACTATTCCTTTGGTTAGTTTTGCTGTGCATCAGTGTTAACAAATGACCTGAGTTTATTATAAAAGCTTGTAATCAGGATTGTCTGGTTTTGCCTCACTGCTTTTTAAAGTGTATTAGTGTCATGTGCCCTTGCATTTGTCTCCTCTCTTAAATAAGCAGCCTTGTTTTTTCCCATCAAAAATACCCAAAACACATATATTATACATACATACATACTTGTATGTATGTATGAAAAGAAAGTGGAGGGTTTCTGGGTGCTTGTCACCTGCCTGTGAAACCCCTTCTAGTTCTGCAACTGTCAGCCAAATGCTTCTACTGAGCCAGAGCCAATGTGGTGAAATGAGATCACATATGGTGGACACTGAGCGAAAAGATGCAGTACCTCTGAGACATGTTACTTTAACTGGATCCAGAGGACGTCTTTCAGGACCTGTCTCTCCTGACTGCACTGACCTTTTCCTTTTTCCAAGGCCGCATGAGTACTTAAGCTCATCGGTTGTGAAAACAAATCTGATGAGATAGCGAAGGAGCCGTCGTCCATCTTTCTTGGAAGAATTTACAGCCTCATCCCACTGTTTACTAGTGATGTAGACAGGGTAGTTGTTCAGCAACTGCTTACTCCCCTGAAAAAGTGAAATATTTCTGTTGCTTATTTTACAAGGCAAATAAGTGAAGTCAGTTGCAATAAAAGATACATTTTTTAACTATCCGCGATACCAACAGTGAAACACAACCCCAAGTGAACACGTAATTGCTCTTACAGAGAATGAGTACTTCTAAAATTACATTTCCATTTCTAGAACTCAAATTGGGTGAGGTATGATGAATACATATTGAGAGGTGTAGCTATTGATAATTTCCTCTTTCACAAGCAGGTTAAAAAGAGTTAAGAATCAGCAACTGGGCATACTATATAAGTGCAATGTTTCTTCTTAATATCTTAAAATGCATAAAAAGGGTCTTTGAAGAGTGTGATCAAATGGATCACTTCATCGCTGCTGATAGTTTCCTTCAGAGGCAACTCTTTTGGTCTATTTTTATAATAAATTTATTACCTCTGTAGAACACACCTGAAACTTGACAGCAATTATGTTACTGTGAAAAATGTAAAGAAAATAAATAAAGGAACTATGAAAACTAAAAGCTTCATTATTATTAATGAGTGCTGTATTAACTCAAATTATAGCTTTACAGAAATGCCACTGTGTCAGCTGGAAAGAAATTTTGCTTTTAACCTTCATAATTTGTGTGCTTCAATATTCCAACATTAAATGAATGCTGTGGGACTAATTATGGGGATTCCTGTAATTCACACAAATTTATAAGCCCTCTTAAGTCAATTGTACCCAAATTGTATTCAATTCTTTTTGCCTATAAAATGCTATAGTTCAGGATTACCCAATTAATGTAAGATAGTACTGTTAATATACTTGAAATAATTGAAGTACACAATAAAAACCCAAACCACACCCTCCTAGAGACTCATTTACTTTTACAGCTGCACCTCTTCATCAGAACACATAAATCTGGAAGCCCAATTAGTAAACTCTTTGTGTAACCCCCAGGTTCAAGAGGAGCTTGCACTGAGCTGGAGAAACACAGGTCTGATGCTCAGCGAGGCAGCCACATGCCGCACTTGGGGGCAACCGCTGCAAAGTTCTCACTTCCAGGCCTTTGGTATCTGAAAACTATTTTAAGGACTACCCTTGCCTTCTTTCATATATTTATTATAGCATCTTGGGAGACAGCTTGAGAGCATCTTTGAAGTTTTCTTCAGGTATTTGCTTTTAATTTTTTTGCAAGCCTGATAAATATATGGAAGATTGAATTTAGTGAAGACCGTGCTGAGATTATTAGATAATCTGTATGATCTAGAGTACCACCATCTCCCAGTGGGGTTAGCATCACTGGGAGCTCAGCCTGTGTGACTGTCTGCTACTTGTTTGCCTTGCTGCAAGCTGCTGGCAAGGACAGCTATGGACAAACCCAAAACTCTGCAAAGGAAGCCAAATGTAAGGGAAGAGATGGGCTTTGTCTGTCTGAAGGGCCACTCTCCCTCAAACATCTCAACACTTCACTCACTCCCCTGTAGCTGTAAATTCAATCATGTAACCCCTAAGAGAAGGACCCTTCACCTAGAGTCTAGCCCTGTTATAATTTGGGGCTTTCTCTTTGCACTTCATTATCTCCTACCATCACTGCAAAGAGGTCAGGGTCAATTCCTCCCCCTCCATTCATGATACAGGCAACTGCTTTTGTTTTTGCCCAGTACATGAACCCCTGGGAAGCCAGTAGTAAGTCTGAAGAGCTCTGCAAGGAAGAACGTTACAATCCATCCAGTCCAGCTCCTTGTCCTCTTCCAACATGGTGAAGGGGCTGGGGAAGGAAGAAGAGCAGAGGGGCAGCATGGAAAGCTCTTTGGAGGGTAATATACCCTTATGTTGAAGTAACTGTGACCACTCTGTCCCAGGGGGAGCTGACATGAGTGCTTCCTTGGCTTGTTCCACAACATCAGTACAAAGAACCATGTGATTCTCATGTTGGTACTTAAATTTTTTTCAGCAGCTAGCTTCACATCCCTTTTATATAAAGCCAATTATTTTCCTACCTTAGATTTCTGAGACCTATTTTTTTCCCTATTAAAAAAACCTTTTAGTGAAGCAGAGACCATTCTTACTGATACCACTGCAAAGTATAAGCTGCAGGTAACTGTAGGCACTGCCTTGTTTTTAAGCCCTGTCAGGCCTGGCTTATGCAATGCAAGCCCATAATGGCACAGGGTAAGGCTCCATGTTCACTCATGTGCCTTAAGGACACATGGCTCATATGTGGCTTTGCTAAGCAGTAAGCTATCCTGGAAGCTATTCTGTGTTTATCTATATAGCACTGGTGAAAATATGGTGCAGAAAGGCCCAACATCTACAATTCATGAGAGCTCACATTGCTATTAACTGAGGAGTGGGTAATAAATTTTGCGTAACTTCCTCAGCCTCAATTTTATAACACTTCTCTCTTGTTTCCCCTGAAACTTGGGATATTTTTCCTCATTCTTTTCCAAGGCATGATATAGTGTTATAGTACTCTGTTAAACAATTACTGAATTCCTGCTACAGACACACTTTCACTGCTTCCTGGGAAAGTAAAGCACTTCTGGGCAAAACATTCTTGGTAAATATATGATGTGTCCAGCACCAGCTTTGGTGTGTCCAGCAGTGATTAAACTAAAACAAACATAAAACTTCCCAGAAATGAAATAAGCAGACTCTGAAGGAAGAACCAAAATATAAATATCTCTGCTTGTATTTGTACATGATTAAGTTTATGAATAAAATATTAATATCTGTATGTTTAATTCAATAAAAAATTCTGTCACACTATGACAAGCTATTCCTTGCGGGACATTACAGAACAGCCTCAGTTTTTACAGTATTTGAAAATTTTAGTTAAGCAAAAGAGCATTAAAAAAAGGAAAATGAATCCTTGGAATATACTTGGATGATAACAGCTAGTGATAAATATAAATATGTATATATAAATTTGCACAGGATAAAACTGAATGGAGGAACAAAGTGATACACACCCTGACCTGCTGCACACCACGTGCAGCCACTCTCAGTCACCCAGCTACAGCTGTCACCAGGCTAGCCCTACCCTAAATTCTACCCACAAATATGGTGTTTCTGAGGAAAGAAAAACTACCAAAGCAAGGCAAGCACACCTGGTGCTGATGGAGGGACTTACGTGCTGCTCAGTGAAGTCATTCCAGATTACACTAATGATCAGTTTCCTCCATTTGGGGGACTACTGTACTTAAGAATGACAGTTTTTAACCTATTTTTTACTCCTAAATGGCTACTGATTTATTTGCCTACATGTGTTTAATGAATTATCAAGCATAAAGAGATGTAGCTTGTTTTCACTGTACACTACCTCGGTTGGATGGTCTGCTGGCTGCGGTACCATAAGCTGGTTGTGATGCTGAAGTACGGTCTTCAGATAATCTAAAACGGTCTGGCAGGGCACTGCATGAAACAAATTGCAATTACTGTATATTAGCTATAAAGCACAAAATAGAAAAATAATATTAAATCAAGCAGTGTTCTTTACTATCTGTTTTCTATGTATGGGAAATTTATTTCAAATAGGAAATACTTCTCATTTTGATTTGTGCAGACATTTCATTTAATAAATGTACAACAAGTGTTGTATTTCCCATGCTGAGATCTCTGAAATTACTTTTATTTTCTGCCCACTAGTTTTCAAAGGGTTTTTTTCTGAGTTTGGAGTTATAATTACTACAAATTCAAATTAGGTCAGCAGTAATGATAATAAGAAAAAAATCCCAAATACTGTAAAAATCTCAAACCATACAAAGGAGAAAACATTTATTGGACCTAAATAATACATTGATTAACATGTAAATATGCTCAAATGTTTTTCAAACTACAGTCTGATTAAATATACTAAAGAGATTCAATGACCCGTATACTTTAATTTCTATTCCCTCTCTCCTCCCAACTTTGTTATAAAACTAGGTATTAGGCAAATTGCTTTATTTCTCTTTTTCCCTCATCCTCCCCCCTCTCCATTCCCGTCATTCTCATCCATTTCAGTAGTGGTACCAACATCCTATTCCCTTCTGTTGAGGTGATAGGTTAATTAGGGATGATTCAATTATGGGTCTCTCTTAAGCAGATGCTGCCACATCCCTGATTAACTCTGGAGTATTTTTGAAATACAGCTCCTTTCTCCTGAGCCTGAAACACCATATGAGAATTAAAGAGATATTAATCCAACATTACAACTGACTTGTGCAAGACTAAATAAGCATAGTTTTTAAGGCACCTTATGAGCCTCACATTTCATATGGGTTGTTTTTGTAAAGTATTCAGATTTAATCACAGCTTCAGCTCAAAACCCAGAAGAAATATTTGTGTTCCTTTTTTTAAATTATTATTTCTTGGCATTTTATTGTTTCTTTACACCTGAAAAAATGTGGTGTTTTGGGCTTTACCTTAAGCTGACAATCTGAAAGCAAGCACTGAAATAGCTGAGAATGTCTCAAGGTAGGATTTACGGGTATTTTGCCCTCTTTCCTTGGCATTCACACCACACAGCTACTGCACCCCTGTCTAGGCAGCCAGGGTGCAGAACAACATTACTCAGTGCAAAACAGACCCTTTACTGAGGGATAAGTGGACTTACACCCAGCAGTCTGCATAAAGAAGACATGCAAAGTGCCTGATATGATGAATAAATTCCTATATTGCACCCCACATTGACTTCTCTGTAAAGACAACCCACCAGTATATTTACTCCTGCTTCTGGTTTTTCACACAGTAAGTGATTTCACCACAGGCTATCCAAGGATGTGTTTACCTATGTTCTTCCAGAGGGATGGGGCTCAAGCGAGAAGACAACAGGAAATTACTTAACCTGTTGTGTCCCCATCAGATGAAGTACAGCTCTACTTTAACTGTATGCTGCTGATAAAATGCCTTCTCATTACCAGTGAGAAACATGAAAGTACTAAAGGCTGGCCAAAGCTTATAAAAACTTCTATCTTCATAAAAGCAATTTTGAGCACAAAATTGTATGATTTTGTTATCATTGTAGTGACTGGAGGATGCTGAGCACTTTTGACTTTAAAGCCATGCAGAGCACAGTTTGCTGTTGGTACAAATAACCTCAGCCTTTCAAATACCAGGTGCTACTTGCAAATCCAGACTTCTTGGGCTGCCATATTAACTGAAGCCTGGAAGAAATCATAAACAGGGCAGCACAAGGTGGAGAGTCAAAGCTTTGGTTTTGCTGCTGTGCCCCTCTTATGGCTCTGCAGATATTCTCTTTGCTGAGAACTGTTTCGTCCAAACCCTTCAGCAAATGTAACTTTGTAAGAGCCTGGGGGTCCTAGCTGTGAAGATGAATAATCATTTAAGTCTACTAGCTTATTTATTTTGTTTATCTTTGATGTGGCCTCTATAGGGTTAACAAGATCATAGCCCCAAGGGCTGATACTCTGCATGCTTATGCAGGTATCCACTATCACAGACATCACCAACAGGGATTTATGCTTACTGTAAGCAGTGGGAGAACCAACATCGAAATAACACTTGTTATGATTTAGTAGAAAGCCTGGGGGGGGGGGCAGTAATTTTCCTGCCCATTAGGGAAGAAGTTTCCACAGCCTTTACTTTCTAAAAGTGCCAGCATCACAGAACGGACACTGGAAGTGGCAAAGTAACCTGGCCTGCAGTGAATGAAAGAACAAGGTCTTTGCAGGAGCTAAAGGGCAAGGAGGAGGAGGGCCCAGAGGGGACCTGGTGTGCCAGGGAAGGCTGTTCTGGCTAAGATGTTAAGCAGGACACATGTAGGAGGTGGCAGGTATTTGCTGTTAACAATCCAAATTTAAGACTTCGTTGTTGTTCTAGGTATCTGTACGTTGTAACAAGTGCTTATTCAGCACAGCTTGTCACAGCTTTCTCTGCAGAGTATCCTAATTTCTAATAAATAGTTGAACAGTGAGTGTGGTGGCCACCAACTGTGCCAATGACAAAAACCAGGCTATGTCCTCTCAGCCTGAGCTGCCACACAGCACAGCAACTCCCTGGACTAAATCCTCCTTGCAACAGACAGCATCAATGGGTAAAACACAGTAGAACTCAAGTCATCATCTTCCACTGATGCAGTTTCTACCCACAGGAACATAAACCTTATTTCAAGTCTGCGTTTCGTTTTCCTTCAAATTGGGTTTTACAAAATTTTTGGAGAAGAAATGGAAAATGCCTGTTACTTGTTACATACCCAGTGGTAAAGTAATTTCTCCCTCTTCTCTTTGCTGAGCTCAACACTGACCTTCCAGAGGTGCTGGGCTGCACTAAAAGCAGAGTCCCTACACCTACTTACATGTCTGTACAGCTGAAGGCTGTGGCTCTTTTGGCCATGCTGTACATCAGTACTCAGGCAGAAAGTCACTGTGTCTTCCAAAAGCCTTTCTCAGTGTCCATTTCCCAGGGGCTGAAACCAAGCAGAGCGATGCTCTCTGTGCCTCAGGACACGGTAACTGCACCGTGATCAGCCAGGTCTGTCACCGGTCATCTTCCTCACTCACAGCTACTCTGCACCACTTGCAAGCTGTAAGCAATGACTGTATGCTTTCCCTCATGGATTGAAGTATTAAAAGCATGGGCTGTGAACAGTTTCACAAAAAAAATCCCTCCAGAAATTTAACTGCATCATGGCAATTTCCCGAATACAGATATATTTGTATTTTTAAATCATGTTTTGTGATATAATGTTATGTAACATCCTGAATATCTGCAATATCCTCATCAACCAAACTTTTCATCTCATCAAAACCATACTTTAGCAAGATGTTGCCCAGTACTTATGCCATTATTGTGTTTTAGTACTCTATTAATTGAAGCTGGCATCAGCTGTGCAATTAGTTTTTCTGGGTTCAATATCAGGCCAGTCAACCCATCACCATCCAGGACATCTCATGTCCTTTAAAAAAAAATCAGATAATATTTGCATCTTTCAGTCTTCTGAAGCATCCAAAATATCACAAAACATAAAGAAAAATTATGGTCAGAGTTGTCTTTTTCATGTTTGGTTTAGCTCCTGAAGTGAGTTGTCCAAACCTCATGATTTTGAAAACAAGCTGCTTTGGTAGCAGCTGCCTACTGCCTTTGGTAATAAGTTGATGTGCAGTTAGGGATGAAAACCTGGTGTGCCCAGGCAGCTACTGCTCTTCAGCTGTCCCAGCATTGGGAGGGAGTTGGGACAGGCAGCTGAGGCTGCAGTCCCATGTGAAGCTGCTGGTGAATGTGTGGTAACACCCAGAGTTACAAGGGAAATGGAAAATATTTCTACCTGCTTACCATCATTGTTATATTGGCGTGACGGCATCACGTTACCCTTCACAAGTATCAGAACAGAAATACTCAATGTACAGTTCCATATTATTGATAAAATCTATTTCCACCTGATAATGGTCCAACACTGTTACTAGGATGTCATATTTTTCCTTTATTTTGCCAGGGAAAGGAAGCCTTCTCTAGACAATGCTCCAGATTTAATTTTAATTATTAATTTGCCACTGATCCAAACTTCTGCTTTTTACACATCACCATTAACTTCCCCTCTGATCTTTGTTATGTTTATAACTGTTCCTTTCCCTCTCAATATGGTTGGTTTTGTAACCAACATTAAACTTTTCCTCCTAGATAGTCTTTTGGGGCCCTCAGTAACATGCTTTTAATGTCTCCCAATTATCACCCACTCTTTTTTTTTCACCTTTGCCTCTAATAATTGTTTCCAAATTTTTATGAAGTGCCAGGAACATCTCTATTATTGGTTTGAGCTGGTTTTTTGCTTATTATAAATGTTAGACACAATCACTTGCATTGGTATCTGTCAAAATGAGAACTCTGATTTATCCTCCCAAAAATGCGGCCTCCAGTGTAAAACATTCCAGGGCTGCTTATACTGCCACAGCACAGCACTGTGAAGAGATGCTTGGGCTTGTTTTGAATGAGGCACATCTCCAAGGTAAATAAAGTGCGTCTCCAACCTCTCTCGCAGCATCAGACAGCCCCAGAGAGAAGTGATGGCTCACCCCCAGCTTGGCTGCGTGTCTCTCTGCAGTGGCCTCGGCCCCATAAACAGACAGTAAGAAACCTGGTTATTCTGTTCATTAATAAGGTTTTGTGCTCTGCAGCTCACACTGGTGTAGCTCACACACCAGTATTCCTCCTGGTGTTTTGCAGAAGATGAATCCCTTAGCACGCAGGACCATTTACCTCTGACTCACCAGTGAGGAGGAGAATTGGGAAGGGTGTACACCTACATCCACCCTGCTCAGGCCAGCAGCTGTTAGCTAAGACTGGCTCAGCACTGCAATGTGTCCTCCTTCACTTGACCTTGAGAGACGCTTCTCTCTGAGTTCATTGCAGGGCATTTCTAAATTGATGCTCGACTGTCAAAAAGATGTAACAAATGATAGGGAACGTGCTGACGAACCACAAGGCTGTGTGAATTTCTTATAACATTAATGGAGATGCCTTTGCTGCCTGAGATTTGGACAAGTGTGCACGGCTTGGATTATTTTAGCTCATACAGTGATTTATTTCAATAGTCAGCTGAAAGCCAGTGAAAGCTGCATGGATGGTCCACGAAGGCAAGTTGTTTGGGGTGTGATGAGCTGGAAAAACAGCAAGGGGCAAGGAGAGATGGGGGTTAGGATCTGTGGAGGAACTGATCTCAGTGCTCAAGAGCCTACAAATTTGGGTATTTGTGACTGGATGGTAAAATAAAACCAGCACATATTTGTAGAGAAAGCATACAGGAGAAATCAAAAGAATCGACATAATATGTAGGAGGGTGTTAAAGATTTCCTAAATGACCTACATGCCAGCTGAAAACAGGGAAGGGAGAAAAATTGTAGCAAATATCCCATTACTTTTAAAATCCCTCTCAGCTGTGTTTTCCAGGCAAATAATTTAATTTCTATAAATCTGCATCTGAAAAGCCATTGTACTTTTAATTTTCTTTTGCAATAGATTTTTCCCTGAAAAAAGAATGTTCCCCTCCCATACACCCCTGGGATGTACACCTCTGCATAAACAACAGATTAAAAGAGATAAGACAAGGCAGCCGTGCATCTCATTTAAGTGATGCTGCCACATGCTCCTGTGGCTTTTATTTTTGTCTGTGCTCTCTCACATTCCTTCTACTCATTAGAAGGAGCCTCTTCTTGTGATCCCTTTCAGCAATGAAGTCTTCCCTTTGGAAAGGACATCCTCTGTAAAGCCCTCTACTACACATTTCTACTGCTGGTAACTAACAGGGACACCAAGAAGTCCCCTGTGAGAAGGGATAGCAGTTTGTGTCACTAAAAACCAAATGTTTAGTTACAAGGGACAAACCAAACTTGAGACCAGGCAGTTCATCCTTGACAGGCTGAACTGCAGCTCCCCACAAAACTCCCACCAGCTCCTGTTCCCCAAGTAGGCTAAGAAAACTGATCTCCCAAATTCTTGTGGGTTTGTATCCAGAAATGCAGAGAAAACAATAAAGCAAGCCCTGGTCTGCTGCAATTACATGTTTCAGTAAGATTTTGTACTCAGGTTGGTTTAGCAAAGTAAGCTGTCACCCCCAGCAGCAAGCAGAGCCGTGCTACAAATTCAAAGGGGTTCTTGTGCCAAATACTGGGTGACCGTGCTCAAGGCTCTCTTCTCACAGTAACTTCACACTTTGAAGCTGAACAACCGAACAAGGCCACAGATCAGACCAAAACATCCAGAACATCAAGGGAAACCAAAGAAGTGGTTAAATGTGAACATAAAGAAAAAGGACAAAAAAAAAAAAGGACATGAAAAAGTGTTCATCACAACCCTTGATGGCAGCTTTATCTATACTGTGGCTGTGGTAGGCTCTTTGGAAACATGAGGCTCTGAAAGTATAAAGGAGACAGGATTTGTAAGGAAAAGTAACATCTTTTATTAGATCATCCAATAGTAAGGAAGAAGAGTCAAGCCTTGGGCATACAAAACCTCCTGGAAAACTTGTCTGACTTTTTCAATCATGCTGATATTAACTCTACCTGCAAATCCCACTTTGCTTTGGCTACTTCCAGCCACCCCGAGTGCAGTCTCTACAGGTGACCAGGCTTCAACATTTGAGAGGGTTTTCCTTTCCCATACCTCCGCTATTTGCTGGAGTACTTTTTGCAGCTGGGCTAACAAAGTAAGGATAATCATTGTATTTATCACACACTGCTTCATCTTACTTACTAATTTATACTTTTTCACTACTTTCAGACTGGTTTATCCAAAACCACGCAGCAAAGCTGGGAGCACCAGGAGGCAAACCCTAACTCATGATTATAGATCATTGCTTTAACCACCTGGAAATATTTTCTCCCTTTCAAGTAAAAAAGTGTGAGAAAATCATGGTGATAATAATGAAGACGTGTTTAATATCCTCATGTATTATATGGTTAAAATCCAGGTCTTATATGCAGCTCCACAAATGTGTCTTTAAATTCACTACTGGGAATGTATCACAGCCACAGTAATTTCTATACAGAGGAAAGAGACTAGGAGACACTTTTCTCCTCATGTGGATGGATTATTTTGCTTTGTTCTTGAAGATCTCAAAACCTTAAAGAGCCAAAGATGTTTACCAAACTCCTTCCAGAAATTACTTAAACTTTAATTATTTTTCAAAAGAAGACAAGACAACACACTGGATGAAAATGTTTCTCTTCTGTTCAGTTGAACTGAAAACTGGAAATGCTTGGTTAATGTTTTTCCCTTAAAAAAAATATTGGGGAAATTGGACAAGTTGAAAGAAAGAAGTTGCACTTCTCCAAACCCCAAGCACTGAAATATGAATTTTTCTTCATTTATTCTACAGCTGGAACAACTAAGATTTCACACAAATTTAAGTATTGTTTCAGTCCAATCAAATGGGTATTTTTTGAGAAAAAAAGATCCACCCATTCAGCAACCAAAATATGCAATATTTTACCCATGTAATCATTTCTCTCCAGTGGTGATCTGCCAAAGAGTGATGCTAGGCTACACGCAAAAAGATCCTACAGAACTGAAGGGCTTCTACAGCAACAGGGCAGAGTCCTGAAAAGTCTTATTTTCTGTGTCCAAAAGCTACAGGAGGATATATCTTCTGTAATATTTGTTAAAAAATAAAAGAAGTGTCATTGCATTACATCTGCCGAGAAAACACTCTTCTTCTCGGTAGTCTCTCTGTGAGCCGTGCTTTGCAAAGCTAGAGGCAGGGATGTATAGCGGCAACTATTTTTAGATCGCAAACTCTCATGGATTTTAAAAGGGCTTTTGCATATGGAAACTAAAAAAAAGGAAATGCAAAGTATTTCAGGAGAAAGATAAAATGATTCATATTATACAGCAGAAGGGAGGGGTTGGTGCTTTTATATTCTGCTTGTAGGGTTGCTAGTGGGAGCCTCAGCGACTGTGGTGCACACTACCACCGCCCCACAGGGTACCCTGCCAGCCTCATCCAGCAGCTCTGGACTAGCTCCCCCAAGGATGAGAAGAAAAACCACTATGTAAAAAAATACACTGCTCTTTCAGTGGCTTGATGGAGACAGTATGGCAGCCTTCATGCTCATGTAGCTGCTGCCTCAGCTGCCCCTCCGCCGCGCTCATCACCTTCCCTGGCCCATCGGATGCCCTGCGTGAGGTGGATGAATGCTCAGGGAAGAAAGTTTGTGCTCCAAGATTACTTTGATGTGATAGATGGTGGCAGACAACACTGAAACATTCTGCAGAGGGCTTTCTGTCTCACTCCTGAGGCATGCAACATCTTGATGGGCAAAAAAAAAAAGCTCAGAGAACAAGCTCCTGTTTCCATACAGAGCTGGGCATTTCAAGTCACAGAAGAATTTCTGCTAGATTTTTTGGTAGTAGAAGCTCACAGGAGCAAAATGAACAGTAGAGACAAAAATAATTAGACATTGCCTTCAGCTGATTTTTGATTTAACTTTGCTCAGTGGTGGCTGTGTGACTGCCTGAGGAGCTCTGTCCTACCATGTAGCAAAATCTGAGGGAGCTTCTGGGGCTCTTAACACTTCTCCAAACACACGGGTCATTTCAGAGCTATCTGGATATGTCACCAGACAGAAGCAGATGTATCTGATGATGATTTTATGTTGGCAGATGAAGTCCTACCTCCTTGCACAATTTTTATGTTTGTCTGCTTCCTTTGATACCCTGTTAGCAAGGAGTTTCATGACTCCTGGGGGGTGTAAAATGACTATGATTATGCATGTTTATCCCTTTTAAAGGGAGATGAAGGGTAAGTATGATGACCCAGGTAAATACTGGCTGCTTAACCCAGCATTAATCCTAGCAAAATACAGGCAATCAAAATGGGATTGAAATGACAAAGAACTAGAGAATATGAATATAATTAATTCCAGTCAAAATGGTCTTATGGAAAGTAGATCTTGCCAGACTAACCTGTCATTCTTTGATGAACTTATAGGTTCGCTTGAAAAAGTTAGGCTGAACAATATAAGGTACCTAGACTCCTGAAGGGTATTTAACTTACTACCATGAGTTAGTTGATTGCAAAAGTAGCAACACTCAACACCTAGTCTAGCAGACTAGAACACATTAGATTAGGAACCTGCTACTGATATCTCAAATATTTGTTATTGCAGGAATTATCATTAACAGAAGTGTTTCTAAAAAGGTCCAACAGGGACTAACAACACCCTCAATACCATTCAACATTTCTAACCAGTACCACAAAGTTAATTTAAAAACAATTAGAAGAATTCTGGATGATACAGAAATTGACAAATCAGCAAGCAACGGGCAAGTGGGACAGTCAGAGCAATCTGGAACATTTAGTACATGAACACAGGCAAATACAAAATGTGTACTTCTAGGAAGAAATGTGAACAGAATGAGAAACTCAGCTGCACTACCCACCAGGGAAACCATGGGTGCAATAGAAGAGTATGTTCACCTTTGATCAGGCTCATAGGAACGTAATGCATGCATTTGCAGTGCCCAAATTTTAAAGAAATTAGCAGAAGGGGAGAAAAGAACTGAAAAGAAGTATTCAACTCATTTGAGGAGTTTCAAACAGTTCTGTTTGCTTTGTTTATTTAAAATGGAAATTAAGTCAGCTTTCAGTCTGTAAGTACCTTCAATCAGAATAAGTACCAAGACCTATAGAGCACTTCATTTAGTGGAGTAAAGCATAAAAGTCAATGGCTAAAAGCTGATTTCAGGTAGTCAGGCAGGGAACAAGGCACATATTTTCACCAGTGTAATTAAGCACTGGAACCAAGCGTTGGGGTAAGAGATACAGCCGCTGCTCACCAGCAACTGGAGGCCTTCTGAGATGCTACTTGAGTCAAATACAAGTTATGCGTTAGTGAAAGTCAAAAAAATTACTGTGTTCAGTACAGGTGACTGAATGAAAGCTGTCAGTCAGATTACAGACCCTACAGGATCATTTTTGGTCTTACACACCTGAAGGTAGGACTCAGCAGGAGCTGAACACAATTCCCTTTGTCACGCAGTGTTACCAGAGGATGTACTAACCCCTGCTGAAACCAGTGAGAGTGCATGAGTTATGGTAACTCTGTATTTTTGGGAGGGGCGAGGCAGTTACTCTAAGTTTTGGGTTTTCTTTGCACTGAACAATGCTGCTTGTGGGATTTGCCAGTATCCCTATGGACCAATACACAAAAGAAAAACACAATGTGATATAAATAACGAATAGTGCATCACTGATAGCTGGGGAGAAGAATTGTGAAGACTTCTGCTTGCATTTTGCTCAGATTTTGCAACTGCGTCTACATATTGGGGCAACAGTTGGTTACTGCCTTCTTCCTTTCTGCATAGTTAGCAGCTGTGAAGTATTTTCTCTCTTGCAGCTCATGCTGTACATGCTTTTCTGCCATTCAGAGATTAGTTCAATTAACTTTTCATGGATCTACCCTAAGCACCTCAAATTCAGGTAAAAAAGGTGTAGTTCCCTAGTGTTTACATATGTCAGAAGCATGTTGTATGCTTCTTTCCTTTGCTAAATTCCAATTTGCTTTTAGTATTACTATTTGAGGTGTATTTTTGCCTGTGCTGAAAGTTTAGAAAATACAGGTCCGAGACACTTTGTTCTTATCCCATAGCATTCGTCAAGTATCTTGGCGCACCTGAACAATGAGAAGTCCTGGGTTTAAAGGGCAAGAGAAGCTTTTCACAGAAGGGGTTTCTATTTGATTGGGGGTTTCTGTCCTCTTTCTCTCTCCCAAGGGCTTCTAAGTATTGCTGAACTGGAAAAGTTGTTAGGTTTTTTTTTCAGATTTTATCTGAAGATGAATGGGAGCAGATGTATTAGTGCTTCTCACTAAGATAGCAGTAATTTAAGAGAAACTGTTCAAGGTAAAATCCAAATTTATTTCAGGTAAAACTATGGATGTAACTTTGCTTAGTTTTCTTAAGTAACCAAAAGAAGGAGCTCCAAAAGGGAATTAGGTTTACAATGTCACTTAAATAACAAGACAGATAAAGAGTTGCAAAATCATATGTTTGAAATTACTATAACAAACCACCAGATATTTGGAATTTGTGATTACAAGTACATCCCTACCTGAACACAGCTAACCAGTGTAGGACTCAAGATTCATATAGATGAGTATCAGCAGATAATTTTCCACTGGGCACAGCTATAGGAATTTTGGCTGGAGACAAATTCCAGTGTTTGATTACTATGAGCACAACCTTAAAAAATGACTAGAACTTGAAAGAAACTATTACCCAAACTATTTTTATCACTGAATGGCAACATTATATGGCAGGGGATTATTTACCTGGAATGCTCTCCAACTTTCTACGAAGCTCCTCATTTTCTTGTTGCAATGAAATTACCTCCTGCTCTAGCTCTTGACACCGAGGGCAGTAACCTTCTTCCTCTTCCTCCTCTTCCTCCTCTGGAAGTGTAGAAGATGATGGATGACCATGAGATTCTGATGTTGCTGGAGATGTCCATCCACCTAAAGTGTGTACTGGAGAGGTTGAAAGTGGATCCACATCTGCCAAATGGCTAAAATCATTTATTGATGAGGTGTTCTGAGAAGGGAAGCTCCCAGAAAGCAAATAGTTCTGAAGGGAATCGGTAAAAACTCTCAGAAAGGCTGAGGTTTGTTGTTTCTTTTGCATATACTGCATCTCTATGTCTAAAATGTCTGACGTCTGACTATGGACCATTTTCCCGAGCTGACATTGCTCTTGTCTTTCACTATAATTTGGGTTTTCCTGCTTTATACAAGAAATCATGGACTGAGAGTGATTGTTGTCCAGTAGTTTTCCACCACAATTTAAGAGACTTAGAACCCGGCTGCATTGTTGGGCAAAGGCATCCAGAATCATTCGACTCTCTGCAACAAAAGAAAAGATGAATCACAGAAACCTAATGCAAAAGGTTATGCCAAGGCAGTAGCAGCTAGATGAATGTACACAACTGTTTACAGTAGCATGCATTTTATTTCTGAACACATTAAAATTATGGCTTCTGCTTTAATACTTCTGCAACACTGTGATTTAAAACAATCCTGACTTTGTGTCTATTTTGAGAGTGCCCTTGCGCCCTTGCTGTTAATCAGAAATGCATTGTGATGATAGACACTACTTACTGACATCTTTCAGAGGGATTAAGCCAGGAAAATGGGGAAGAAAATACAAATTCCATCCAATTTGCTACAAGGAAAAGTTCAAGTAAGTACTTCCCTGAAAGCCTACTTCAAGCAGCTGCAGGGCATTGTCTGTACATATTTGTAGGACTTTGCACCACACATTCGTCCTATGCCTGGTTCCTCTCCAACAAGGCTTCCAAGCTTTGTTTTTTCTCCTTTTTGTCTTTGATGCACTTATTTGACATTGGGCACAGGACACTCCACACAACTGACCTCCAATTCTATGGACTTGCTTCTGTTCCTTTTGCTCTAGGTTCCAGGTACGTCCAGGAACAACTCAGAGTGGTAAGCACAAACCCCTCTTCTTAAATCGAGCAAAAGCACCCTATAAGTTTGCGGGCAGGCCAGTATGGCACAGTGGAGAGAGGAGTTCTTCAAGATGCTCTGGATACAATCAGGAAACTCTGCATAGGGTTGTGCAGCAGTTTCTGGAGGCAGCAGCTCAGCTCTGGAAGTAGGATAGGGACGCCGTGCTGCACCTAGTCAGCTGTGCCTCTAATGACAGGAGGTGTCACGTCTCAGGGAGCAATAGCAGCTACAGGCTAAACCTACACAGTAGGATGGCTCATTTCTGCAATGTCTACGTGTATAGCTCAAGCTGCTGTAATACTTCTTGGACCCAGACAGAAAATGACCACGATATTTATGATATGACCTGTTAGGCTCCCCAGTAAAAGCAGTGCCTTTTAAATTTTTTTTAGCTTATTCAAAGCTAAGTTCCTCCAGGTATCTAAGCAGATGTAACTAACATTTTGCATAAGAAAAAAAGACTGGTGGGTTAAAGCGCTGCCAATTTTGGAGAGCACTTCTCAGGCAGGCTTGACTTTTAGAAAGTGACAAACGCATTTACTTTTTGAAAAGGCAACCTGCTACAGATGCATGAGACTAAGCACCCCAGACCTTCATTTACCTTAACTTCGTCAGTAGCCTCATCACACTCATAATACATGAAGAACAGAAACGTTCAGAATTCAGGTCTTTAAGACATGGCACTTTTCACAGCACTTCTCCAAGATCCAGAAAGTACCCTGTCTGGTGGAAAATCTACTTCACACTGAGGTTAGTACCGCTGGCCTGAAGAATATTTGAAACAACACTAATTTGCATTTGCACCATCCTCCAGATCTCTGCAAAGAGGGCAGAGCTGAAGCAGCATACAAATACTTTCAGTCTCGAATGCAGCCAGAGGAGATCTCCCTGGCACAAAACCTGAGGATGTGATCTCCTGAGGACTTAACTGAAAGAACAGGAACCTGAGGCGGGCAGAGCAAGCCCAAGCCCAGTGCTGGGTCATGAGGCTGCCCAGGGCCATGCAGGGATTGCCCAGGGACTCCATGTGAAGGACTGTAGTGACCTTAAGACCACTTCAAGCATCCTCGCCGTCAGCCTCCTGTGTTTATGAGCCGTACCACACTCCTGTAGTCGGGTTCAGACTAACAAGGGCAGGTTTCTACAACACATCTTTGATCCAAAGCGTCATGCAATACTCTCTGCCCACACGACAAACTCCGAAGGGCAGAAATGCACAGGCACTGCTGCCCCCTTTGCAAGGTGCCAGGTGCTCTGTAGTGTCCATTACCCACTGCCTCTCCCTCTCTTTTTCAACGCTAACCTAAGGCCAGCTGTCTTTAACCCTTACAATCAATGCCACTGCAAAACAGCACAACAGATGCAATATGAATTAAAAGAAGAGAATCCTGGTGATATGGCAAATTTCTAGCTGAGATCTGATAAACCAAAAGGAAATCAGGAAATTCAAGCATCACTAACAACCTCAAGATCTGCTTTCTTTGCCTTATATCTTTCCATACTTCCCCTTTAAAATTACTACAGGATGATACTGACTGTAACTTTGCAATCCTACTACAGAATGGTTTTTGCATTCATTTTAATCCTATAATCTGATTCTAGACCTGAAGTCATATATACTGTTTGTATTTTAATCATTATTGTCCCTGTTCACAAAACTGTTACTTATTCTTTGCATATCCGTGTTGCATGGGGACAAGATATGAATGAAACAATTGAAAAGGGATTAGACTATTATAAGAGATGTTATTCTAATATTATGGTTTATTCTAAAAACAGCAAAAAGTAACCTGACATTCAAATTACTAGTTTTGAAGAATACCAAAATACACATTAACATCAGTAAAGATTAATTATTAGTTTTGTTTTCAAATTTAATGCATTAGACACATTCACTGTGATAATGGTTTAAAATGCAACTGAAATTTTATACAGAAATGACATTATTGATTTAATCTTCAGTATCAGATCTACTACAAGGACAAAATAACAGCAATTACTGGGCTTTTTCTTAACTTCAACCCATACTCAAAGACATAAAAACAAGCCATGACAAAGCAGGACTCATTTGAAAGGGTAGCCCAGAGATGCACAAATGCTTTTTTTGTGGGTACTGCTGGGCAGCAATAGTGAGGGATGCTCTCAGCACATATTCTGGAAATATCTGTCTCTGTGCTGAAGTAGGTTCTGCTTTGAAGAGATTTCTACACCGGTAATGGTGCACACATCTACAGTCTGAACAACCCTAAATGAGAATGATAACTACAGTTATTTCTTATGATGGAGAAAAAAATAAAAACAAATGCTGCCCATTTAGCATATATTGTAGAAATTGGGATTTCAGCTTTTACAGACTGACTGTAATTAGAAATGCAAGCACTGTGCAATGTCTGATCACTTAAGAAATGACAAAAAGTTTTTTTTATGTGATTACTACTGAATAAACACCAATCTATGATTCTTAATTGATTTAATATAATGTATGTATTTTCTATGAAAGTAGGATTCTATTGAAATCACTGCACTGGACTAAAACAGCATAAGCAGTTTATTAAAGTCTTATTGTGATATTCCTTTTCCTTATTACCTTGCTCACCAACCATATAATTCTAACGTCTCAGACCCCAGAGTCTTTAGTCTTACAGAACTTCTATTGACTTTAACTAGACATTTGCCTGGAGGTGGACGTGCCGGATAAGGCCCATAAAGTGTGAAGAGAACAGGATTAAATTGCTAAAAGCATAAGTATTCCTAACTAGATTATTTGAGACTGCAAGCAACCAGGAGATACTATCACATGGTAAATCAGGCACCAACTCCCAGATACAGCATTCATCTTTACATCTTTTTCTCACTGACGATGGACTGGGGGATCTTCTTAGCTATTCAACTGGCAGACTGAAAACAGGGTTTAGTATGAGCAAATGTCTGAAACTCAATCTGATAATTTATACTAATGCATGTCTGCAAAATTTGGCAGGTACAACTTCATCTTTTTTTACACCTAAGGTTCTTTTCAATACTTAGATCAGACAGCTTTATTAATAAGGCATTGTGTTGGGTCTCAGTGGCTCTGGATTCAGGTTGTGGCTTTTCCACAGTTTCCTTTGTATTCTTGGGCAGCTGGTTTAAAAAGTCATCTTTATAAGCACTGAGTGGGTCTGAATACCATACATTCTCCCCTGCAGGGAGTGTATTCATTGGTATTTAATTTTCAGCAAGATTGTGACGTTCGGGTTCCTTAGCAATTTCAATCATCTCACTCTTCACCTTGCAGTGACTCAGCCCTCTCACCTGATTATTATATTTCTTGATTTGTTTATTATAATATTTTTATTAACTGAGATCCTGGGGCAGCAGCCTTGTACCCCTTGAACTGGCCTTTATCCAAGCATGGAGACTTAGTCATTATGTTTCTAGATATGACCACTGCTGTAAATACCTGCGCTTAGGTCACAAAATTGAGAGCATTTGACACTTCCTATGACTAAGCAATGTTTTTTTTTGGCATTTTGCATGAAGATCAAGATGGTCCAGTGGATTAAGACTACAAGTATCTGGCCATTTCAGTGCTGATCTGAGAGATCTACCTCCAGATGAGGGCTCCCAATTTCTAAGGTAAGGTCAAAACACTGATCTTCACCTTTGCTGTTCACAGAATGAACTGTTTTTCTGTCTGGGCATGACACAGCTTTATCAACTGGTCATGTTAAATATGCCACGTTTTTGGCACTGCTAACAGGTGTTACCAGCTCTGCTCTTCTTCCTCTGCTTTCCATGAAAGCCCACCCTAAATTTTAAGCTGCACTGTAAGGTCTACATCATGCTTTCCTAAGGAAGAGGACTTTCATTGGTGGATTACGGTACTATTCAATGCACATGCTACCGAAGACAGGGATACACACTGTTTTCATACCAGGAAAATAATCTGAACAGATTAATAAAGAATTGATGTTTTACGGAAGAAAATGGGTATCTGCTGGTGCTTTGAATGAGTCCATCTGTATGGCTCACAGTAACAACAGTAGTAAGAGTAACCACTAGAGGAGAGAGAAAGATTGTGTTCCAGTGCAGCTTCATATTTCTCATTGTAAGATGACATTTCTCATGCAGGATTTTTCCCCGCGTGATGGGCGCTTGAGCTACATTTTTCTTCACAATGGCAATGGGTGGAGAACACCTGCTTTTCCTCCTTTCCCTAGCCCCTCTTCCTGAAATTCTGCTGGAGTACGGAAGTGAGAGTGGTCTCTTAGAAAGCAACTGAGGGAAAATCAGGTCACTCTTGGGAAGAGCTCTAACCATTAGAAAAAGCTGCAAAAATATGGAAGCATCTTTAGTTGTGACTGAGTTTGAAGTGCCCACTCTTAAAAGCAAACTCGGAGCTGTGAATCCCAAGAGGCCAAAAATGTCATGCCTGAGGTTTAAGAATCAGCTGCATTAAGTGTTTAAGTTGCTGACACAGTTAGGCATCCCAGGAGTGGTGTTTTACTAGCTATTTGCTCACTGTTGCCGGCAGAAGTGAAAAGGTATCAGGAAAAAGAGGGGCATCTCTGAAACTGAACTTAGGAAATGGGTGTCCCTACAAAACTGACCTACAGCACTCCACCCCCTTATTCAACTAAGCACTTGCCAAGTGCTGAGGATAAACTAAGTGGGAAAACTGTACACATCATGGATGGTGACTGCCTCGTGGAGAACGCACATGCAGCTGGACACCTGCTAAGGGGATGATCTGCCTCTCCCTACAACACCCACCACTTTGAGTTGAACCTGTGGCTAGGAGGTGTTCTGGGCCTGTTCTCCTCGCTGCTGTGAGGAGCCCAGAGACTTTGCTGGCCAAAGTACAGGGTGACTGTGCATAGAGCACATGCAAATGCTCCCATTCTCCAGGGGCAAAACCCCAGCTCTGCTTCCCCAGAGGCAGCCTGAGCTATTAAACTGGCTCACACATTAGTTAAGAAGATTTCAAGAGTATGTCACTCTTAAGAGTATGTCACATACATACAGCTCTGGGGTCCCAACTAGGCCCCTGCTCATCTGAGCACTGCTACAGCTCCCAAATACAAGGTGCATGATGTTCCTCCATCACCAAGCAGGAAGGACAGGCACACAGGTCAGCAAAGCATCCCCACCTCTGGGATTAAAATACCCAGGAGATCTAAACCATGCCTATTGTTTTATAGAATCACAGAATGTTTTGGGTTGGAAGGGACCTTAAAGTTCATCTAGTTCCAAACCCCTTGTTGTGGGCAGAGACAACTCCCACTAGACCAGGTTACTCAGACACCCATCCAACCTGGCCTTTAAAACTGCCTGGGATGGGGCACCCACAGCTTCTCCGGGCAACCTGTTCCAGTGCCTCATCATGCTCACAAGACAAAATTTTTTCGTGTATCTAACCTAAATTTGCCATCTTTCAGTTTGAACCCATTACTCTTTGTCCTGTCGCCTCAGTTACTCTTGAAGAGTCCCTCTACAGCTTCCTTGTGGGCCCTTCTAAGATACTGGAAGGCTGCTATGAGGTGTCCACGCAGCCTTCTCTTATCCAGGCTGAACAGCCCCCATTTGCTCAGCCTGTCTTCATAGAGAGGTGCTCCAGTCCCCTTACCAACTTTGTGGGCCATCTCTGGTAATAACTATCAGCCTCTGGTAACAGCTTGTGCAAAATACCACTTGTACACACTGTACCAAGTCTCTGGTCTGTTTTCTCCTGTTCTGTTTCTCTTGGTACTTAAGCCTGAGCAATGGGTAAGTTGGGACCCATTTAGGAACCTAAAGTAAAGCCTGAATGTGCAGTTGAAGGGACAGGGACTTCAAAGAACTTTAGTGCACAAATGGCAGTTCCTTCACTGTCTCTTTCTTTAGCATAGGACTGAATCAAGGACAAGCTCTGAAGCCTGCTCTAGTGCCTGGTTGGTACAATGTGCAGAGGAAGAAGAAAGTCCAAACTTCTGCTCATCAAAGCCCAGAGGGCTTTGCTGTGAATATGGCCTCATATATCATCTACCAGACAGCTGAATGTTTTCCATGGCGTAATCTGCTTCTGTAAAGAAATGTAGGTGTCACATTTATCATCAGTGTTTTGATTGCGGGCCACAAAGAATACTTAAATACCACCATTTGGGCATTTCATATAAGAAGCAATTTCATGAAAAAAATGACCTTCTGCCACAGATCACAGAACCATGCCCCAGAGATGCGAATTCTCTGGATAATCTATTCAAGTGTTAAACTTTTTTGGTAAAGTACTTGAATTATTTGTAACAAGACATGGTAAATTCATCCAGCACAAGGCTACTTCTAAGCAAAAACAGGCATTAAAACATAGCCATATATCCTATTAACTAGCGTATCTCCCTGTTTAGTAAGGAAATGTCATCACATTTGTTACAAAGGCAAACAGCAACATACCAAAACAGGATCCAATTTTTCTAAATAAATAAATCAATGATGTGTCAAAAATTAACAGATGAGTTAATATACCCGATGTTATCAAAACCAGATGGTGCTTCATAATATTCATCCTGTTCAGTCAAACCCTGAATATATTCTGGACCATCAGTATATAAAATAGGATGCTGCTATTTGTGATGGCAAACAAAAGCAATCATGCCTGCCAAGCACATACTATAACAGGCAGCATTTCAGCTCTGCTAGACAGAAAGTAATTAGAATGCTTTTAATGTCCAAAAGAATGATGCTGATAGGCTGCCACAGATGTGTAGATTTATGAATATTTATATGGTGGTTTATAGCTGACACTTTTATCAGTTGAAGAAGATAAAATATCTGCCTGACTCAAAAGCTTGACAGTCAGGTTAATAAAATCTCATTAAAGAGAATGACCTATGCAATTATATAGGATTTATTGTAATTCATTTTTGATTGTACTCTGCTTAAAGATGCAATTTCCCATTTCCTGATGCCAAATTTAGGTTGCATATCAAGATCTACGTGGTTTTTAACTCCAAGCCATCACTAGAGGAAAGATATGCGTTCAGCATCTCGGTATCTTACACCTTTAAAGAAAAAAAAAATTTGATCTCCTGTTTGTCACTGCATCTTATGAAAACGGTGCAGGCAAGCAGCCGATTTATTTTCTTTCTGTTAAAATCACCACCTCTATCAGCAGCCTCTCCATTACCAGCAGCTCCTCCGGTAGCTGGCCCCAGCCTGCCGCCCTCCCCGGCGGAGCGGAGCGGGGCTGAGCGGAGCGGCCGGCCCGGGGCTCCCCCCGTCCGCCCCCGCCCCGCTGCCGGCGGCAGCAGCAGCAGCTCCCTCCCGCAGGTGCGCACCGGTCGGCGGGCGCCTGCCCCGCCAAGTCTTGCGCGGCCGCTGGCACAGCCCCCGCC
>VXAZ01008545.1:0-27391 GCA_013399875.1 Gymnorhina tibicen | reverse complement strand
GGCAGCGGCTCGGCGGCGTGCGGGAAGGGCTGCCCCGCTCCGCGCCCGCGGGGCACCTCCACCATGGTGGGTCTCTCATAGCGCTTGGCCAGCGCCGCCCGCTTCCCGGGGAAGGTCTTCAGGACGCTGTAGGGACCCCGCTGCTTGTAGATTTTGGGGGTGCTGGGCCCCTCCTCCGCCGGCTGCATCTCCTCCTCCATCCTCCGCCGCCTCCCCCTGCGCGGCGCGGCGCGGCCCCGCTCCGGGGCTGTGTCTGCCGCCGCCGCGGCTCGTCTCTGTGGCACGGCGGAGCCCCGGCGCGGCGGGGCGCCGGCCTGATTGACAGGCGGCCGCGCCAATGCCTGGAGGGAGACGGGCGGCGACCGGCAAGTGTTTAGGGTAATCTCTGCTAATCGCAGCGGGGTGGGGAGGCGGGCGCTGGCGGGGCCGCCACCGCCCCCGGCACCCCCCGCGGGGGCAGGTGAGCTGCCGGGCGGGGGACGAGCGGCCGTGGAGCCCCCCCGCCTCCGTCCGGCCCCGCCCGGCCCGAGGGGGCCGCGGGCTACGACACCGCCCCGCCCCGTCGAGCGACGGCCGCCGCAAAAACTTTGTGTCCCCTCGGCCGGGCGCCGAGTCCCGCCGCCCGCCGGCCATCCCTACCTCCCTCCCTTCCTCTCCCCGCACGGAGCGAGCCGCGGGCCCGCCTCCCCGGTTATTAGGGGTGAAATAAATAATGCCATAAATAAAAGTATTTGGGAGTCCAGGACCTGTCAGAGTTGATTAGGGCACAGAGGACATTTTCTTTCTCATTATGCAAAAGCACTTCATGGCGAAATAAAAAGAGGTTTCGCTGTAACTCATGCATGTCAGATTTTCAGGAATCCGGGAGATTAATCACATTTACCATTATTTGCAACTCCCCCCGTCCGCTTTTCCCAAACTGCTTAAATGGGGCGGGCGCGTGGGGCGCAAGCTGGTCCCGCTTCCCCCGCTCACGTTCCCCTCGTCGCCTGCCAGGGCTCTTTCAGGGACAGTTAAGAAATAATGAAAGGATGGTGAAAGACAGGAGGAGAATGAGATGCCATCGAGAGACGTTTCTGAGAAATGGTGGAGATCTGGGTGAGATGGGAGACAGCTGAAACCGAATGATATGTTGAAGAAAAATAAACGATAACAAACTGCTCGCTTGCTCTCCCCATTCTTTTCTGCGAGGCAATTTTATATTTTGCATTAACATTTCCGTTCTTCTGTCCCACTTCTCGCCTGCTTCTGTTGTTATAATTTATCAGGATTACAATAAACCCTCTGGCTTGTGGAAGTAAAATTGCAGAACACCTTAGTTGTATTTAAGTGATGGCAGTGGGAAATCATTCCTCTGTCATCACGTGGCGTTTGGGCCACTTATTGTGGTCATTGCTCTCCCATTTCAGCTTTTTTTATTTAGTCAGAGTCGGGCTTGCTGGAAATGAAAAGCAACCCTTCTCTACTGATGGTAATTAACTCCTGCTGTCTTCAACCCATCTACTGCAGAAAAGTGGAGCTAAGTTCTACAAGCCAGGCATTCTTTCCATGCAGGATGTACCAGGAGCTGGGCTGGTTTTGGTTTTGATTTTTTTGACAAGTAGAATAAATCGATTCCTTGTAGCAGCCAAAAGCATCTAAGTAAAGGCTAGTGTAATAGAAAGCACTGTTTTACCTAAGTAAAATCAATCATAAGTCTCTTTGTTTCCTCACTGAGTCTGATCACTTGTGCTTTAAAAAAGAAAAAAATGTACTGTAATGCAAAAGAAAGACTGGAAATATGTGTGAGAGAAACTGTTCCCACTCAGAAATTAATTATGTCCTCTGTCTTGTCTCATCTGACTGGCCTCTGTCACAGCAGCTATTGGAGGTCTGTACTAAAGTTGTACAAAGTTAGTATTAGGCTGTTAATAGATTCAAATAAACAACCTAAAATTACTTTCTCAGGTGTCAACTGTATTCATAGAGCTCACTACTCTTTGGTGTAGATGCCTACCCCTCAGCTCCTTTAGGAGGAAACAACCCTTGCCTAATATGAGCCCTGTACAGATGGAGAAAACCAAGGGTGACAGGTCATGTCCTCCAAGCAGAGGGTCCAGGGATCCAGGCAGATCATTGGGCAGATGCTGGCTCTCCATGGGCAGGAGGAGAGAAGCAGGTTTGGAGTTAATGGGGCTCAAAGGGAAGCAGGGACTTCATCTGTGAGGAAAACGGAATATGCGCAGAATTTCTTTCTGCTGAGGTTTTTGACAGTGCCCATCACCAGCAAAATATCACTTCAGATGTTTTTAGGAAAGCTTGGCTTTTCCTCTGCTTTGCTTTCAGTAATTCTTTTGGGTATGTAGACCTAAAAAATGTGTTGATGTCTCCCCACTTTTCCCTTTATGATTTCCCCTGAGTTTCAGATGAGGGAGTCTGGTGTTGTGCCCAAAAGATTGTGTTTTGTGCATAATCTGATGGGCTCCTGCAGGTCAGTCCTGTGATGTGAAAGTGTTTAATCCTGGTGGTCCCACCTTTTCCTTTGTGGAATGCCCTTTTTTCAGGGAACACCATTGTTGCTCCTGAGCTCTGTACAGGTATGCAGTCACCCTTGCAGGAGGACTAAGTGCCTTTGGAGTTGAGGAGCGTGGCCCTAGACTGGCAAAGAGGCAGGCTGGGTGAAGTGATAGTCTTGAAGTATGGGAAGATGCTGCTGTATCTGCTGTGAGCGGTTATGGGCTGCCCTTTTCCATGGCTGCTCTGTGTGGCACAGTCTACAGCTCCCCTGTGGTCTCAGCATGGAGTCATGAAATTATTATTAACCATTATTAAACATTTAACTCTGAATTACAGACCCAGTTTGGTTGCACACTGGATGAAAACAGTTAACACATAGCCTTTACCTTGATCAACTAAAAAAACCCGGACGCCTCAGCTGATACCAGCAGCTCATTTTCAGAAAGCCAAACACCTTCATTTCCCTTAGACTGTGCCACGACTTGGGATTTGACCCTGAAGAGAAGGTTGTATCTTTCCCTATGTGTTTACTAATGCAAGTTTTCACTGTTTCACTGACACTAGGGGCTGGAGAGCTGTAACAGGATTATTCCAGAGCACTCTAAGTGGAAAAATGATGGGAAGTAACTGACCCTCAGAAAAAAACCTAATCAAAACAAAGACAACAGGCACAATGAAAAATAAGAAACCCAACATTGCTGCAGTACATACTCCTCTGCTCCCAGAAATCATCGCAAAGAGAATATTTGTCAGTATATAGAAAAATACCCAATCTAGACACAGGCTATCAATCACTGAACATGCCTGTATTGAAGGTACTGTGAGGTACTCAAAGAATAAAAGTGTGATTCATCTCTATCTTCTGAGCAGGGGCTAAATCTTGCTTCACTTATTCATGGGAGCAGTGCTCCTGTGATAACTAAAGCATGCAGGATTTGGCCATGAACTGCCAATATTGCTCTGCACATTTGGAGTGCATGATGAGAGCTGAGATTGGCAACTCTCCTCTGTAATCTAAACCACTCTGCAAGCAGGCTAGCCATAATTTGCTGCCCTAAACATTTAACCCCGGCTAGTTAATTTAAGCTTAGCTCAGTTGCTCATGTTTATGGATAAAGAAACAAAAGGGAAAGCATCAAAAGGAAAAGATGACTGTGGAATTCAATATTTCAGCAGCTGTTGATAGGTAAATGTTATTGAAGTGTGGCATTCAAAACCAAAGGCCTGCATTTATGATAATGAGCCTAACAAGGAAATGAGATTGACACAGCAATTCTCTGTTTTTGTTGTCCCCTGAGGTTAGAGATTATGCAGCGCACTGTGCTGTTTTTAGCCTCTTTGGTGATTCCAACTGTGAGAGACAACGCTGTGCATATTTGTCAAGGTTGCACTTTAATCAGGTGACTCAGGAGCTTTTTGAGGGAGAATGTGAACTGCTGGTCTCACTTAAACCTTAATCCACATCCTATGTCAGAGATTCATAAGCCAAGCAGCACAGCTTTTAGCCCCTTCTTTTCCCTTATGCTTACTCAGTGCTCTGAGAAAACACTTTGAAATAATTGAAATGTATCTATCATGGTTACATTGTATTTTGAGAATTACTGGAATGTTTCTCAGTGACATTAATTGGTTTTAAAATATTTTTGTCTTTCTAATTAGTGCAAGATTGATGAGCAGTGGAAAGGGCATTTATACACAGGCAGACACATATTTCCATGCTACATTTGTGTCTTAATAAAATGGTTGCTAACTGGTTTGTTATGCTGAGTAAACACTGGAAAGAAAGAAAATATCCTATAACTTTACGAGGAGGAAATATCCTCTGTTTTAAATGGGATAACATGCTGTAAAAGAAACCCCAAGTCTCCCCAAGGGCTGGAAAATAGATAAATGAATTATTTAAATATAGTTAAAGGATACACAGGAAAAAGTAATGGCTCTGACACCCAATGTAGGGAAAATTATTAATATTTTAAGGAATCAATTTTGGACACATGGAAAAGCTTGTTTTAATTAAAGATAGCTTACATAAAGCAGTTTCAAGCAGGGAGAAGTAGCATAGGATACTTGTTGCTGAGAATTTTTTAGAAATAGATCATGGATAAAACAAATGACATAACATAGGCCAAACTTCCACCCACCCTAAAAAATCTGCACTGTCTGTGTTGGAGTGTTTTAGAATAGCTTCACCTCTCTGGAGCATTAGCTCTTGCCCTAGCCCTTGCCCAGGCTTAGTGCTCTCTCCTGGTCCTGGCCATCACCATGTAATGTAGAGTTGCTCTATGATGCACAGCTGCTCTTTGCAACGCTTAGTCCTCATTTTGCAGCACTTGGCATTTTGAGACCAGCATCTTGAGAGGTCTGCTGGTGGTGCATCTAAAGGCAGAGCTGGTGTTCCACAGGCTGGAACCCAGCTTCTTGACCAAACCTGAGTGACTCTTGCTGCTCCTGCTGGTTCCAGCCCTTCATGTACTTTCCAATCTCTGTTGTCCAGGCTTGCAAAAAGGTGGTCCTTGCAGGTCAGAAGTCACACTGAGCTAGAACTCCACTAGAGCAGAAAACACTGATTTCCCCAAGTAGAGGCTTCACTGATATTTTGCACTGAAGTGTTACACTTGGGCCCAGCAGTCACACAGCTTGGCGGCTGTTCAAAAATACCATCAAATTTTGTCAAGCAAGCTGTGCACATCAGCTACACTGAAGACACAGATGGGATGGACAAAGGAAAACAGCTGGATGCAGAATCTTCCTTCAACTCATCTAGATGGGGACCCTGACTGTGGCTTAAGCACACAGGATACACATGATCAGCCTTGTGGTGTCTACCGAGCAGAGAGTCAACTCAGCTTAATCTGATGAAAAACACAGGCCTGAAAGATGCCTGAAGATACCAACAGTGATGGAGGCACGCGAATGACACGTGATTCTTTGCTGAAGTGAGGCTTCAGATCATATTAGATGTCTTTCCCAGCTTTAAAGAGAGCCTAGGAACTGAAGGGTGCAAATTCTTCCCTTCATTTCACTTCATCACTATCCTATTCTCAGGCAGCCCCTAAAATTTACATGAAATAATGACGACAGCTTCTCTGCATGCTTAAATGCAGAACTCAACCACTTCATGGAACTGAAATGAAGGGCTTCCTCTATGTTAGTAATCATGTAGAAGTAGCACTAGTAACCCTGTGGGAAATCCTAAAAAGCTGGGGGCAAAACAATTTCTTACAGTCCAGAAAAGAGGAAAGTGATGGGCAAACCTGGAGTTTCCTGAGGCCTCAATTGTACAGCAACTGGTGCACCACAAAATGGCTCAGTTGTGAGTGGTTCCAAAATCTTTGAAACATAAACTGAATTGAATTCCACATTAATAGAAATGGGGAACAAAAAGGCAACAGCACATAAAGGCAAAATTTTGTGGAAGTAGAGCCAGCAGACTGCTGCAAATTCAAGTGAGAAGGAATCCCATCACCCTGCAAGTCTTTGTGCCTGGGAATGTGTCCACCACAAGCCACATTTGCTTACAGAAAAAAAAAAATAGGTGAAACCACAGTTGCTCAATGGTAACTGCACAGATACTGTATTTGCAGAGGCTGGAATTCACCTGATGCATCACCCACCTCTGGCTCACCACACATAGATGAGTTGCTACCAAAAGACATCCAGAGGTGATCTCAGAACAGCACTTCAAATAAGTAACCTTCTATAAAAATGTCTGCTTTTATTTGTTTAAATCGAAAGGATCTGGGAAAAAAATTGATGAGATGTCTGTGGTTGTCTCAGATAATAATATGAAAATACCCTGAGCATCCATCAGCTTTACTTTTGTGATTACTCTATCACGAGAATATCTTTATATCCTGAGCATCCTCATTACTATATTCTTGTTTCTTTGCTATGTGACAGTGAGTTTGTGACCCACAACAGAAGAACTTGCCCATTGATATCAACAGAGAGGTGAAAGTTAGCTTTAGCTAATGCTCTATCTCTGAATCCTAATTTAAAACTGAGGAAGTCTTATATCAGCCACTCTCCTTGGAAGTATATACTGGGTTTGATGCTGGTTCTTCCATCCTTACGTAGAATAGACAAGATCAGAATTTTGATAACTTACATTATATTAATCTGGACTAACATTTAAAAATTTACAAAAATCTTCCCAGCAGTTAGAAGAGTGGCTCTTCAAGGAAGCAAGGAAGACTACATTTCTTGCTGTCCCTCCACAAACAACCATTTCACTTATGTAGTGAACAAGTTATAATAACAAGTTATTTAGCTTGTTAAGAAAAAAATGCTTGTGGGTTTTTGTTTCTTTTTTTGTCTCTGTACTTCTTCAACCATTTTTATTTTTTAATACTATGGTTACTGTAATTTTCTTTTGCTGGGAAAGAATCCTCTCTGCTCAGGTCTATTAATGATGGAGTAGACCATGATTTCCAAAGAAATTGCTGTTTTCTAACCATATATATGTATGAAAGCAAGATACTGTGGCTCCTGGAAAACCCAAGTATCAAAAAAGACAGCTGTCCAGGTTAGAAAGAAAACCCATTACCCCAGTACATGTAACCAAAGCATGAGCACAGACATAGCCTTTCTTTCTTCACAATTGCAGATTTGCAGTCAGACACACTTGCATCCAGAAAACTGGAAAACTAAATATTAAAACCTGACACTTACACATTTAAGATTTCACATATTCACTTACATAGATTAAAAATGCAAATAAACCTGGTTTCAATGAGATGCTGACCTGAGATCAAGCTTTCTGAAGACAGGCTCTTTCCATTTTCCTCAGAAGAAAGAAAAAAGAGTTGAAAGTCTTCATTCACCTGGATGAAACAAAAAAAATGTGTAAGAACTATTTATAAATATGTATGAATAAATACTTAATTATATATGTGCTGAATGGTTTAGCTGTTGTTCAGCAAATACATAATTTGTTAATTTTGCCTGCTTCCACTGAATAATTTATTCATCAGATCAGCTCTTTTAATATTCACTAGATGATCGGCTGATCAAATCCTGTTAGCTGAATATGTTATTTGATTTTTTTTGCCCTTTTCAAAAATCACTTAGTCTATTGGAAGAACATTGCTGTGATTTATTAGCGGTACATTCCATCCAGTCCGTGGTGGCATTCTTCAAGAGTAAGCTCCGAAGACAGTAGATATCTTGCTCTTGTCATATGATATTAAACTTTTGTAATCCTGACACGTATTAGGTGTCTTTGACCAGGGAAATATAACCCTATGTCCAACAGTACACTTTTGTGTCACAAATTCATGACAATACATGTGTGGTGTATCTTATTTTTCATTTGATGACTGAATGTTGAATTATTTAGATGAGCTACATCAATCATTCCTATATTCTGGTTTATCCAAGTGTCTACCCTGCAGTTTTTCAATACACTGTCTTTGCAAAGGATTTCTTCTAACCTCTAAAATTGCCATATAGCTTCAGAGATACCCTGACATTACAGAGTGGAACAAGATGGAGAAAGGACGGTGTCTAATCCTTTACAAGTCAGCCTTGAAGTCAGTCATCTTATAGCCCTTTGTAGCTAGAAAAGGACTTCTTACACTTACCACTTGAAAGGAGAAATTCTTAGCTTTCGATTGTACTGTCTTCATACCCAGGGAGGTCTGCAGAGATCAGGAAGTAAAGCCATGGTGTCATTATGTTTGGAAAATTATTTTATGTTTTTATAGTATTCTTTTACATTTTCATAATTTTTAAAGCTTCTGAGGACATACTTTTTCTCTTAAGTTGCTGAAGCCTAAATATTCAAATAAGGCTAGCTTTGTAAAAAGGAAGTTGTAAAAAGTATAATCAATCCATTTTAAAAAAAGACTTCTCAAGCTAATTCTCTGTAACACTAACACTCCTGTGTAAGACTTACAGAAAATACCAAATAAACAAGAGGGCAGTGACACTCAAAAACGTTGAGACCACCACTCTGAAATGACCTGTGTAACTCTGAGCTGGTGCCAGTCAAGAGTAGTGCCGACATCTCGTACTCAGATGTGTGTCACAATCTGTGTGCCACAGCCTAATGTATTCCATATTTCGAGATGCATGCATATGTAATAGCCTATATAATATTCCATACAAAAATTGCATTAAGAAAATGTTAAAGTTGCCTGGTTCGGCATTTAAAAGTCAGGAAATAAAATTAAGGTTGTACATGCAACATTAACTCTGTTCCCTAGTGCATTTGCCTATGATACAGTCTAATTACATGATCAAATATTATTTCTCAGATTATACAGTATAATATCTACTTTTTTTTCATTTTGCAAAGTGTGAGGCGCTTTAGGGAGGCTTCAGCTTCACCTTCACATAGAAAGACTTCAAATAAACGTGGACTTCTCAGTCTGGAGAAGGGATACCTGAAAAGGGTTATAACAAGGGGTTATAAAAGAATGAGTGGTGTGGGAAAGGTGAATGAAGAATGATGATTCAGTACTCCTTCAACTGTAAAAGCTGGGGACCATTCATTCAACTAGCAGGTTTAAAACACACTTATTTTACATACCACACGCAGGGACTCAGCACCGTAGACTCTGAGAAGATCCAAACTATAATGCATCCAAAAGACATCAGAGAAATATGTAGACCATGGGGTTGTGGGTGACTATTACATGTGAGCTACACGTACACTGCCCATGCCAAGAAGTCACTAAATTGTTGGTGACCAGGAGCTGAGAGGATCTACCTGCAAACGGCTCATTTAATTTTTCTTCTGTCCTTTCTCCAAACAACCACTGCTAACCAGGCTTTCAGAGCATTGCAGTTACCAGTGTTTCCATACAAACTGATGATGGTGATGATGATGTGTCCTAGGTTACAACCTAGGTATTCTATTGTCTTGGTATTCTATTACCATGAGCTGTTCAGACCAGGTGTGCCGATGTTCCTTGCCTCCTCCCTCTGGACTAGCTTCTGTTAATAGGCCCAACAATGCCTTGCCGTATGACTCATAGATAATTCACAGCTTGGCTATCTCCTGTTAATGGCCCATCAGTGCCTTGCCCCATGACTCACCAACCCATTGGGAGATGCTCTGCCCAGGGGGAAGGAACCAAGCATTCCCAGCGGGATAAAATCTGGGGCCTGGAACAGCAGAGGCAGACTTACCTACTGGGATCCCAGAGGACAAGATCTACACCACTGGACTTTTTGAGGAAGACCAGACCCTCCTACAACACTGCTGGACCTTCAGAGGAAGACCAGACCCTTCAACAGAACCATCACTCCAGGAGGACTGCAGTCACCATCTAATTGGACTGTTACCAACCCCCCGATTATCAGGGGGTCAGGTTTGTGCTCTGACCTTGTCAGTGGGTTGTTCTTTTTTTGCGCTACTGAATTTATTTTATTTTTCCTATTAAATTGTGTTTCTGACTTGGACTCTCACTAGTTTGCTTTCAAACGAGTACATGATGACAGTAATACCCAACATCTGGGATCCCTGCCACAAGGAAAGGAGAGGTGAGTGTGACTCCTTGGTCTGTTTACCAGCTGAGAACCCCATCCTCAGAACCACTCCTTACTGGAGATGCTTCTGTGCACATCAATAACAGCCTAAAAATTTTGTCCCTGTAAGACTCCATTCCTGTTCACTTCTCCACACTCAAGCAGGATCTCACCTTAGATCTGTAAAACTGCATGTTTTAAGCATGGAGTGGAGGACAGCTGAATCCTCCTTGATGTTTCTCAGCTGTTTGAGGCATATATAGCTGTACCTCAGTGCCTTCTCTCCCTGACTCTAGTGACAGGTGCTGATTGTGAGATTGTTACAATCCACTGCTGGCTGGGATGGAGTGCCCTTGGTGGGCAGCCAGCCAGTGATGGTGAGCAACCCTGGGAGCTCTGAAGCAGAGATGCCCAAAGGGACACAGGAGCTGACACACTCTCCAGGTACAGGCTGTGTTCCCACATGAAGCACGAAACTGAAGTGGGGCTGTTTTCTATGACATGGGAGCGTATGTCAGACAAAAAGCAGGTGGAGATGACAGCCATGTGATCGACCATATTCACAATCAATTCAATTTACCATGCATATATTATCTGCCTCCTTCACCTGCACTGTGATTGCTAATTCATTTCTACCAAGAGCCTTTTTGTTATGCTAATGAGGTTCTTTAAACAATTGTTGCTAAAAACTCACTGGGTTGCAAAAGAAATGGTCCTTTCTTTTCCCAAAGTGCAGAACAGTCCTTCCTTCACTCCCTGACAGGCCTGAAATGACAGTGTTGCTCCACTGGAGGTTTAAGGTCTGTTATTTCACTCTTCATTGGGTCTAGAAGTCAGTATTTTACATAATTGAAGATCATGAAATATTAGTTCTGGGAATTAGATTTTGAGGAAATCTTGACAGATAGCAAGGTATTATGTATAATTAACACCAAACAATCTACAATTAGAAGATTTAGCATACACAAATGTTATTTTTAGGAAATGAATGATACTTTATATAATATGTGAGTGTTGAATTTTACACCCCCTGAAGCCTAAGGTTCTTCATGCCTTTGCAGATAAAGCAACATAAAAACAGTGCCAATTTTCACTTTAAAAGATCTGAATTCTTTGTTTTGTACTTTGTAAAATGTATGTAACTTTCATGCAGCTCTACATGTAACACCTCAAGATGATACCTGGGTGAGGCAAAATAAAAAAAGCTGTTCAGTTTTTATTGAGGGAGGAGCTTTCTGTATGTAGGGAAAACCTTGATGCTTGATGTTTACATCTGCCATGCTACAGTGACTCATGCAATAGGATTTTCAAGCAGGGAGGGGAAAAGTAAATGCGAGAGGAATTACAATCTTGTTGTAAGGACATGAACTAAAGTGCTGACCATATACACCTGTCCCATTACTCACCTGTATGCTGAAACAAAGATCATTACTAATTTGGGGAGGGGGTTGTTTTGCCATTTATGTGTGGGGGTATAAAATACAAGCATTGTATAAACACTTTGCACTGGAACAAATCACTGCACAACACCCTCAGCACTGGGGAAGGCAACTTCATCCCACTGCACATCTTTAATGCAGAGATTGTAAACAACCCTTGCATCTCTGTTTAATTTTCAAAAATATTTCTCTTTTTTTCCTCCAAACTGGGGACTAGCCATTTCACTAATGGATAGATACGAAGGCATCAATCTTTTTATCTCTGCAAGAGACCCAGCTACCAGCAGCTACTGTCTCTGGAGAGCATGGCAGCCTTTCTCTGCTCACAGTCCATCCATGGGGACCTGTATGAGTTCTCGGTGGACTCTTCTCATCTCGTAAAGAGAATTTTCCTCCAAAATAATCCTGGAGGTATTAAAAACTCATCTCTGCTGGCTGCTATTCCATCCAGGGCCAGATTTGTGGAGGACAGCTGTCCTGAAGGGCTGACATGGTTGGAAGCAGTTCTGTTTTCCAGGATTTGCCTCCAGTGCCTGTCCCCTACCCTGTTCCATTACACTTGTGCCTTGCCACGTGCAGGATTTTGCACCTGCCTGGCAGATGACAGTACCACAGGAATACAGCACAAAGACATTTGGGCTGAACTAATTGCTGTGATGGCAAATCCATGGGTGGAGCAAGTTTAAAGGCAGCTGCAGAGGGAATCTTTCACAGCTGTGTGACTTCTCAGCACTCTGAAAAGTCTACACGTCTGAGCCAGCAGTATGATAGCAGTGTGGGGCAAGGTAGTTCCTTTTCAGAGTTGTTGGTGGAGGATGGGGCACAGGCAATATGATCAAACCTTGGCCAGGCTTGGACACAGATAAAGGAGCACTAGAGATGTGTTTTGAAGCTTCTTATTGAAGTGTCAGGGTTTTTTTTGATGGTAAATCTACTTTTAGGTCAGCAAGTCTGCAAGCTGATCTGTCCACAAAACCCCTGAAAAAGAAGCCATGTTTAAATGCCTGAGACCTCACAGTCTTCCACCTTCAGGAGACAGCAACCAGAGACTGCTTCTTTTGAATATCAGTAGGGGGAAAAAAGAGATATTTAAGGAGGCAGGAACTTATGGATTCATATTTTCAGACTGATAGAAGCCATTAAAGGTTTGCAAAGCAGTTTTTCCCTGTAACATTAGACTGAATGGGAATAAATTAGCTGAAAGACATGATTGCAAGAATGGTAACAGCAGGATTCTGTATGAACTTTGAGTTTAGAGACTGCTTTTTCTACTCTTCCATAAAGGAAAAAGCTCTTAATATATAACTTCTGAGGCATTGTAAGCAAATACAAGATGACATAATTATTTGCCCTTGAAACTGACTTTAGATGATACACAGACACAGATGAGATAACTCTGAACTACAATGTTCTTCAGGGCTGACAAAGTTCTTTTAAACTAAGACATTTTTATTCAACAGAATGAACCTGGTTATAACAAGTTAGCAGAGGTTACGTGACCTAAATTCTGTTTTAAATTGGTCAAATGTTGGTACTGGGTAAGGGAATATTCAAATATGCTATGGAGAGAATATTAATAAGACATTCACAGGACGAACCAGGTGAAACTGTATCCAAACTTTAAAGGGAACATTAGGGTTGTGGGATAGTTGTCAAAACTGATACTCAGTAAAGCATTGTGACTTCATGTGAGAAGACAAACATCTCAGACACTAAGTGCTAAAGCTATCACCATCAGAACATGCACTGACATCCAGCTCCACGCTGTAATGCAAATGGAATGGCTCTGATGCTTAGTCCTTCAATGTTGCATTTCTAAATTTGCTGCATTAAATAGACTCCTGTTATTCCTAACAACAGACCTCAATCCTATTACAGCAAAGAAACAGCAGAGGATATATGATTTCAAAACAACTATCTGATCTTGTGTAGTCAATATATGGTGTGGGCTCATAGAGTGCACAGCTCTCCCAAAAAGTAAGGTTTAGAGGTTTGCTCCAGACCACATAATAAAGCTGGCAGAGCAGAATATGATTTAGGATCAACCACCTACCATATGGCACTTACTTCTCCATCCTAGGCTGCTTCTTGATCATGCTAAGTTAGTCACAGCTCCGGCAGCAGAAATAGGAGGAGTTGTTTATTATCCTCAGCACAGTAATGATACCTCGGGCCACAGTGATAAGTAATTGAAACAACAGGGGTCTTAGAGAGACTTAAAAGCAGAGATCTTAAAATACACAGAAACTGGTGTAGTTAAATGGAATGTGTAACTAATAAATTGCCAGCTATTTGCGGTATAATACAACACCCCAAATTCAGTCATTCTAGAGATTTCCAGGCTTCCACAATGCCACTTGATACTCTTCAGAGTGTAAAACTCCATCAAAATGAGGCTAAAATAACAACAACAACAACACAACGTTATTCACACTTACTTTTCTCTAAAGGGATTTCCACTTGTAAATGCAGACAGGTTACGAGTAATTTTAACACCAAGGTGTGACAACAATCATGTGCAATTAAGGACCCAGTGCTATGTGGTGCTATGTCTACAATCTAAAGCTGATAAGGATTTAATCGAGCAAATAACAATCTTTATAAATATTGTTGACTTATTGTATCATGTTATTCTGGCCTGAAAATATGTTGTGTCATACTGACTACAGATTTAGATACTAAATACAAAACAAAGTGATTTCTTTTCAATTGTACTTGCCCTAAACAGAAGTCATGGAGCCCTCCTCTGAGGATGGAAGAATACAACCTTCAAAGCAAGTCTTATGCATATCAGACCTACTGATATGTATTTCACTGTGTTCTTTATTAAATGAAATTGCATTTGATATTTTTCATTTGTCTTTATGATCTATTAATAACACTTTACCTACCCATCACTCTGTATTTTCTGCATCATTTTATCCAGTTCTTCTGCTTTTAAGATGGTCCTAGAATTTTTAGTGCTATTCCATGTACTGTATGAATTTTGAGCATATACTTTGTGCAGAGGAGATATATCATACTTAACAGAAAGTTTTGCAAAACCGTAGTCTCACATTGTAATGAGATACAGAGAGATTAAGGATATTTTAGTACTTTGGCTACTGGATGGCACATGAAGGGCAATATGATTAAATGCAAGATAAAACGGTGAGCTGAGTGATAAAACCAGACAAGTACATGAAAGATTCTTCTGTCAGAGGTTTTTCTTATTTGTCATGTAAATATTGCCTGAATGTACTATTACTGAATCTAAAGTTTGTAATTTTGCAGCTAGTAATTCTCCGTTAGGGGTACTGTTTCATTTATCACTGCTGGGTTGTCTCTGGAAGCCTAGGAAATATGACAGAGTCAGATAACAGTATTCCCCCTTAACCTGTGCTAACCTAGCCATACTGTTTATTTCTAGCAGAGTGCACCATTTGCCTGTTAGGGGTGGCATCTACCAAGATACTGCAAGTGCTGCCAGTGTGGCTTTGCAATGTGTAAAACCAACTGGCTCCCACAGAATGCTCCCAAAAAAAGGAAGAAAAGAAAGAAAATCATATTGCCAGGCTCTCTAGATCTCAAGGGCAGAGATACATGTACATCTGCTGCGTGGTTAATACGCAGAGTGGGGAAGCACCAAGATTTAGGATATACTGGGCAGCAGGAGCTACTCAGACAACATTGTGGGTCCTTTCTGCTATTAAAATACAGACAAATGGAGTAGGAATGAGTGTGACACTCCAGCAATCTCAACTGACCTTTCAGGACCCAAGCGAGTATCTGCTTTGGAAGAGTGGGTGCCAGCTGGCTCAGCCCAGGTTTGGGGATCCTGGTGCTGCACTGGGGAATGCAGTGGCTTAGGTTCCCCAGCTTCAGCCCACTGCTCCAGAGCTGCTGGGGAAGCTATCCTGATTTTGGGGGTGTCAGTGTGTAATGAATGGGGATGTTAAGAGTTGGAGTTTTCTCTAGGTAACAGCATTCTCACCAGGAAAAAAGGGCGAACACTTGCCCAGCAATATTCCAGTTCCATTTTTATATCATGCTGCAAAAGTTCAGTTTGATCCAGGCTTTTGGGATGTGGCTGGAGCACCTAAGCATCACCAGTGCACCGGTTCTAGCAAGGCCCGAGGTGTGCAGAGGTTTGGAGAGGTTGCTGTTGCCTGTCACTGAAAGGTTGTGGAGGCTGCCTGCCTGCTGCTGCAGCTTTGAAGGAAGACAGTGCTCACCACAAGCTACTTGAGAAAATCGTAGGCTCTGTGTAAGTTGCACAAATTACTGGCCAAAGATTTCAAACAATGAATACATTTGTTCTCAAACTATTTATGAACAGGAAAAAAACAAACCTCACAATAAGACAGTGATGTGTTGAATACGCTTTGTTTGCCTGGCATTAATGGATATCTGAAGGAGCTGGGCTGTATGACTCATTCAGTCAAGCTGTAGAGATAATCAAAGGGGGTGAGAAATGCTTCCAAAGTATCTCCTTTTGCATTCTTCGAACATCTCAAACTCCCAATGAATTCAGTACAGAAAAATTAAGATGAGGCTTACATCCTTGCAGGTCTCCTGTCACCCTGTACAGCTGAACTGAGACCAAACAATCTCCCAGAGCTCATATGGGAGCAGCACAATTGCCCCATCCCATATGCCATTTGTCACATGTATTTTCAGTCCCTGGGCTAGATCTATGCAGGCTGCACGTGACCTGCTGCCTGTCCCCTGCCACACTCTTTCCACAAGGCCGTCCCTGTCACCTGGGGATGGAGATGTGCTGTGCAGTCCCGAGTGTCCTGGTAACAAGCTATCTGGCCGCTCTTGATGAAGTTCTGGGGTCCCTCATGGATATGTGACACCCAGGAGTAAAAGAGAATTATCACTATAAAAAAATCTGATCTTTTCATGTCTATAATTCGTTCCTGTGTTTGTGTGTTATTGCATTGCATTAAGCTCTCTCTAAAAACAAAAAGCTGCAATTCATGATCAGAGAGAGGGGAGAGACAGAGAGAGAGAGACAGAGAGGGAGAGAGAGAGAGAGAAAGAGTAATGCTGGGATTCCCAGATTGCTGAAAAGGAGAGGAAAAAACCAACGCAAAATTGCTGCCTGAGATGATTAAAGACACTTCAGCATTTTATAGGGAACAGCCTGCAAAACTGCTACAGAAAGTGGTGGGAGATAAGGCCGCAAAGGAGATGGTTATCAGAGCAAGAAGTTGGTGATCTTTTTTGAAAAATAGTCACTACATGAAAAAATCCTCTCTTGTCTCAAAAAAAAAAAGGTGCCAAGAGGAGATATAACTAAGGAACATATAGATGATCAGTGTCCCATGCTTCATTCAATCAGGCAATCAAGATAATTAGAAAGTATGGGGAAGATTGATTAATGGCCAAGACAGACATTGAGTTGACCTTTTCTTTATTACTACGGCAGTACATTTAAATAGTCTCCACTTAGTAGGGTTTAAAATAGAAAAGTGAGCTGTTATAGATACAGTAAATGTGTAACTAAGAATGCATGATCTAATACCCCTATTCTGTAGCTTGCTTTCCACCTTTAGTCTTCACACCATCTCATCTGAATATGAATTAGTTTAATTTTTTGAATCCATGCTCTAGCAGTTACACTAGTTGCTATCTTAAGAGAAACAAATGTATTTAATGGTAGTAAAATAGATATAGTTTAAAATATTTTTAAATTGAAAATACAAAAACATAGGGGTCAGTGCTACTTTGTGAATTAGCATCAGTTTTGTTATGCACAGGAGCAGGACAAGGGGAGCTGAACCAGACTCCTCATGCTGGGAGCCCAAGATTCAGTGATAAGTGAGGGAACTTACACAGGACTTTTTGTGGTACCTTCTGCTTAGGAGAGCCTGGCATGTCTGCACTAGGGTAACCTGGGCCTCTCCTTCATCACGTCAGAGATTTTGGCTCAGTGACCCACAACTGGGGCCAATGGAGCTGCCACAGCACCAGTGCCAGCAGTGAGTGTCAGAGCACAGAGAACAGAAAGGAAAGAAACATTGCTAAGGCATCTTTACAGCTACTAGCCGTTCTCCTTGGTGAGTGGGGAGGGCTACCAAGCAGGCTACAGGACAGTCACAGCACAAAGAGGGCATCATGCAGGAGAGGCATGCAAGGATTTATGGCTTGCAAGGATTTGTGGCATCCCATAAAAAGGGATCCTGAGCCAAAATGTGTAGCTTGCAATGCTTACCTGAGAGGGGCCAAAACCATAACACAGGCCACAGAGGGGCCAAAACCGTAACACAGGCCACAAGTTGCAGGAGCTGGCTGACTTGTGCTTCTGGGTGAATGGTGTGGAGCTGGACACCTAAGCAGCAGACTTCAGGGCACAGGAGTGCTGCCTGGGTCATGTAGGAAATCAGGGCGTGTCCAGGGAATATCCCTCTTAGGAGAAGGGTTTAATTTACCTTTTCATACAAAGCATCCTTCTCTCTGGTGAGAAATACAATGAGCTGGGCTCTATGAGGTGACCCTAATAGCAAATGTAAATGAGAAGCAGAGGTAGGTACAGACACTTCTCAGCAGCAGAGTGTGGGAATGAATGATGCAGGATTTTGCCTGGAGGCAACTCAGGGCAGAAGCGTTGTCAGATCTTGCACAAAGACAGTGCACTGTGTATCCTGCCATCAGCAAAGCCTGGACCACAAACAGTGTGGGCCTGAGCACCGCTGAGCCCGCTGTGGAGGGCCCAGTTTCCCATGGAGGTTCAGCGACACCTGCTAAAGAGTCACAGCGTTTTCTCAGCTGCTGAACTGAAGAATGGCATGTAGTGCTCAAGGCTGTTTGCTGAACAGTGCTTTTCCTCACAGGCAAATCTGCAGGGGAAAGGGAGAGAAGTTAATTAGTAAAACTGGAAGGCATTTAGAAAAATAACTATGTATTTGGAAGCAAATTCACACCAACCTATTTGGTATAATGCAGGTGAAATCAATGGATTTCTACAAAGACCGGTTTTGCAGAAGTTTACAAAATCTACAGGGAAATTATGACATTAAGCAGTGTTTACAACTACAGAGTAGTGTTTCAGGCAAAAAATGTTATATGTTGTTCATTTGCAGTAGTCAATCCCCCTCCAACTAGAGCGTTAGGCTTTTAATTTTGTAGAGTTGAAAACAATTGACATATTGTATGAAAAGTTTTCTTCTGTGAGTTATCTATTAAGCAGAAATAATCTTGATCACCAGCATTGGATCAGGCATTCAGCTCATGTAACTCCCAGCAGAACTCTCATGTCAATAAAACCACCTTGATTTACAGTAGCAGGAGATCTGAGCACTGTATTGCTTTGAAAAATTGAGGTGTACGTTTATTCATTATTTCAAAGGTAGAGGCTTGGTCTGCTCTGCTGGGACATAGCCTTGCTGTGCCAGACAGCTCTGCTGCGGTCCCCACAGGCTCAGGAGGACCAGGGTTTGCTCACAGACTGTACTTTGCAGGAACAGCCCCTCACTGAGTAGGAGCAAGTCCAGCAGTTCCCAAGGAATGCCTCTTTACCCTAGCCCATCAAAAACACACTTGCAATGGCAATTAATTGGTTCTGGGATACCCTCCAATGCAAATGGCCACATCCAAAGCCCTCTATTTTGCTGCCTTCAAAGGGCACCAGCTTAGTCTCAAGGGTGTCAGTTTTGAGACTGGTGCTTTATATGCATCTAGGTCAGATTTCATCTGTGACCAAACACGTGAGCAGTGATCCTGTGCTGATCTTGAAATGGGTGTAGGGCCATGTGGAAGCTTTTTTAATGCCACTGCTCCACTTGCTGCAGCGTGGGTATGAGAGTGGTGAGGGTCTGCTCAGGCACATGGAGGTTCTGGTGCCTGTCTGCTTTTGCTGGGCTGGACTGAGGCTTCATAGTTCTGCTCCTAGAGCACTGGCAGGGAGGTGAGGCTCCAGAGCTGGTCTTACTGACAGTGTTGCTCTAATTTAAATAAAAATGTTAAAAAAAGACTAATAAGGAAACCTCAAAATATTAAAATGTAGCTGCCCTTGAAACAAGAGGGCAACAAACAACAGTTGTGAAGATTGCAGAAGGTGCAGTCTTTAGTGTTTATACTGCATTAAATGCCATAGAGCCAGGAGTTCAGTGTAGTGAGATGCAGAGCACTTCTATCTAGTGCTGAGCATTTTCCACTCTCATTTGACTTCACTGGAGGAAACACAGGGAGCTCCATACCTCAGAAGGTGGCTGCAAGCTCTGACATTTGAATCATACTAATAGAGTAGTTTCCCTTGGTGGGATGTGCATTCCCCCTCCCCCTAAGTTTCAAATAATACTACTCCTTAAAGTAGGGACAAACATTTTACTTATGGCTAGAATGCATTTATTGGTAATTTTCACATAAATCAACTTATATGAAAATGTATTCATAATCCAAGCCTTCTCTATAGTGATAAAATGTTTCTGCTTCTGTGGTAGAAAATAGCTTATTATGCAAACAGCATTGCTAATGTTACATTATGCATGGGAGTCACCTGGAGAACATCACAAAAGCTTCAACCAAAAGGAAAAAAAAAGAGGGGAGAAAATCGGGTGTTCCATTTACTGCACCACTTGCCTATTATAATTAGCTGTAAATGAGCTGATATCTGTACTTTGAAATGTATTTCATATATGCCTTGGTAACATTATACAAATAGGAAAAGCAGAAGAGAATGAAAGAATATGAAACTCACCCAGAAATGGCCTTGCAAAATGTCACCCCAATTAAAAAGCAAAACCTAGCTGCCATTTTTAAACTGCTTAGTTGTATTTACTTTGAGAATACCTTGGTTATATTTATATTCTACTTGATTTAATTCAGAATGCTGCAAGTTCCCACTGGACTGTCATCATTATGAATGACATTGTTGAGAAGTTTGATTAAATAAGATCTGCTCAGGCTAAAACCCATATTACCTCAGACATGTTTAAAATAATCATGAAAAAAAAAGAATTAGTCCCAGCACAATCATTCAAGGCCTGTTGTCTCATGTGGCCTTTCTTACTGAGGGATAAAATAGTGGTTTTAAAGAAAAGTGGGAAGATGAGAGCAGCCCTGCAGGGAAGGGATTGGGGGTGATAGTTGGTGAAAAACTCAACACGAGCTGGCAGTGTCAGAAAGCACATGGATCCTGCTTTTGGCTGCACCAAAAGCAGCGCGGCCAGCAGGTTGAGGGAGGTGATTCTACCCCTCTACTCTGCTCTATGAGACCCCACCTGGAGTGCTGGATACGGTTCTGGTGTCACCAACATAAGAAGGACATGGAACAGTTGGAGCAAGTCCAGAGGAGGGCCACAAAGTTGATAAGAGGACTGGAGCACCTCTCCTGTGAAGACAGGCTGAGAAAGCTGGGGCTGTTCATCCTGGAGAAGAGAAGGTTGTGTGAGGACCTCATAGCTACCTTCCAATATCTGAAGGGGACCTACAGAGGAACTGGAGAGGAACTTTTCATCAGGAGCTGTAGTAATAGGACAAGGATTAATGGGCACAAATTGAAAGAGGGGAAATTCAGGTTAGCTATTAGGAAGGAATTTTTTACTGTGAGGGTGGTGAAGCACTGAAACAGGCTGCTCAGGGAGGTCAGGATACCCCAACCCTGGCAGTGTTCAAAGCCAGGTTGGAAAAGGCCTTGTGCAACCTTGTCTAGTGGGAGGCATCCCTGCCCTTTGCAGGGAGGGAAGCGGGGCAGCTGGGACTAGATGATCTTTAAGGTACATTCCAATACCATTCCAAATCAAGGATTTTATGATCTGCGAAAAGGGTAAGTCCTCTGGAGACAGTGAATTGTTATGGTAGTTCTTGTGGCACATATTTTAGGAAGTTCTAGACAGACATCGGAGCAGCTCTTGCCCAGAGTAGGTTTATAATCAGGGTTGTTCAAGAGAAGATCTCAGTGATTTTGTAGTCTGAGGACTGGTATTCAAGTATTTCTGAGTCTTTCACAAACTGCTCAGTGTATGACTCCCTGCACTAGCACTAACTTGTCCACTGTCTTTATGCCTCCAGTGTTATTACATCTCTTAAACCTTCACTGGAGGAATTCCTTTGGCTACAGTCTTCTTGCATGGGCTGGATGTTTCCATTGTCTTCCCTAATTAGCTTGTCAACAGGGACTTTTCTGATGGTTTTGGCTGTGTATTGAATGGCTAGTATTTCCATGAATCACTTGGTTCTGAAAACATTTGGCTAAGCCTGAGCAATCTCTTTTATGATCTGTTCATTAAATCAGCATTTGTGACAAAAGCAGGACAAACAGAAGCAGGGCTTCACTGGCCTTCACAATCTTTTAGTCTTGCCAGCCAGTCAAGTTAGCCCAGAGAAAAACAAGCTGACACTGAAGTGAGGAAGGGAGATGCTGTGAACCAAAACTGGTGCTCTACAACTTGTCACGCAGCCCTCAGTGAGGGTGCAGGGCTTGGCACCTACCAGATCCCCTGCACTGAGGCTGCCTAAAACCTTGTGGAAATCCCTTCATCAATCAGCACTTTGCAATGGTGGTGTTCCCCACACAGTCTGTGGCACTTGGACTGGGTCTGGTCCTGATGGACTATAGATACAAGTTCCTGCTTTTTCTAGCCCATCCCAAATTTGCTGTCATTTCATGTCCCTGGCAGATATGTCTGTAAATTCACCTGATATGAGGAAACAAAAAAGTTATACAGTGCAGGACATAGTGATCTTCCAGAATCCTGAGCACTGAAGGAGCTGGTTTGAGCTCACCAGTCACTAGGCATTTGTTGGCCCTGGAATCATGCTCTGACCTCGGAGAAGGGTGGCTGGTAATTCCTCACGGTTTTCACCTCTTCTGGGCTCTGGGGTTTAGAAAATCAGTTCTGCCCCATGAGGCCTCATGTCAGCACCACAGCTGTTTATGTTAAGCAAGAAGCTCCATGGGGTTCGAGCTGCAGGGAACCATACCTTTCAGCATGAGCCAGCTGTTATGCAGGAGTGGTGTCTGCTGCTCATCAGGTTATCTCGGGTACTGAACAAAGCAGGTGTCTTACATTTTTTGGCTCTGCACGGCTATTGGATGACACAAGGCAGGAGGAGGAGGAGGAGAAGCATCTAAGAAGGTATCCTGAGAAAAAGGCTGGAAATTGAACACGACAAGTCTCTGAAAATGTGTAGACAATTGAAGACTTTAAATCTCACTTCACCATTGACAAGATATGGGTGCTGGCAAACGAGAAGATAATCAGAATGCAATTTCAGTTTTGGCAACACTTTGATCAGAGCCAGGTCATGTTTTCATTTCATTAATGATTTTCATTTAACTGTCTTTTGGAGACATGACTGGGAAGAGGTGAAAAATATCACAGAAGAAAAACATGTTGCTAACACTGCATGCATATATTATATATGGACATATGTGGTATATGTATATTCCTATATGCATATAAATGCAAGCATATGTGTATGTATACCTATCTATACTTATATCTAGAAATCCAAGACTCAAAAAAAGAGAAACATAGTCCATGACTCATTTAAGTCAACAATCCTGAGGTCCAAAGTCTTTAGTAAGGGACAAGATCATGACAAGAATCTTGGGCAAAATACTCACAGGAGTGTTTGAGAAGTTAGAATTAATTTGTGACAAAAAAAATAATATTCCTGAAAGTGGCAACTGAAGCTGCATTTTTTTTTATGGAGGCTACATGAGGTGACACTATGGCTGGTAGGGAAAATACAGAAATTTTCTGTAGGGGAAATACAGAATGTTAGAGGAAAAGAGAATGACAGAAAGTCCTGGTCAACAAAAATAATGTATAGATATGCATGAAAACCAATGTAAGCAATGATATTTGGGAAGAAATGTCAAATTGAAATGGATTACGTTACTTTGCAAGAGAGCATATGCCAGCAGAGTGTGCACAGCATGGACAAAGAAGATGACAACAGCATCACCAGCTCAGAAAAATTCCCTCTGACCAATGGACAGTGCTGCAGAAGATGAATGGAATATTCACTTGAAATGAAATGGAACTTCTATGAATTTTAAGTTGAACATAGGTAGACAATCTGCTGTGAATCCAGAAACACAGATATTGTCATGGACATAACAGCCACAGACAGTGGGGAGCTGGAATGTTGGGGCTTACGGTGGGAAACGTATCTCTACCAAGAGAGTGTGTGAACTAAATGTATAAACAAATAATAAATTAAGAAAAAAGGACCTGTAGATGTCCCAAAGATGAGGGGATCTGTTTTTGACTTTAAACCCCAATGTAATAAAGAAATATGGTTATTACAGTGAAAAAATTACTAAATATATTTGATAAGAATTTGAGGGGATTTTCAGAGGACAGGCAAGGACGAAAAAAACTCCAGACTAAATCTGAATAAACCTTTTATCCTCCATCTAACACTTTCAAATCAGGTTTTTCTCTCATCCTAAACCAGAAGGCAAAATCTCAACTAGTGAAGTCATTGCTACTGAATCACAGAGGAAGTGAAGCATCCCTCTAGAGTGGATGCAATTTCTGGGCATTGCAGGGCAAAAGAGAAACTGTGGTTATTTATTGGTATATTAAATAAGGATGTGGGAGCTGAAGTCTGTTTCTGAGAGAGAGAGGTCTCTGGAAACATGGACCTTGCCAAAGATACTGTGATGTGCCAGTGCTGTCCAGCTTTTGTGAAAAAGTGTTTGCTGAGCCCATATTGCTCACCCTCAGCCTTCCTGAGGAGCTGCTGACTGTACTAGATCATTACAAGTGCCCACAGGTTCAAGTTATGTTCCTGGAGAGAGTTCAGCAAAACCCTCACCATCCTGCACCCAGATTTTCCCTTGTCTTGTCTGAGAAATTTGTCTCCACTTTCTCAAGCATTTCGTCCTATCTCTACCTTGTTTATGATACTACTTATATTACAGTCCTGATGAGTAGATTTTTTTTCTCTTTCTGGGCACTATTTAATAAATTACCTAATAAAAGATAATTAATGAAAGAATACTTTGAAGCTGTGCTACTCTTCAAGCTTTGGGAGTCTGTGGCTGCTCCTGGTTCATCCTGTGGTCCGGGTTACAGACCTCTCCCAACTCCATGGTGCTCTTCACTTGTCTCAGGTCAGAGGTCTGTGTGGCTCTCCAAAGGTTGCAGAGAAGTCTGATCTCAGCAGGAATTCCTTTTTCCACTCAGGTTCACCCCTGCAGGATTGCTGATGGGCTGCACTAGCTCTTAGTGATAAATCTGCAGAAAAGTGATTGACGAATATTAACTGAAAACTCACCCTGTCCCTAAATCAGCGTCACAAGTGCCCTGCCTGGCTTTATGAATGAAATGACAGACCGGTGTGAAAAACAGCAACAAGTATCAGGCAGTACATACGCAGGTGGCAATAATGAACACTCAGTTACAGGATGCTGAAGATCCTGCTGCTTTCTGAGTCCAGTGTAAGGAAGATGATTTTTTCCTGAAACACAAATTGTGATGACCCTCCATTGGAGAGGGCATTGGACTAGACAACCTTTAAAGGTTCTTTTCAACCCCAACTTTTCTATGATTCTATGATCCCTCCTGTATGACTCTGCTTTGGCATGAAAACTTGTCATGTGTTCATATTCCATCATTCTCACAAATTTCATCTTGACTTTCTCAGCAGGTTTTATCTCATAACCTATAAAAGTGAAAAGTCCTTTAACATTCAATAGACTCATCTTAGTTTAATCACAAATTAGCAAAAATAAGTTTGAGACAAACTAGAGAGGCAGAGACAGTTCAGTGGAATGAGCCTAAAGCTGTGGCATCATCAGTAATTCCTTACTTCTTGAGTGAGGCAGTAGTTGAACTGGAAAACATAGAGTCACTGCATCCCTGCACCACCCTTCAGAGAGATGCTACAGATTGTGTAAGCCCCACTGCAGGCCTTGAGGTCTGGCATGGAGGCCAGTGGGATCACACTTGTTATGATACAAGCTCATTTTCCTCCTCTTTATTAGCATTCAAATGCCAAGTGCTAATGTGCTTAAAAATTCACAATATTTTTCCATTCTTTTAGGAAAAAAGATGGGTGTGAAAAGTAATGATCTGGTATTGACATGACTTATGGTGAGGTAAAAGACAGCCAGGGAGTGGCTCAGGGTGGTCTCAGGGACCGGAGACTCCCTGTGGGAGCCTCCCAGGGAGCAAACTGAGATTTTATGATGCTGACTGAGAGTCAGAGACAAGTAGGAGTTACTGTGCAGGGATGGAGGAAGGTGGAAAGAAGCCTGTAGGACCATGATATATTGTGTCCTTTCAGGCCATTAGATGAGAGAGAGCAGTGCTGTTTCAGACACAAGTCTGGGCTCATAGGGTAATGGCTTGCTATAGTCGAACTGCAGAGCGGGATTATTATGGCTTTGGATAAGAGCTATTAACTATTGTTAAGTTGATTGATCACTTTTATCATTTTGGTTATGGAAGGAGTTTCACAATCAGAGCTAATCATGGGGCATTGCAGTGCCCCTGTCTGCCTAAATGCTGAAATCCAGAGACAGATTGTGAGATGATTACAAAAATTGCAAGACTGTCATTTCCATGTTGAACACGGACTGGGCAAAAATCATAACACGTGCATTGCTGAGACACCACATGTAGGGGAAAACACTTAGGAAGCTTGCTTTCAGCTGCCTCCAGAGAGGGAAACAAATGAGTTTGCAAACTGTTCTGTTTAACCTTTCCAGCACACAAACTTTCTACAGTTTTAAGGTTGTGCTATGCAACTCCCATGGTATATGGATGTTTGGGTTCTTTGGTACAGACTTCTGCTACTGCCTGTAAGATTCACTGAGGTTTTGTCAGGGAAAGCTCAGAGAAAGGTTTCCCTGCACCTGTGTTGAAAGTAAGGGGTAATAAAAATGCACTTCACATGCAGAGGAATGGAGTCATATTGTAATAAATAGATTGTCAAATTCGAGAATATACAATAACATAAATTTTATTGAATGGCCGAAATATCGGAAACGCGATGCCACGATCGAAAAAAAGTCACAGTACCAAGCCCGGGGTTGGAACTGGGTGAGCACAAGTCTAGTCTCTATCGCACTAGACTTCCCTAGTTCACAACAGCTGCTTTCNAGCATTATCAGATGTTTCCTGATGTTCCATATCTGGGTTCCGATCCGCCCGTTAGCACATAGCCTGGGAGGAGTTCTCGCACATCTAGGTCGTTAGCAGGTGTCCTTGGGAGGAGTTCTCGCCGATATGGGTGCTGAGAACTCCTCCTTGGAGATGTAGATTCCCAGGTGGTGTTCATGCTTGTGTTCTTGGGATGCAAATTTCTTCCCGGCAGAGTTGATGTCCTCCTTTCTGGACAGGGGTTGTTGCTTTTCGATGTAAAGTGACCGTTCAGCGGGTGTGGTATTGCGTTCAGCCCGAGCCCGTCCTTCATTCGAGTGCAAATGTTAAACAAGGCCGAGACTACACCCAGCTCAATGCGTGCTCCGGGGTTTTGAAATGTAAATGTCCCCTTGGCGAAGAAAGCATGATTCCCGGAATCGCGCTCGGCTGTCTCAAGAACTCTCCCCCCCCCACAGAACCCAGTATACAGGTTAATATCATGATATTTCATATCTGAGCGTGAATTAACCGATTCATTTATAACAATATTAACTGTTGCATGGGAAAGAGATACATTCAGTTGTCTCCAGAGCATCAAGATGCTTTCCAAGAATATACACTTTCATCTTACTTTCTTTCATGGTGTTGGTATGGCCTTTTATGAAAGTTTCATCTGAAGGTTTTATCTGATGAAAAAAGAAAAATCCATACTAGTTAAAAATTAAACAGGTTTTCAGAAAATGGGTTGGATCAGACATAAAAGTTCTAGGCATGGAAATCTGACCAGAGACAAAAGAACTAATCCATGACACGCTCTGCAGCGACACATGGCTGATCCTACATTAAGATTTGAGATGCCCAGAACACATCAAATTAATTTACATCCATACCTTGATGTTCTCACTAGTGGTGGATAAGAACAAAAAGAGTAACTGTTTGTCCTGGGTTACA